>JAJPUD010002375.1:266353-326890 GCA_023553655.1 Myrmecobius fasciatus
CAAATAAAAAGCTTTATTAAAAAAAAAGAGTTGAAGAAAAAAATAAAAGAATTTCAGAATTGTATCTATCTTAGAGGTGGAATGCTTATGGCTGATCAAAGATATGACTATTCCTGTGTGTGACTGAGATTGAATAGAGATACATGTTGTGAGAACTGAGAAATTTGGTGAACTGAGATGGTAGACTATTTGTGAGAGATGCCAGTATGTATGTTGAAATCCCAAATAACTGATCTTGGCTTGAAGTAGATAGGAATATGGTTAATCTGGCATGTAATTTCTTTTTTTTTCTTTTATTTTTATTTGCAAAACATATGTATGGGTAATTCCTAAACATTAACCCTTACAAAGCTTTCTGTTACAAATTTTTCCCTCCTACTCCCCACCCCTCCCCTAGATGGCAGGATATCCACTACATGATAATTATGTTAGAATACTTAAGAAATCGAATATATGTATAGTTATTGCATCATTTTTTGTGCAGGAGAAATCGTATCTACAAGAAAGAATAATCGATTAAAGGGAATACAATGCAAACAAACCTCAATAGAGAACATGAAAATGTTATGTTGTGGTCCACATTTCACATCCCTCTCCCTGGGTGTATGTGGCTCTCTTCACCGAACAATTGGAACTGGTTTGAAGCATTTCATTGTTGAAGAGAGTCATGTCCATTAGAACTGATCCTCATATAGTATTGTTGTTGGCATGTAATTTCTTGAGGAAAAATTGGAACGTGAAAGTGGCTTATACATCACTATCATGTTCTTAGGGGAGATATGGCATAAGTAGCTGGAGAGGAGTTGGCATTATAAAGATAGAAAAGGGCACAGAAGGACAAGCTTCACCTGTTTTATAATTATGGACAGGGATAACCTTACTTTCCTTATTATTTCAAAAGTAAATGTATAATGCCTGATTCAATGAGAAGGAAGGAAGGAAGGAAAGAAACAAAGAACAAGAAGAGGAGGTAAAAGTGGAAGAGACAAAGGAAGTAAAGAAAGAGATTAAAATAAACAATTAAAAAAGACATCGAGAGAACAAAGGAGTACATCATAGAGAGAAGATACTTGCCTCCACTTTTAAAGAACTTATTTTTTTCTTAGAGCACTGAGGAGACTTAAGCAGAATAAGGGAAGAAATATTTGCTGAATGAGCTTCTTGTTAATTTAAATATACTTGTTCAACAAATGAACTTTCATTTGGCCATTGTTTTCCTTTAACAGTTCTATTATAACTATTCGAAAAATCCTGATCATCATGAAGATGAAATAGATGGAGTCAGTCAAAGCAGCCTCTTAGTACTTTTAATAGTAAGAAGAATTTTCTTTTGGGATTTATATTCATGGGAGGGGGGAAATAATATTTATTGAAAAATTTATTTGAACTATGTAAAGCTTATAAGCTTTTTTTTCTTTGCAAATGTTTTAAAATCCATGTATTGTGCCCTAAATTTGTAAGATTTTTGTGTTTTATATATATTTATAAAAAAACAAAGCATTCCTATTTTCCCCCTGATTATTTGGTCTTACTAAAATTCTAGTGTAATATTCCTAATGTCCCTTTTTAGTATGGAGATGACCTTAACTCTGAGATGCTATAGCAAGTAGAGCAACAGCTCTGAAAAATTTTTTAATTATTGCATTGGAATTGTATGAAATTTAGTTTAGGTAAGTTTAGAGAGACTCATTATTAAGTTGTACTCTGAGTGATGCATTTTTTTAAGGACATCTAAAATGGGATGCTTTCTGCATTGGTGAAGGGAGTACTCATACATACCTCAGAGACCTGTAATTTTGTAAATACTTTTGATCTTCTGTTATATTGTAAATAATATGTTTGTATGTTTCTTTCCTGCTAGCCTTATCTTCACTTTTTCATTCTCCTTTTTGTTCTGCGGTTTCTGGAAATGAAATATGGAAAGAAATCAATGAGGAAGGATCCCGTCTTCAGGTAGACAAAAACATCTAAATTAATTGAAATATTAAATAGTTAACTATTATATTAAGCACAAATAATTCAATGAAAAATATTTATTGCATGCTTATTTGGAGACAGCTAGTAGCACAGCAGATAGAGTGCTATGTCAGAAATCAGGAAGACTTATCTTTATGAGTTCAAATCCAACCTCAGACAAAATTTCTATTATCAGAGATGACAAAGCAATGTGATTGAATAAACTTCATCTTTTTTTTTAGATCCTTGTTTGTGCTAAAGCATATAGAAAACTTAGAAATAATCATTGTTAATAATTATTCAGTTAATTTATTCTGTGTAGCTAGCCAAGCAGGTGAGTTTCTTTTTAAAGATAATTTAAATTGAAATATACACATTTTTAACAACCAAAAAATAGGTCATAATAATCAGTAAACATAATATTTCTCTGGGTGTAGACATTCACCATACAAAATTTTAAAAAACCCAATAAACAAAAGTAAAATGTCTCTGATTTCAACTCCTTAAATAATTTTCTGTATAAATACATTTTTAAAATTTTTTTATTTGGCCATAATTATTTTCCTATTCATATTTGGATATTTTAATGATTTTTTTAAAAATATGTGTGAGGAAATCCAGAAGGCCAGTTTAGCTAGACAGTAGAATGCAACAATGGGAATAACATATAATAAGGATTGTAAAATAGATTAGGGCCATCCTGCAAAGGATTTTAAATGCTAAATAGGGGGTTTTATATTTAATTCTATAGGAAATAGAGAGCTACTGGATTTTATTGAGGATGTATATGTATATATAAGAGGTATGATATGGGCACATCTGTTCTTTAAGAAAATCACTTTAGCAAGTGTATAGAACATGAATTAAAACAGGACAGGAAATGATTTTTTTTCTTTTTTTTGCTGAGGCAATTGGGATTAAGTGACTTGCCTAGGGTCACACAGCTAGGGAATGTTAAATATCTGAGACCAGATTTGAACTCAGGTCCTCCTGACTTCAGGGCTGGTGCTCTATCCACTGTGCCACCTAGCTGCCCCAGGAAATGATTCTTAATTGCAATAAGTCTAAATGAAATGTAGAAAACCTGGGGAAGCTATATGACACAATGGATAAAACATTGGACTTGGAGTCAGAAAGATTCATTTTCCTTAGTCCAAATCTGGCTTCAGATACTTAATTTTTTCATCTGTGCATTTAATCCTGACTGCCTCAGTTTCTTATCTGTAAATTGAGCTAGAGAAAAAAATAGCAAATCACTCTAGTACTTTTGCTGAGAAAACCCCAAACAGGGTTATAAGAGTTGAACACGACTGAAATAACTGAACAACAACAAAATGAAGGACTGAGTTTTGGTGGTGATTATATGAAGGGAGAAATGACAATTTTTTGTAACTGATTAACTATGTTGGATCTAACAGCTTAAAGTCATATATGTCACTGAAGTTGCAAATCTTAATTACCAGAAAGATAGTGGTGCTCTTGATTAAAAATAGAAAACTTCAAAAGAGGAGTGGGTTTTGGGAAAATAATGGAATGAAATCTGCAACTCATTCTGTCTCTCCAAAACAAAAAAGGAAGAATGGAATTCTTACTGATTACTGCTGCAGTAGAGAGAGTTTGTATTTTAAAGAGTATCTGTTATAGCTAATATGAGATCTGGGAAGCAAGGATTCTGATATGCTAGGGAGGAGGTGGATTTTCCCAATGCTATCTGAGCAACTGTTTACATGGGTGCCTGGGTTAGGATGAGGTTACAAATGACCTCAGGGACTAAGGGGGGAAAAGTTTGGAAAGTTGTACATTAGCAAAAAGGGTAGAATGAATTTATTTATCAATGAAATATTGTATTCATGTGATTGTGTTGGAGACTAGCCCCATCATTTGCTGGTAGGGGAAGGGAGAAGTGCTACCAGCTTTCCATATCCCAATTGTTTCATCATATATCCTATGAGGTCATATGATGGTTCCAACTTTTGAAACCACCATTGTAGAGGATGAAGGAGAAGGAAAATTAAATATGATTTAAGATATTTTAGTAAACTAGAAGAATATTATGTTGTTGTTTGTCCTTTGTTCTCTAAGAGCACCATGACTTCAGGAAATTGATGCCATGACATGCAAGTGAGCTGGATTTAAGTAGGGGAGAGTTGTGCCTCACTTTCCCCTCCAGAGGCAGTTACCAGATATAGATCAAGATGAATATGGTGATAACACTACCAGAAAAGGGATAGTTGGGAATGGAAAATAGTTTAGTAAGAAACAATGAGGGAGCGATGAGAAGCTTTTCATCTTTTCTATTCAATCAAAGTAACATTTCATTAGAACTACAATTTTATTGACACTGGATTTGCACCTGAAAATCCATCCTCTACACAGCTACTAAAGTTGTTGCTGTTCAGTCATTTAGTTGTGTTCATCTTTTCATGACCCTATGGACCACAGCACTGCAAGCTCTTCTATTCTCCACTATCTATTGAAGTCTGTCCAGTTTCACATTCATTGTTTCTATGATATTATTTATCCATTTCATTCTCACCATCCCCTTTTCTTTTTGTTTTTATTCTTTCCAAACATCAGGGTCTTTTTCTGTCTTCTTATATTTCCAAAGTATCTTAGTTTCAGTTTTGGTATTTAACTTTCCAGTGAATAGCATGAGTTAATTTTTTTAGGTATTGATGGATTTGATCTCCTTATTGCCAAAGTAATTTTTCTATACATTTTGTCTTTTCCTATAAAATTTTCAGGGACTGTTATTTTTGCTTTTGTATCAACATTACCTATCATATATCTTGGTTCATAATAAATGCTTAATAAATGTTATTTGGTTGTTTGCTTGATCTTTATGGTATTCTCTGTAGAATTTCTCCAAGAATTAGTGAAGTTTTTCCAAACCAAGAAGAACCAGAAGGTGAAGATGAAGATGTTCAAGCAGAGAGAGCAAGAACTGCAAATGCATTGGCTGCTTTAAACCTTGATGAGGTAAAATCAAATGAATATATTTGATTTAATTGCTTATTTTTCTTTTATATATTAATTTATTCAACTTCACCTGGATTTTTCATTCGGAAAAATTTATTGTTATCTTTTGTTTTCACTTTTTGTTTAAATAACTATCCTCTGTAACAAAGAATAAAAACTTAATAGATTTCAAGAAACTATCTCATCAACCAAATATATATGTATATATTTTACATATATATATATATATATACATATACATATATAATGTTCTACATTTGTAACCCAATTCCCTTGTAAATAAAGGATGTTGATACATTGTCTTATCTCTTTTGGAGGGCCAACCCAACCAATCTTGGTTGTAAAACTTATATAGCATTCAATTTCAAGTTTTTTTTTTCTTTTCAAAATGTATTTGTTGAATTAAGTAACAAATAAGAAAAAAAAAACAGAATAGAAAACAGACAGAAAAGCAAAAAACAAAACATTGTAATGTGTCTAAGAGAACATCATGGAGGATTCAAAATATATAACAATGAATTTTCATTTCCAGAAAGCATATATAATAGAAGAAATTATATTCATGAAGACCCACCTTTTCTTTGCTTCTTTGTAGGTTATTCTTTTGTTCTCTGCTATGAACTTTTAATTTTATTCTTTTTTTCTCCTTTCATTCCCCCCAATCTTCACTAAGTAGGCTACAGTTAAGCACAGATATATTTATACACACACAAATACATACATATACACAGAAGTACATTCATACTCACCCACAAACAGATACAAATATCTATGTGCACACATACATGGACCTACATGCATGTATATCCACATATACTCAGACACCCATATATACATATGCATTTACTTATATGTAAACATATTATAAGTAATATTAAGGTTGAAAAATAATATTTCTTCTTGATTGAAAGTTTAAGTAACTTTGAGATCAGTGATTACCGGTTCTACTATTTTTTCTAATAAAGTCTAATTCTGATTCTTGTTGTAGTGTTTCTGTATATCTTTTACTTCCTATCCCTGCTACCTCTTCTACTTCAATAATACTTCTACTCCTTAACTTCCCTTGATATTACTTAACCTTCTCTCACCCATGGATCCCTCTCTTATCTTCTCTCTCCATGCTTTCCTTCACTCTTTATCCCATTTAATTAATCGACACATCTTCATCCTACTGACATAAATCCACAAGTCCCTCTATGTCCCACTTTGTCCTTTTCCCTTCCTTCTTCTCACCCCCCTTATTTCTTTATAGATTTTAGAGATTCATTGATATTTCTGTAGTACATACACATAGTTTTCATGATTATATTTACTTCATTGTATCAATTAGTATAAAACAAAGACATTATTCTCTGAATGCTTTATTTTTTTTATGGTATAGCAATATTCTATTACATTCATATTCTACAACATATTTATCCACTCCCCAAACAATGAAACATCTACTTTGTTTTTAGTCTTTCACTACTGTGCCGGTATAAAAATTTGGGTATCTGTTAGACCTTTTCCTTTTGTATTTATTATTCCTGTTGTATATGCTTAGCAATGTGACATATAACTTAAAGAATATGGAATGTTTACTTACTTTCTTAGTATAATTCTAAATTACTTTTTGGAATGGTGATTCTAATTTACAAATCTACTAACAAAGTACCTGTGTTCTTGCATCACCTCCATAATGACCAGATTCAATTTTTATCATCTTTGCCAATTTTATGGGTCTAAGATAAAATCTCAGAAATTTTAAAATTTCTGTTTCTTTCATTATTAGTGATTTAAAGCCGTTTTTCATCTGATTGTTGAAAAATAGCATGTAATTGTTTTGAAAACTGTATCTTTTGGCTACTTATCCAATAGGAGATTACTCTTTGTGTTACAGATTTGAGTTAGTTCTCTATATATCTTGGAAACTAGGCCCTTATGAGATATATTTCATTATAAAATTCACCCAGGGGCAGCTAGGTGGTGCAGTGGATAGAGCACCAGCTCTGAAGTCAGGAGGACTTTAGTTCAATCATGGCCTCAGACACTTAACACTTCCTAGATGTATGACCCTGGGCAAGTCACTTAACCCCAATTGCCTCAGCAAAAATAAACAAAAAATTAATTAATTAAAAAAATTCACCAATCAACAGCTTTCCTACTTATGTTAACTTTGTTTCTTCAAAAGACTTTAATTTCATGTCATTAAAATTATTATTTTAGCTTTTATGTGCTGTTCAGTCTTTTATCTAATGAAGAATTCTTCTACCTCTTGACATCAATTTTTTCTGTGTTTTATGTTGTGACTTTTATTATTTATGTTGCATTCTGAGCTTATTGTAGTATATGGGTAGAAGTTGTAGTTTTAAATTTAATTTCTGCCAAAGAGCTTTCCAGTTTCCTTAGCAGTTCATGCCAAATAAGGAATCCATCTACAAGTGATCCTGTTTCTTTATCTAACACCTGGTTATAGAATTAGATTATTTCTGATTCTTTTTAATCAATTTCAAGTAGCTTTCATAATTATTGATTTATAGATGAAACATTAGGTCTAGTTATACTATTCCCTTATCATTTTTAAAATTCATGATTTTTATTGAGAATTATTTTTTCCTCTAAATGAATTTTGTTACCATTTTTGTCAGTATAAAAAGAATCTGCCCCCTTGGTAGTTTGGTTAAAATGAAATATGTCTTTAAATGTCATTTTTATCATCTTGGCATATTTCAGCCATGAAAAGTAAACATCCCTTCAGTTATTTGTCATTCTTTATTTTTTAAATTATATTGTATTTATATTTTAATATGCATTAACAGATGAATTTCTAGATTATTAACAAATTTTGTAGTTATTTAGAATGAGATTTCCTTTTAAATTATCCTCTGAATTTAAAAAAATGCTATATAATAATGCTATAAAAATGCTATTTGTTTGAAGAAAATCTATAACCTCCTTTTTCATTGGAGATATTCATTATGTCAGTTATTCTCTTGCCTGATTCACTGGGGTTTTCAGAGTAAGTCATCATGTTAGCAAAAACAAATGGGTTTTTTTTCCTTTTTGTTTGTGTTTGTTCCTCTAATATTTTTCATTTGACTTATTCCTTTCACTAGCATTTTTAGATTTAAGTCAAATGGGGAGGTAGAAGGCAACTTTATATTTCTACTATATTTATTGCGCAAGCTCCTAGTACTTTGTCATTACAAATTAAAATAACCTTTTGTTTTAAATAAATGCATTTTACCACATTAAAATATAATCCTCTTATGCTTTTTCTTTATATAGTTTTTAGTTTAAATGAATTCATATATTAATATGATCATATAGGCTTTTATATAATTAGCTATAATAATAGATTTTTATAATTTTGATTCATCCTCTCATTCTTGGTAAAAATTCATCTTGGTTTTAGTGAATATTTTCCTTTTTGAGGGGAGGAATATTGGTGAAGTATTTTTGCTAGAACTTTCTTAAAAATTTTGAATTGACACTTATTCTTTGTTCTATGCTTCTCTTTTCTTTGGTTGAGACTTTATCCTACAAAAGGAGTTTAATGTATAATTTTTTTCTTTTTCATTTCTTGAGAATTTGTTTATCTATTAACTTCTTTGTAAACATTTAATAGTACAGATAGAATTCACTTGTAAATCACTCTGGGCAAGGATCTCCCCCAAATTTATATTTGTCATTTCTTAATGGATGATTTTATTTCCCTCTCTGCATTTAAATCATTCAAAATTTTTGTGATGTAAAAGCCAAGATAGATCTAATCAAAAGAGATAAGGAAGGAAACTATATTTTATTAAAGGGTACCATAGATAATGCAGCAATATCTATACTAAATATATATGCACCAAGTGCAATAGCACACAAATTCCTAGAGGAGAAATTAAGAGATATGCAAGAAGAAATAGACAGCCAAACGATACTAGTGGGGGATCTCAACCTTGCTCTCTCAGAATTAGATAAATCAAACCACAAAATAAACAAGAAAGAAACTAGGGAGATAAACCAATTGTTAGAAAAGTTAGGTATGATAGATCTATGGAGAAAGCTGAATGGAGACAGTAGGAAGTTTACTTTTTTCTCAGCAGTCCATGGAACCTATACAAAAATTGACCATGTGTTAGGGCATAAAAACCTCAAAATCAAATGCAGAAAGGCAGAAATAGTAAATGTATCCTTTTCAGATCATGATGCAACAAAAATCACATGCAATATAAGGCCAGGAGAAAATAAACCAAAAGTTAATTGGAAATTAAATAATCTAATCCTGAAGAATGAATGGGTGAAAGAGCAAATCATAGACACAATCAATAATTTCATCCAGGAGAATGACAATAAGGAGACAACATACCAAAATTTGTGGGATACGGCTAAAGCGGTTATAAGGGGCAATTTTATATCTCTAGATGCTTACTTGCATAAAATAGAGAAAGAAAAGATATTTGTTTGAAACATTTAGATTACTTGAATATATTATTAAGTAGAATTGATCTGTTGTTAATAAAAGTTTACTGAAATTTTCTCATATTTAAACATATGAAAGGAACTCTGCTTGATTTTGAGCAGATATTCAGAGCCTTTAAATTAAGACAGTAAGGACAAAGGCTTTTTTTTCTTTTTGAGAAAAAAATTGGCAATTATAGTTATATTTTCAAAATCCAAATAAGATCTTGTGAATTGAAGAACTTGAAGTCCATTTGTTATAAGGAGTGCTGAGTAGGAGTCAAATGTGTGGTTTAACCTTTTCTTGTACTTAGATATTACAACACTTTATTCTAACTAAATGGAATTATTCTTTAAAGCTGGACTTTATGATTGTATAAAGATGGACAACTTCATATAAACCTGCTATCCCAATGTTCCTTTATAAAAAAGGAAGGAGATATTCATTTATCCATAAGTACACAAAAATAAAAATAAGACCTACTTCTTTATACATGAACTATATATATATATTTATATTTGTTTGTTTTACTGTACTTATTCTTATAAAATGGTTGCCACCTGCACAAGAATTCTAGGTAGGATAAATCATCTCTCTATCTGCCACTGGCCTATTTTTGTTATTAATTCCTATCCATGGCTGTAAGGTAATAAAGGGATGATCTGACATTTCCATTTTAAACACTGTAATAGCAATATCTTTCTCATTAAACAATTACTTTTATGATCCCTTCCCATTAATAAATTAATTTAATATACTGGAGAAAGCTTTTTTTCCATAATCATTTGTTAATCTCTTTTCCTATCAACCCCTCTTATCTTCTAGGCTTAAATAAACATCAAAGTGATTAATTAAATTATTACTAATCTATTAACAATCAAAAAAATTTATTCACATTTTTCAGTTATGAAGAAGATAACAGGCTAAATCAGCTCTTACTGTCAACAATTAAACACTAACTTTTTAATTCTAGAAGGATAGTACTCCTATTCAGTTCTCTCAATGTAGCAAAATCAAAGTTTCTTTGCAAGATAATAAGCAGGACTAATAGTAAAAAAGTTTTTTGTATTCTCTTTCTGCAATTCACTCAATCTGTCCAAAATGAGAGTTTAAGTGTCAACTTTTGGAGGTTCTATTGCTGAATGAAAACATAGTATCTATAAGAGAGGTTATTTTCATCTATGTTACATTTGTTTAAAAGGAAGGCTTCTAGGAGTTTGAGAAAAAAGGTTGAATTCTTGACTTCACAGCATTTCAAACGACCATCCCCTTAACCACCTTCTTGACCACCCCTCCTCTTGGATAAGTTCTCCTTTCTGGATTTTCACAACATTGCTTTTTCCTACTTACTCCTTTTTAGTTTCTATTGCTGGTTCATCATCCATATCATGTACCCTCTACTGAGCTCTCTTCTATTTTTTTCTCTATATTTTCTAGTTGGTGACCTCATCAACTTCCTTGATTCTATTATCATCTCTATGCAGATGACTCCAAGTTCTGTATATTTAACTCTAGGTTCTCTCCTGAGTACCAGTCCTGAATCACTAACTGTCCATTGGACATTATGAACTAGATATAATTATCTTCCCCCTCCAACTCATCACTCTTTAAATTTTTCTATTTTTTTCTGACAGGTACTATTATTCTTCCAAACTCATTCTGAACTAGAACTTGATTTCCTTGATTTCTTATAAACAAAATATTGTTGGATTCTCATTTTTAATCCATTTTACTATCATCTTCCATTTAATGGTTTGGCTTATCCAATCCACATTTATGTTTATTATCACTCATTATGTTTTTCATTTTTTTTCCTGTTTCTTTCTCTTATCCCATTCCACCACTCCCTTCCCTTTCTCAGTCATCCTTCCTTCTCATCCCTTTATTAGTTTTTAGATCATTCCAACATGATCAACTTACATTAATGCCATCTACCTTTGTATATTCCTTTAAAATAATGCCCTAAGAATGGTACAGAAAGCTTTTAGAAGTTACATGTATTATCTCCTCATATAAAAATATAAAGAGTTTAACCTTAGTGAGTGCTTTATGGTTTTCTCCCTTGTTTATTTTTTTATGATTTTCTTGAGTCTTGTGTTTGAACGTCAAATTTTCTATTCAGTCCTAATCTTTTCATCAGAAATGCTTGAAAGTATTCTATTTCATTAAATATTCATTTTCCCCCTGAAAGGATTATACTCAATTTTTCCCACATAAGTTGTTATTTGTTGTGATTCTAGCTCCTTTCCTTTCTGGAATATTATGTTACCAGTCTTCTGCTGCTTTAATAAGTTAGCCATTAAATCTTTTATGATTCTGATGATGGATACATAATATTTGAATTATTCCTTTCTATCTGTCTACAATATTTTCCCCTTGACCTTGAAGTTCTGAAATTTGTCTATACTATTCCTGGAACTTTTCATTTTGGAATTTCCTTCAGGAGGTTATTGGTATGTTCTTTCAATTTCCATTTTACTTTACAGATTTATGATGTGAGAACAATTTTCCTTTATAATTTCTTGAAATAGCATATCTATGTTCTTTTAGTAATCATAGCTTGCAGATTCTCAAATTTCTTTCCTCAATTATTTTTAAGTGATTTTTTTCTGATGAAATGTATCATACTTTTTATATTTTTAATATATATTTTTCATTCCTTTATGTCTCATGCTATATTACTTTTACTTGCCCAATTCCATTTTTTAGTAATTATTTTATTCAGGTAGCATTTGGACATCTTTTCCCTTTTGGCTTATTTTGCTTTCAATGGAAGTTTTTTTTTTCCTTTAGTGAATTTTTATACCTCTTTTACCTTTAAACCAATTGTTTTATAAATTGTTATTTTCTTAAGTATTTTTGTGTCTCTTTTAGCAAGATTTTATCTTTTCATATTTTCCCATTTTTTCCTTTACCATTCTCATCTTTTTCTTTACCTCTTCCAGAAATCCTTGAGTTTGTAGCCAATTAGCATTTTTCTTTAAACTTTGTTTTCATATTATTGTTTGTTTTTTCTGAGTTTGTGCTTTCAATTTCCCAGCCACCATTGTAGCTTTTTATGGTTAATTCCTTTTGTTTGTTTTCTCATTTTCCCAATCTGTTTCTTTTTTTCTCTTAATAGTATTTAATTTTTCCAAATACATGTAAAAATAATTTTCAACATTATTTTTTGTAAGACTTTGTGTTCCAAATTTTTCTCCCTTCCTCTCTCACTTTCCTCCTCCCCAAAGTAGCAAACAATCTAGGTTTAATGGGTTAAATGTGTATACAGCCTGTTTCTTGACTTGGAACCTTATGTTGAAATTTGGTTTTGTTCACCTGAGAGTTGAGGAAGCACGGTCCAAAATCTCATGCATTTTCATGCTGCTGTTTTCAGAACTAGTTTTGGAAGTTCTACACATTTTCAGTGTATCCGAGAGGGGTATGACCACTGCTTTTCAGGTCAGCACTCTGAAATTTACACAAGAAAGGTCCTGTTCTCCTGCAGCTAGCTGCAAGCACTAGTATTTCTCTTTTCCCAGAACTGTGTTCAGGTCCTCTATTCTCATGGAGTCATCTGGTATTTCTTCATTCCTGGAAAATGTGAGCAAGACCCATGCTTTCTTGTGACCAACCACAAATACTCCTTTCTGTTTTGGAACTGCAATCCAAAACTGTATACGGGCAATAGAATTGCCAATCATTGTATGTGATGTCTTTTTGATCAGTTCTCTAATCCCATTACCATCTCTGAGTTGCAAGTTCCTGAAGCTGCTTCTACACTACTGTTACTGCTTGTGTGTGTGTGTGTGTGTGTATGTGTGTATGTATGTATATGTGTATGTGTGTGTGTGCTTGCACCATCTTGGCAGAAATAACATTTTAAAATACACAGAAAAAAACAGTTCATAAAAGAATACAAATAAGCCAATTCTCTCAATACTATGTCAAATTTAAGACACAAACCATATGTAGCAAAAATTCATGATTTTATATTCAATTCTTTTTTGGTTTTCTTTATATATTATTCATATTTGTCTTTGTTAAGTTAATGCTAACAAAATAAAAAATAAAAATGTAGCTCTTGAAACATGCACTAGGATTTTAGAACTTAATTACATTTAAAAAATTTAATTACATGTTTCCTCAATGTAAGATATGATTTGTTTTATAATTTGTAATAAAAGAGTAGCTATTCAGGAGGGTGAAACACCTTTCTGAAATTTAATAAGGAACTGAACTTTCTTTTTTAGAAACCAGTCATCATTGCCAACTGTCTGCGTAAGGAATATGAAGTCAAGAAGAAAATTTGCTTTTCAAAGAGTAAAAAGAAACTGGCCACAAGAAATGTCTCTTTCTGTGTTAAAAAAGGTTAGAAATATTGACCTCTTTTACAAAATAATGCTGATATTGAAATTTAAGATATCTGAGGAGGAAAATAGTGGTAGTGGTACTTGAATGTGTGTTGGGGGACAGAGTACAGAAGCTTATTAGGGATCTTAAATATTAAAACAGAGAAAAGAATTTGATTTATTCTGATAGATTCCAAGAGGAAGAAAAAGGATCATGTGTAGAAATTAAAGGGAATCATTTTTTCAACTTACTATAAAGGACTTCCTAAGAATTGAATAAGGATAACTAAACCTCTCATTTCCTTGGCTTAGTACATCTCCAGGTGAAGAAATTCCTTCTATCTATGCAAGTTATCACTTTCTCAACTGAGAGTTTTCAAAACTACTGAGAAATTAATAGTCTTTACCTGGATCATATAGTTAATATAGGGACTGGTAGGTGATGCAGTAGATAAAGTGCTAGGCCTAAAGTCAGGAAAACCTGAGTTCAAATCTAGTCTTAGACACATTAATTCTATGACATTTAGTCAATTAACTTCTGTCTGCCTCAGTATCCTTGATTGTAAAATGGGGAAGATAATGGAACCTCCTTTTCAGTAATCAAATACAGTAATATTTGTAAAGTGCCTGGCACCATGACTGTTGAAAAAACACACTTCTTTGAGTTAGGAAATCATCCTGTCTCTGTGGAAATATTTTTACTCATGTGGATAATGTCAAACTTAAAATAACATGATGTATTTATGAACTTGATGTCTATTCATAAAGAAACTGATTGAATAATGATTTCAGGATGTGTTATCAAAATTTTTAAAAACTTCTAGTTAGTGGATATTCAAATTAAGAAGATTGAGTAAACCCACTTTCTTTCAGGTGAGGTACTGGGACTACTAGGACACAATGGAGCTGGAAAAAGTACATCTATTAGGATGATAACTGGAGAGATAAGACCAACTGCAGGAGAGGTAAGTGAAACAGAAGGAAAATATTTTGATTGCTAATAACCAAAAGAGAAGATTTAAAATATTAATGATCATCTTTTATAGAAATAGGTTATCTTATTACTATTTCAAATTGCTTTGGATAGTAAGTAGGCAAATGAGTTAATTCACAAATGATTCCTAAAATACAGAATTTAATAGAAGGTAGGTTCTATATCTTCTTAGTAGGTAGAATAGTATTAAGAAATATTATCATATATTTCTGCTAAGATAAAGATATCTCATCTGCATATATGCATGACTGGGAGTTCTCTTTCAATAAATATTGTCTTCACTGTTTCATGTGGTGAATCTTAAAAGAATTACTTATTGAACATTGGAGCATTATATAAAGTCCTGGGAATAATAATAATAATAATAATAATATCTGCATAGTGTCTTTCAGCTTTATAATAGATTTCATATGTGCTATTATGCTTGATACTCACAACTCTGTAAATCAAATGGGATTAATATTGTTACTATGCATTTTGTGTGAAAGTTAGAAGAGGTAAGGGAAGTAGAAATTATATCACTTGTCCTAGGTCACATGGCTAGCAAATGGTGGATCTAGATTCTTCTGTTCTATCTTACTACCTACCAATAAAAATAATGATTAAATCATAAGTTCTTGCTGAACTTATATTTAATATGAGATACTAAATACATATTCAATACAGATATTCTCGAATGTAATCAAGAATAGTAATTTGAGTGTTGTGCTGGTATTTAGAGATTCATTGCTATTAAAACAGAGAAATCCCTTGAAATGTATTTAAATGAGACTAGAGATACAATTCTCAATAATAATGAAGAAGAATGCTTTTATTCATGAGACTGAATCTAACAGAAGACTCAGAGGTAAAAAAGCAATGTTGGTCTAAGCAAGATTCAATAGTGGAAGGAAGTATTTGGTTTAGTTTCTTTTCTTTTCTTTTTTTTTTGGTTTCTTCTCTATGGGAAAATAAATCATAAATCATATGAAAGTAAAAGACATTTTATTTTATTCACTTTTACTTTATGTCCTCTGAGAAATAGAAGTTTATTTCTTATTTTATTTATTTATTATAAAATGACAGTATTTATAATAATAATAAGATTTATTAATAAATTGTTTTGAGAAATGAGGGAATTAAAATATTCTTTCCTTCCATTTGCATTGTGATTTGAAATCATGTTCTTTGTTATCACCACAACTTCTAGTTTCTTTGGCCATATCATTATGGGGTATGTTTTTCTCTTTCCCCTTCCTGACTCCTTGGGGAACTAACCCAACTTTGTTATCTTTTTCTCTCAATTTCCTTGCCACCCTATTACTGATCTTTCTCTGCAAAGCCTTAGACTTTGATGACTCACATCATTTCATGCTTCATGTGCTGCTGAATGAAGGTAGAGAAAAGATAGAGAAAATCATAAAACTTTGCTGATTAGTTCCACTAGGATCACTACATAAGTATCACCCTTGGTGACTCACTCTGTCATCTCTTCCCCATATCCAATGCATTGCCAACTTCGGTTGATTCCATCTTCACAATCTTATTTCCCACTTCCACCATTCTGGTTCATTGCAATAATCGTTTAATTAGTCTTCTATCTTCAAATGTCTTCTCACTCCACTCTATCTTCCACATTCTGCTGCCAAATTGATCTTCCTAAAGCATAGGTCTGTCTCTCTTGGATCACTGTCTTGGGGTGGTGGGGATTGCATAGTTCAATGACATTTGAGCTATCCATACAGGATTACCCACAATGGATAAATCATAATGGAGAGTTTTGACAAAAGGTGATCCACTGAAGAAGGAAGTGGCCAACCACTCCAGTATCTTTATGAATAAAACTATATAAACTGTATGGAAATATTAAAAGATATGATATCAGAATGGCATGCTATGGTCTACAGGATCATGAAGAGTTGGACACAATTGAACAACAACAAACATAGATTTGATCATGTCTACCTCTCCACATTCAATTAATTTCAATTGCACCCTATTATCCCCAGGATCAAGTATAAAATCTTCTATTTGGATGTAAAAAATCCTTCACAGCTCAAGCAGGAATACTTTTTCTTCTCATCTTTACAGTCTTGCCTCTGGCTTCTTTTATTTTCAAAACAAAATTCCACCTTCTACAACAAGCTCTTCCTTATCTCTCTTCCTGCTAGTGTTTTCCCTCTGTTGGTTTTCTCTTATGTATCCTAAATATAGTTTATTTGTATATAATTGTCTTTATGTTATGTTACATAGCACTTATGTTATATCACATAAAAAACTATAAATTCTTTAACTCCAGCATTTACAATGCTCAGTACATAACTGGAGCTTATAAATGCTTGAAGTCTGACTGACAGAATATAAGCCTCATTAAGCTAACATTTAACTCCCTCCATATAAATTATTAAAAATCTCATCATAAAATAGAGATTTTGACTGATGGTAAAATAACTTTATTTTTTTTTATTTTTTTTATTTTTTTAAAATTTTATTTTATTTGCATAACATATGTGTGGGTAATTCTTCAACAATAACACTTACATAGCTTTCCATTAGAAATTTTTCCCCCCAACTTCCCCACCCCTCCCCTAGATGGCAGGATATCCACTACATGTTAATTATGTTAAAATATTGGCAAATCGAATATATGTATACATATTTCCAAACTTATCTTTGGTGTGCAAGAAAAATCTTATCTACACAAACGATATATCAGATAAAGGAAACACAATGTAAGCAAACATCAATCAAGGAGTATGAGAATGTTATGTTGTGGTCCACATTTCGCATCCCTCTCTCTGGGTGTATATGGCTTTCTTCAGTCAACAATTGGAGGTGGTTTGAAACATATCATTGTTGGAGAGAGCCATGTCCATCAGAATTAATCATCATATAGTACTGTTGTTGCCGTGTATAATGATCTCCTGGTTCTGTTCATTTCACTCAGCATCAGTTCATGTAAGTCTCTCCAGGTCTCTCTGAAATCATCTTGCTGGTCATTTCTTACAGAACAATAATATTCCATAATATTCATATACCATAATTTATTCAGCCATTCTCCAATTGAAGGGCATCTATTCAATTTCCAGTTTCTAGCCACTACAAAAAGGGCTGCCACAAACATTCTTGCACATGTGGGGCCTTTTCCTTTCTTTATGATTTCTTTGGGATATAAGCCCAATAGAAATGCTGCTGGGTCAAAGGGTATGCACAGTTTGATAACTTTTTGAGCATAGCTCCAAATTGTTCTCCAGAATGGCTGTATCCGTTCACAGCTCCACCAACAATGCATCAGTGTCCCAGCCCTCCCACAACCCCTCCAACATTCATCATTAACTTTTCCTGTCATTTTAGCCAATCTGACAGGTGTGAAGTGGTACCTCAGGGTTGTCTTGATTTGCATTTCTCTGATCAACAGTGATTTAGAGCACCTTTTCATATGACTATAAATAGTTTTAATTTCATCCTCTGAAAATTGTCTGTTCATATCCTTTGACCATTTATTGATTGGAGAATGGCTTGAATTTTTATAAATATGAGACAATTCTCTATATATTTTAGAGATGAGACCTTTATCAGAACCCTTGAATGTAAAGATGATTTCCCAGTTTATTACTTCCCTCCTAATCTTGTCTGCATTGATTTTGTTTGTACAAAAACTTTTTAACTTGATATAGTCAAAGTTATCTATCTGGTTTTCAATTAAGAGTTCCAGTTCTTCTTTGGACATAAATTTATTCCATCTCCAAAGGTCTGAGAGGTAAACTATATTACATTCCTCTAATTTACTTATAGTATCACTCTTTATATCCAGATCATGAACCCATTTAGATCTTATCTTGGTATGTGGTGTTAGATGTGGGTCAAGCCCTAATTTCTTCCACACTAGTTTCCAGTTTTCCCAGCAGTTTTTGCCAAATAGTGAATACTTATCCCAAAAGCTGGGGTCTTTGGGTTTATCAAAAACCAAATTGCTATAGTTATTGCCTAGTTTGTCTTGTGATTCTATCTTATTCCACTGATCGACTATTCTATTTCTTAGCCAGTACCATATGGTTTTGATGACCGCTGCTTTATAATATAGTTTTAGATCTGGTACAGCAAGTCCTCCATCATCAGCCTTTTTTTTTTCATTAATCCCCTTGAAATTCTTGACCTTTTGTTTTTCCAAATGAACTTTGCTACTATTTTTTCTAGATCTGTAAGATAATTTCTTGGGAGTTTGATTGGTATGGCACTAAATAAGTAAATTAGTTTGGGTAGTATTGTCATTTTTATTATATTTGCTCGGCCTACCCATGAGCATTTTAAGTTTTTCCAATTGACTAGGTCTGATTTGATTTGTGTGGAAAGTGTTTTGTAGTTTAGTTCATATAGTTCCTGACTATCTCTTGGCAGATAAATTCCCAAATATTTTATACTATCAACAGTTATTTTGAATGGAATTTCTTTTTGTATCTCTTGCTGCTGAACTTTATTGGTAATATATAAAAATGCTGATGATTTATGTGGATTTATTTTGTATCCTGCAACTTTGCTAAAGTTGTGAATTGTTTCTAGTAGTTTTTTAGTTGAGTCTTTAGGGTTCTCTACGTATATCATCCTGTCATCTGCAAAGAGTGATAATTTGGTTTCCTCATTACCTACTCTAATTCCTTTAATCTCTTTTTCTTCTCTTACTGCCATAGCTAACATTTCAAGACAATATTAAATAATAATGGTGACAGCGGGCAGCCTTGTTTCACTCCTGATCTTATTGGGAATGGTTCTAGTTTGACTCCATTACATATGATACTTGCTGAAGGTTTTAAGTAGATACTACTAATCATTTTAAGGAAAAGCCCATTTATTCCTATACTCTCCAGTGTTTTTAATAGGAATGGGTGTTGGATTTTATCAAAGGCTTTTTCTGCATCTATGGAGATAATCATATGGTTTTTATTAATTTGGTTATTGATATAATTGATTATGCTAATTGTTTTCCTAATATTGAACCAGCCCTGCATTCCTGGTATAAATCCTACTTGGTCATGATGTATTATCCTGGGGATGACTTTCTGTAATCTTGTTGCTAAAATCTTATTTAAAATTTTTGCATCAATATTCATTAGGGAAATGGGTCTATAGTTTTCTTTCTCACTTTTCTCCCTACCTGGTTTAGCTATCAGCACCATATCTGTGTCATAGAAGGAATTTGGTAGTACACCTTCTTTCCCAATTTTTTCAAATAGTTTATATAGTATTGGGATTAATTGTTCTTTGAATGTTTGGTAAAATTCACATGTAAATCCATCTGGCCCTGGAGATTTTTTCTTAGGGAGTTGATTAATAGCTTGCTCTATTTCTTTTTCCGAAATAGGGCTATTTAAATAATTTATTTCCTCTTCTGTTAATCTGGGCAATCTATATTTTTGTAGATATTCCTCCATTTCATTTACATTATCAAATTTATTGGCATAAAGTTGGGCAAAGAAACTCCTAATTATTACTCTAATTTCCTCTTCATTGGAGGAAAGTTCTCCCTTATCATTTTTGAGACTAATAATTTGATTTTCCTCTTTCCTTTTTCTAATCAAATTAACTAAAGGCTTATCTATTTTGTTGGTTTTTTCTTAAAACCAACTCTTACTTTTATTTATTAATTCAATAGTTTTCTTATTTTCAATTTTATTGATCTCCCCTTTAATTTTCAGAATTTCCAATTTGGTATTTAATTGAGGGTTTTTGATTTGGTCTTTTTCTAGCTTTTTTAATTGTAAGCCCAGTTCATTAATCTTCTCTTTCTCTGTTTTATGCAAGTAAGCATCTAGAGATATAAAATTACCCCTTATAACTGCTTTAGCTGTGTCCCACAAATTTTGGTATGTTGTCTCATTGTTGTCATTCTCCTGGATGAAATTTTCGATTGTGTCTATAATTTGCTCTTTCACCCATTCGTTCTTCAGGATTAGATTATTTAATTTCCAAATAACTTGTGGTCTATTTTCTCCTGGCCTTATATTACATGTGAGTTTTATTGCATCATGATCTGAGAAGGATGCATTTACTATTTCTTCTTTTCTGCATTTGATTTTGAGGTTTTTATGCCCTAACACATGATCAATTTTTGTATAAGTACCATGAACCCCTGAGGAGAAAGTATATTCCCTTCTATCACCATTCAATTTCCTCCAGAGATCTATCATACCTAACTTTTCTAGCCTTTTGTTAACCTCCCTAACTTCTTTCTTATTTATTTTGGAATTTGATTTATCTAATTCTGAGAGAGCAAGGTTGAGATCTCCCACTAGTATAGTATTACTGTCTATTTCTCCTTGCATCTCTCTTAACTTCTCCTCTAGGAATTTGGATGCTATACCACTTGGTGCATATATGTTAAGTATTGATACTGCTTTATTGTCTATGGAACCCTTTAGTAAAATGTAGTTTCCTTCCTTATCTCTTTTAATTAGATCTATTTTTGTTTTTACTTGATCTGAGATAAGGATTGCTACCCCTGCCTTTCTTTGTTCACCTGAAGCATAGAAGATTCTGCTCCAGCCCTTTACCTTCACTCTGTATGTATCTCTATGTTTTAGATGTGTTTCTTGTAAACAACATATTGTAGGATTCTGGCTTTTAATCCAGTCTGCTACCCGCTTCTGTTTTATTGGAGAGTTCATCCCATTCACATTCACAGTTAAAATAACTATATCTGTATTCCCTGCCATCTTATTTACCCAGAGTTATGATTTTCTCTTCCCTTTCCCCTCTCTCCCTTCCCCCCTCCCCAGTACTTTGCTCTTGATGACCACCTCCCACCAATAATCCTCCTCCCTTTAGAGTCCCTCCCTCCCCTTTATACCTTTCCCCTAATCCTTCTATTATTTTATCCCTTTCCTTTTCTCCCCCCCCCTCCTACCTTCCCACAAGGAGGGTCAGGCCTTTCTTTGAAGCCAAATGTGTCTGATATACTCTCTTAGAGTCCAATCTAATGAGAGTAAGGTTTACACAATACACATCACCCTCCCTTCTTTCCCTCAATTATATTAGATCTTCTATGTCTCTTTATGAGATTTTGCCTTATTTTACCTCCTTTATTTTTACTTTATTTTGCCTCCTTTCCCCCCTCCCCCCTTTTTCTTTTTCAGTATGGTATCCCTTCCACCTCTAATTTCTTTTCCATTATTATCAAAGAAAAATCAAATTATACTGCCATTCTTTAAAGGATACCTATAGTAGAAATATAGTTCTCAAGAGTCTTCCTTTTTACCTTTTTATGCTTCTCTTGAGTTCTCTACTTGGAGGTCAAATTTTTTGTTCAGATCAGGTCTTTTCATTAGAAATAGGTGAAATTCTCCTGTATCATTGAATGACCATCTTCTTCCCTGGAAGATGATGCTCATTCTAGCTGGATAACTTATTCTTGGCTGTAATCCAAGTTCTTTTGCCTTTCGGAATATCTGGTTCCAGGCCCTTCGATCCTTCAATGTGGAAGATGACAGATCCTGTGTAATTCTAATGACAGTTCCTCGGTATTTGAACTGTTTCTTTCTAGCTGCTTGCAATATCTTTTCCTTGGTGCGATAGTCCTGAAATTTGGCCACGATATTCCTTGGGGTTTTAATTGTGGGGTCTCTTTCTGGAGGTGATCGGTGAATTCTTTCGATGCCAATTTTGCCTTCTGATTCTAAAACATCAGGGCAATTCTCTTTCATGATTTCCTGGAAGATAGCATCCAGGTTCTTTTTTTCATCGTGGCTTTCAGGGAGTCCGATAATCCTTAAATTGTCTCTCCTGGATCTGTTTTCCAAGTCAGTTGTTTTTCCTAGGAGATATTTCATATTTTCTTCTATTTTTTCATTTTTTTGTTTTTGTTTAACTGATTCTTGAAGTCTTATTGAGTCATTTACTTCTATTTGTTCAATTTTAATTTTTAAAGTATTATTTCCTTCAGTTATCTTTTTTAGCTCCTTTTGTAGCTGGCCAATTGAGTTTCTTGATTCAATGCATTCTTTTTCCATTTTGCCAATTTTATTTTTCAATGAATTGTTGTCTTTTTCCAATTCACCAATTTTGTTTTTCAGTGAATTGTTGTCTTTTTCCAATTCACCAATTTTGTTTTTCAGTTCACCATTTTTATTTTCCAGTGAGTTGGTGATTTTTTCCAATTCACCAATTTTGTTTTTCAATGAACTGTTTTCTTTTTCCAATTCACCAGTCCTATTTTCCAGTTTTTGATATTTCTGTTGCCCTGCTCTCAATTTATTTCCCCATTCTTCTTCTAGCTCTCTTTTGAGATTCTTAATGCAATCATCCAGGTAAGCCTTCTGAAAGGGAGACCAACTTAAGTCTGCCTTTGTGGCTTCATCTGGGATTTTTTTCATAATGTCAGGATCTGGGGACTGTTCTATTTTTTTCTGCATAAAAGCTTTCTATGGTGAGAGCTCTCTTCTGCTTCTTGCTCATGGTTTAAAGTTGGGATATTGGTCAAAAACAGAGAAAACTGCAACGATTTGTATTTGCCCTGGGGCAGTTTGCCGAGTTGACTTCTGGTCTGAGGCTGGTGGGGCTAGACCACGTTTTCAGTTTCTCTCGATCCGCCCTTTACCAAAGGCAGATCTGTCAAAGCACCTGCCTGCAAGCAGAGCAAAGTGGCCCAGGCGTCTCCCAGGGGCTTCCTGGGTGCCTTAAATCCGGCCCTCTATTGCAGCCCTGACTTCTGCCCTGGCTGGAGTCTGATCACGACCAGCAGCCGATTTCCCCTGAGGCTAACCTTCTCAGGAGTTCTTTCCAGGTAGATTTTTGATAGAAGTGTGTTGTAGTCCAAATGTTTGGTGGAGCCTTCATTCACAAACCAGTTCGAAGGCTCACTTTGTCTGGGTTTGAGGGAAGGTCCCAAAGGAGTTCACAGAGAAAGCTGTCTGCAGTTCGCCATCTTGGCTCCGCCCCCTCTTCTCCTAAAATAACTTTATACTCCAACAATTTACTTCTTATTAAAAGAAAGGATATTTATACTTTGCTTTTGATGAGTAGCAATGTTGTCCATTATATTTGATTAGAGATTTATTGCCATTTAAAATTATTTTAATTTGCTTCACTTTAGTTATTGTGCATATTGTTCTTCTTGGTGTGATTTTCTTTACTACACATCATGAATTTATATTATTTTTCTATATTTCTTTGAATAACTCACATTCATTGTTTCCTAATTTGAAGTAGCATTCCACTATTTTAATATGCTGTAATCTGTATAGCCTTTCTCCAGATGTTGGACACATAGTTTATTTTTTCTGTTTTCAATAACATCTTTAATGCATATACCCAATACGAAATTATCAACTAGAGGCCATTTAAAAATGTTTCTTGTTTTCCCATATGACTGGATTAATTCAGAGATCTATTAGACAATCTAATTCAGCAATAGATTAGCTTGCCTGTTTTCCAATGTCTTCTCCATCATTGAAATGTTTTTATCTCTTGTTATCATTGTTAATTTTATCATTGTAAGATATATTGTGTAGTTTACTAATGAGGATAAATCATTGCTTTTCACCAGCTTCTGAAAATATTTCATTCTCATATCTGTTGGGATTCTGATACTCTGGAATACTTTTAGGATTTGGTTATAATGTGTCTAAAAAGGTGAACCCTACAAAATGAATTTCACAGTTTTGCTCAAGAATGGAAAAAATAGTAACTACCAATATATGAACTACAGGAGAATTCTTAGCTCAGTGATTAATAAAGCAATACAAAATAATCTGAATTATCAACACAGAATAACTCATATGTCATAGGATGTATAATACATGACAATAATGATAAAATTAGAAAGTACACAATTATGTCTGTAAAGATGATTGCAATGGTATGCTGTAATTTTTACTCTCAGCTAGACATATGCAGATAGTAATAGAGACTTCCCAAATCTTAATCAGGAAATAAAAAAGGAAAAGAGAAGAAGAGACAACAACAAGAGGAAAGAAGAGAGGGAAAGACTACAAATTCAATTCCCGGATCAACATCTTATCAGACCAGAGCAAAGTTAGAAGGGATAAAGGCTACAGTCCAGCCAAGGTGCTAATTTCCTGCACCACAGGAAGGAAAGGGATGTATCTGAGAAGCAGGTAGAGGTGAATGCTTTGGTTCAAGTCATCAGTCAAAATAATGAGACAGAAAAAGGTTAAGAATGAAATGTCAGAAGCTTTGCTTTCCAGTTAAACCAGGTCACAGACTTCCAGAAATATATCTATTTTCCTTTTAGGATCAGTATCTGAATCTTAGTTTCATCTTCTTAACCAGAGGAATGTCCTATTGCATGGTCCACCAAGAAGGAATGAATAAATTATTAATAATGAAGGGAATCTGACTCCAAAATCTATCCTTAATCCAGTCCCTATAATTTATCAGGAATGACATTTCCCCATTAAAAGAGTCCCACCCAATTTGATATAGAAAAATCTCCCCTCTTCAATTCTGTGATTGTGAAAAATACTTCTGAACTAGTAAGATAGTCGGGGGTAATGGTAGGCTTTTCCCCCAACACCTTTCATAGCCAACGGGGATTAAGTAAAGCCAAGTATATTATTAATGATGACATTGCCTAATATGGGAAGAGTGATGAAGAAACACAATAACAAATGATATCCTATAATTTCTCTGATTATTAACATTTTATTTACTTTTAAAGTAGTTGTTTGTGTTTGTGTTTCTCTTAAAATTGACTTTTTATATACCTTGACAGCATATTTTAGTGAATGATACTGAATCTTAAATTTCTTATAGATTGTATATGTGTGAAGTTTTCAATATAAAAAATTTTTGAATCTACATTTTCTTATTCTAATTGAATTTTGTGTGATTTTTTAAATTTAGACAATGTCTAAATCTGTGCCAAAACTTCATTTTTGTGTTACCCAAAATCTATTTTATATTTATAATGCTCTCTGAGCTGCATTTTATTTCATATTCATTTTCAAATCATTGTTGTGAAATATTTTTAAATGTAGTATTTTTTATATTTAGTCATTTTTTAAAATATGGAATTTATTATGTTATATAAAGTAAGTGCCTCATGTAATTCTATTTTCTGTTAAACTGCTATATAGATTTTCTGCCATTTCTTACTGAATCAAAATGTTCTCTCTCCTATAATTTGTGCTCTTGAGTTGTTCAGATGAGACTGCTGCGAAGTGTTTCCTTGATCACTTAAGTTTTATTCACATAATTTATTCCAGTGATCATTTTTTTCTATTTTTTTCTTATTATTGACTTGAAGTATTTTTTCTTATAGTTATTGATAGCTTCTTCCCCTGAGTATTTCCTGCTAATATTTTTTGTCACTTATAGCAAATGGCTGTTATTTTTATATATTTTGCATATTTGAATATCAGACTTTTATATCTGGGTCATATATCCATTTGGACTACTATTGGTCAATAAAATTTTATTAAAAGCCTACTATATACCAGGAACTGTCCTAAGAAGGTTCCTGCCTTTAAGTACCTCATGATCTAAGGGAGATGTAATGCCAGAGAAACTGAAGCAGGATAGAGATTAGAGATTTTTAATAGTTTATTGATAGTGAAAAGTTTGGAATCTATGCTCATAGGACTGAATGGGACTCTTGTCTCAAAGCATTCAGCAGTGAGTGAGGGACTCCAGGAACTGATTTAGAGTTCTGGCACTCTGGGAAACAAAAGCAGAAGGAGGGAGAGAGCACTGGGGGGATAGAAGTTCCAGAAAAGGACCACAAATTCAGCTCTGACAGGTGGGGATATAGAGGAAGGATCATAAATTCTGATAAGGAGCTAGGAGACAAAGAGTCTGAGACATGAAAGATATGCCCAAACATTGGAAATAAACCATCTGGAGTTTTATGACTCTTTGGATTGCCAGTGATCACAGCTCTACAACCCTAAATATCTCAGTCCTAATGGCCAGGAAGGGAGGGTTGCCACCAGGGAGACTGAGGCAGAACAATTCAGGGAAACAGACAGGGGAACTGGTGGCACAACATTCCACACTCTCTCTCCTGAATATTCAAATAATTGAATCACCTTCCCCCAGATACTTGGAAGGTTTCAGCACCACAATTTTGACTGACCCTACAAGGAGCAGATAAACCAAAATAAAACTAGAAAAGGTGCAAGGACCTATGGTGAGGACAAGTTTCTCCCTGATAGCCCCAGAGCTGTTAACAACCGTCCATAGTCCTCCCTGTTGCAAGCTTGTCAGCTCCTCTGCAGTTCTGGAGTACCATCTCAACCAGGGAACCCAATTTGAGATGGACAGTTCAATGTCAGTTTGTGCACTAGCCTCTTCTTGCAGAGGGAGCAGCTGTGCCCAAGGCAGCTGTGCTAGCTCCTCTAGGAGGGACACTGCACGGCTCTCAGAGACTCCAAGGGGGAAGGGTAAGGCCCAAAATTGCTTCACCTGTCACCGCCCAGAAGAACAGACAGGCTAAAATACTACTGCAGATCAGAGTGTCAGAGTACCAGAGTGTGCACACTTTGTCAGACCACTGAGGCAGGCAAATCACGAACTTTCAGAGGCATAATAACCAAACTGCAATGTCTAGGAGGATGCTGAAATGTTAATTAAGGAACTGGGGTTACAAGACTGGAGAAATGGAACAGAGAGACTGCCAGAAATCAGAAAATGGTCCCAGAAACTGAGTCTGCCAGGACAATTCCAAAAGAATAAAGGGTTCAAAGCTAAAGCAGAACCAGCAATCATAGTCCAGTTGGGGTTTAAATAATAAACCAAACAGACAGAAAAAACAAAAAATGGACTGCTGTAGGGGCTTCCAATTTAAACTGGTGGGGTGGGGGTAGGGCAGAAGTGCCTGAGGCCAAGTGAACAGGAAACCAGAAGCACTAGGGGTTCCCATTTTTTCAAGTACTTTTGGAAAAATCCACTAATTTTCCTGGTTCCTTATCTCTTATCCTCCCCTTTTGTTTTACAGAAGGAATCATCCAAGGAGGAGTAAATAGGACTCTAGTTGTCAAGTCCACCTAGAAGAAAGTGAATTAAAGTTCCTATACATAACAGACTAGTATAGTAGGGGTTTTCCACTCCGGAATTTATCTAAAGATCATTCAAACAATTACATAACCTGAAGGGAACATTGTGATCAATTAGATAATGCAGATACAAACTATCCATTACAGCAATAGTTACCCAAAATTTTAACCCAACATTTTTCATCCCTAAACCCAAATACAGTAATAGGGCACCCAGTCAGAATATATAGTCAGTTACCCCCAAATCAATGAGGTGCAAAGTTCATTAGGAGCAGGGGCAACAATCTCTCTTCCTCATGAAGAACTGTGATCCAAAATCCAGGGAGGGGGTGGGTGTGGTGAAAGCAGCCAGTGAGCTGGTCCAGGTCCCAGAAGCAGGTCAGTATGGCTGTAACTTGACCAAAATCTAAAACAGAAAACAAATCTAACATAAAGGTTAGAACAGTCTGAGATAGAAAAACTGGTTTACAAGAACTGCTACAAAATGTGGAGAAGCCAGTGTAGATTTACCAGCAGCTTCTCATGTAAGAGACAAGTTTGTCTCACAAGACAGACAAACGGTTGTCAGCTATAGTTCCCATAAATAAAATAACAGTTAGGTCTCTAAGACAACTGTTCAAATTGTTTTCTCATTATTTAGAAACATTTATATATAACCAAATTGGAAACAGCAAGATATGACATAACTGGATTGCATTAATGGTTTCTATTGACTGTTGCTCTGATCATAAAAATCAGTCACAGGAGGAAAAACAGGGACATGACTATAACATAATATAATCAGTTAAAACTGATTCTTCAGCACATACAGGACACAGAATAAAATAGCCTTAACTCAGTTTTACTACAGGTAATTGTCCCAGTAACTTTCAGAAGGTAGAGCTTTAAAACTCCCAAATAATAATAGCTAAAGAAATTTTACCTCCAATAACAAATCCCATTAACTAAAGTTTCAGATGAATCCTAAACAGATATTTACCATGACCTTATACTGATAACAATAAGAGATTTGTCCCAGAAAGTTCACAGCTTATCTTTTGTATCTAAATGGATGTTTCATAAGGTGAACATTATACAAATTATTTTGCTTTAAAAAGACCAATACGTAGAGAAATCCCAAATTGCCTATTTTCCATAACAGAGAAATGTTCAAAGGAACATTATTCACATAGGCCCTTCAAATAATGGGCACAATCTCAAGATGACTCAATACAATCAATTAAAACTCATGCAGAATATCCTAATTTCACATAAAAGAATCCCAAAGATTTTTAAAATATCAATTTAATATCAATTAAATCTTTGGAAATAACCCTACCAAATTATAGATCACATTTGTTATCACATTTCTTAAACAAGGAGACAATTATGCACCTAAATAAACAAATATTCAGTCAATTAATGCCATGTAAAAATGAGCTGTCCCTTTAAAAAACACTCTCTGCTCCTTTTCTATAGAAGCAGCCAAAATCGGTGGGTGGGGGAAGGGAAGTGAGTTAAATTTTCAGTTTTGAGAAAGAACCTTCCTGTTTCTCCCTCCCCCACTCAACTTTTAAAAGACTTGCCTCTTTTTTCTTTTTCGTCAAATCCTCTTCTCTTTCTTGCTACAAGCATTTTCCTTCTTTCTCTCTCCTCCCAAATACCTTTCTGATATTCTCTCTTCTCCTTTATCTCTCAATTCCTTATCCCATTCATACAAAATCATCTCTTTCCTCCTTTTTTTACTTTTCTTTTCCTTCAAAACTTTCAAGATTCACAATATAGTGAATAGCTAAATAATTCCATCAAACTTACACACATGTTCAAAATTAAATTTGACAAAATTTAAAGCATGACTTATAATGTTTACCAATAACCCAATATGTTTCAGAAGGTAACTTAAATTTTCAGGACCTTTTTTTTTCTTAAACACAAGCTATTATTAAACTGAATCAAATCAAATTCATCTTTTAGAAAAAAAAATTCTTACACTATTGATGGTTCAGTATTCAAACAACTTTCTAAGATCTTATACCGAGGATAAATAATCTAGCATGCACAAGGCAATAGAAATTATAAAAACCAAATTCCCCAAATTCAATAGACCCATAACCCCATAAGGATATGGTTTTTTCTTTTCTCACTTAAATAAATTTCCTAAATTCCAGTTGAATGTTACAGGCAAGCATTATAACATTATATAATATATAACATTTGGTTATATGTGTACATGCATATACGCACACATACACACATATATATGTATCACACACACACATATTTTACACTGGGTCTCCCAAAACTTATTTTCTTCAAGTTTTTTTTTTCCCCCAACACTAATTGACATCAACTTCCTTTGTTCTCTCTCTTATCTCCCCCCCAGGCAGAGCTATAAATCCCAGTAAGGACTAATTTTATTGCCCTCCTCTTCACAATCAGACTTTTTTTTTTTTTTTTTTTAAAGCAGTCTTGGGGGGGAAAAAAACAAACAAACTTCTGCCAGCATTTTAAAGGTAGCCAAACTTTTTTATTCCTGCTACTTTCAAATTAATGCAAACACTTAACTCCAACAAGAAATTTAAAAACAAGCATTTTTTTTCTTTTTTTTTTTCATTTTTTTTCAAGCATTTTTTTTTAACATTGAAATGACCGATTGCCACATTTCTCATTGTTCTTAAAACTTAACAGAGTTCCTTAAATCGGCCAAAAAGACCAGTCACAAACACAGACCACACATATGCAACAGTTAACACATGCAAGGTAGTTGCAAACTCTTGCTATTCAGGAATGCTTTGAGAGGAGAGGGGAGTTTTTGGTTTTTTTTTTCTCTCTTCCTCTCAGGAATTCAAATTGAGCCTTTCAAATAGCTCCCAAGCTCTAGTCTGGTATGCTCTCTGCCTTCACAGAGAACTCCCCAAACTCAGATTCATGTCCTAAGACACCCAGAATTGTGCCCAAAGACACCTAGACCCTGAAAGCACTCTAAAAGCACCCAGATTCTTGCTCAAAGGCACCCAGACCCAGATAGTGCTCTAAAAGCACCCAGAATTGTGCCCAAAGGCACCCAGACCCAGATAGCACTCTAAAAGCACCCAGAATTGTGCCCAAAGGCACCCAGACCCAGATAGTGCTCTAAAAGCACCCAGATTTGTGTCCTAAGACAACCAGAACCAGATGGTGCCACATGGCATCTCATTGGCACCTCCCAGATTAATGAAAAATAAAATTGGTTTAAAACAGCTCATCAGCCCCAATTTTTAATTCTTCACATTTCTTTCTGGGGACCAATCAGTGTGCCTGCACCCAGACAGACAGACAGAACTTACTCTGCAAGGGTTTCAAAGAGACTCTCCTATGGCAGATGGAGGTATCTGCCCTGAGCTCTTGCTGTGGCTGAAGCTGCTCTCCTCAAGAGACTTTGGAACAAGCCAGAGGGCCAGCCTTCCTCAAACAAAGAACTCAAATCCAGCTGCTCCAGGGCTCCAGGAGGAGACCTGTTGGTCTCTAATGTGCAATACTGCTCTCAGATCCCATATCTCAAGGGGCCTCCAAATGTAATGCTCTGGGAGAAACTGAGGCAATACTACAGATTGGAGACTAAGTAATATTTTATTGATGTTAATGGAGAGTTTAGAATACATAGCTATGGAGCAGGACTGAATGGGAATCTTGTCTCAAAGCACCCAGTCCCGAAGAGTTAGACTGGCAGCCTTTAGCCAACTGTCTGGATCTCAAAGTATCCAGTAATCCAGTGAGTTTGCTCCAAGGATTTTTATAGGGCTTCCAGCGATCAGGGGAACAGAGAGCTCAAGAGGTAGAAAGAGGGGGAGGGCACTGGGGGGATTGGAGTTCCAGGAAAGGACAATAAATTCAGTTCTGACAGGTTGGGGGTATGAAGAATCATAAATTATGATAAACTTGGGAAGAAGCTAGGAGACATTGAGTCTGGGGCCATAAAGATAAGAGCTATGTCTAGGTATTTGAGATAGGTCATCTGGAGGTTTTATGACTCTGGAATTCCAGCGGCCATTGCTCTATAGCCCAATTGTTCCTGATAGTCAGAAGGGAGGGGGGATTGCTAAGGCAGAACAATTAAGGGAAACTGAGACAGAACTGTGGCACCACACTTAAATCAATAAAATAGACAAATCACAAACACTAACTACACAAATACAACATTTAACACATACAAACTAGGGGCAAGGTCCTGCTATTCAGGAATGGAGTGAGGAAAGTTTTCAGGTTGACAATCTCTCCCTCTCAGAAATTCAAATTGAGTCTTTCAAATAGGCTTCCAAGCTCCAGTCTGGTGTGCTCTCCACCTTCACACAGAGTGCCCAAATGTAAAAAATACCTAGAACCCAGATTTGTCTAGTGTTTGTCTGGTGTTTCTATAACAGACTTGTGCCCAAAGGCCCCCAGACCCAGATAGTGCCTTAAAAAGCATCCAGATTTGTTCCCAAAGTCACAGACCAAATAGTGCCTTAAAAAACACCCAGATTTGTGCCCATGTAGTGCTCTGAAAGAAACTGAGGCAGTATTACAAATTGGAGATAATTTAATATTTTATTGATATTAATGGAGAGTTTAGAATCCATAGCTATCAAGTGGGACTGAATGGGACTCTTGTCTCAAAACATCAAGTCCTGGAGAGTTAGACTGGCAGCCATTAGCCAACAATCTGGATCTCAAAGTATCCAGTGATTAGTGAGTTTGCTCCAACAATTCTTAAAGGGCTCCTAGAGCTCAGGGGAACAAAGAGCTCATGGGGCAGAAGGAGAGGTTGGGCACTAGGGGGATTGGAATTCCAAGAAAGGACTATAAATTCAGCTCTGACAGGTTGGAGGTATAGAGAAAGGGTCATAAATTCTGATAAGTTTGGGAAGAAGCTGGGAGACAGTGAGTCTGAAGCCAAGATAAGGGATATGTCTAGGTATTTGAGATGGACCATCTGGGAGTTTTATGACTCTTTGGAATTCCAGGGGCCATAACTCTGCAGCCCCAATTATCTCAGTCTGAATGAGAAAGGGTGAGGGTTTCTACCGAGGCAGAACAATTAAGGGAAACTGAGACAGAACAATTGAGGGAAACTGAGACAGAACAATTGAGGGGAAACTGAGACATGGGAACTGTGGCACAACTCCCAAAGGCATAATCAGACCAGATTTGTATCTCAGAAGATAGAACAAATAGCACTGCACAGCATCCTACTGAATGCATCCCAGATTATTCAATATATATATATATGTATATATATATATATGTATATATTCATGGCTCATCAGCCTTATACATATAGTTTTTATATTTCTGGGGATCACAGAAATGCTAGCAACCAGACAGACACAGTCAGAACTTACCCTGCAGGAGTTTTAAACAGACTCTCCTATGACCAGATGGAGGTGTTTGTAATGAGCTCTTTCTGCCACTGAAACTGCTCTCTTCATGGGATTCTGGAATAAACCAGAGGGCCAGCCTTCCCTCAAAGAGCCCAGGTCCTAGTGGCTTCAAGGCTCTAGAGGGAGACCTGCTGGTCTCTAATCTCTAATACTGCTCTTAGATCTCATATCTCGCTGGGGCCGTCAAATGTAATGCCAGAGAAACTGAGGCAGAATAGAGATTAGAGATTTTTAATAGTTCATTCATAGTAGTGGAGAGTTTGGAATCTATGATCATAGGACTGAATGGGAGTCTTGTCTCAAAGCATTCATCAGCTAGTGAGGGACTCCAGGCACTGTTATAGGGCTCTGGCACTTGGGGAACCAAAGGCAGAAGAAGGGGTAGAGCACTGGGGGATAGAAGTTTAAGGAAAGGGCCATAAATTCAGTTCTTGAAGAAGAATCATAAATTCTGATAAGGAGCTAAGAGACATTCAGTCTGAGATCAGAAAGATATGCCCAAACATTGAAGATAAACCATCTAGAGTTTTATGACTCTTGGGAATGCTAGTAGCTAAAGCTCCTAACCTTAATTATTTTAGCCCTAATGGCCAGGAAGGGGGGTTGCCACCAGGGACACTGAGGCAGAACAATTCAGGGAAATTGAGACAGGGGAGCTGTGCCACAACAGAGATAATATACAAATAATTATGTACAAATAAGCTATACACAGGATAAATTGGAAACAGTATAAGGAAGACTCTAGAATTTAGAAAGATTGGAAATTGTTTCCTGTAGAAGGTGAGAAGATAGGAAGCAAAGATAAGAAGAGAATTTGTCTGCATGGGAGATAGCCAGTGAAAATATCTGGAATTGTGAGATGGATGGAATGTATTGTATGAGAAATAGCAAATGGTCAGTTACTGGATTAAAAGGTACATTGAGAGGTATGAATGGGAATGTGTAAAGTAAAACAAGACTGAAAAAATGATGTGTAAGGGAAAGTTATGAAAAGCTTTGAACACCAAATTGAGCATTTTACATTTGATTCTGTAAGTATTAGGAAACCACTGGAGTTTGTTGAATAGAAGATGGCAACATATTTGGATTTTTGCTTTAGAAAAATCACTTTGACAGCTGAATGGAGGATGGCCTGGACTGGGGAGAAACGTGGCAGGCAAAACCAGCTGTTTGGCTATTGTAATGGCTACAGTAGGGAGGTGATAAAGGCCTGCACTGTGGAGGTGGCAGTATTACAGGAAAAAAGGGGGCATATGCAAGAGATATTATGAAGGTAAAATAGAAAGGCCTTGGCAGCAGATTGGATTTGTTAGTGTGAAGAAGAGTTGAGGATTACACCTAGATCATGAACATCGATGATTAGGAGGAGGAGGATGCCCTGGAAAGTAATAGGCAAATTTGGGAGAGAAGACTGGAGAAAAAGATGAGTTCTGTTTTGGAGATGTTGAATAAAATAAATTTCTGGGACATCTAGTTTGAAATGTCAGCAGTAGATTGTATTTTATAAGTCCTTCACCATGCTGAAAAGGTTACATTAGGAATAGGAAGATTTGAGAATTATTAACAAAGACATGGTAATTAAATCCTTGACCCTAGTATCACTTTCAGAGCTTGCTCATATATTATGAATATAGATCCAATTATAGTGAGTTTTTGAAATGTTTTCTCTTTTAAAACATTCTGCCACAATGAAAGCCTAAAGAACAATTGATATGCAATGTAACATTTTTCAGAGAGAAAACAAACCTATTATGGTTCTGCTGAATCTTCATGCTTCCCTGAGATGTCCGAAAGCCGCCAGGACTACCATTGATTCAGAGATCAGGCCGAGTCTGGGACCAGGTCTGGACTGGGGCTGGCATGGCCTGCATTGGGACTGTATGCAGGACTCCCACCCCAATGTGTCGGACCTTTTCTGATGACTTTCTAAGTTGCCTTCTGGCTAGAAAATGTTTTACTTTATCTATTTGGGTTTTCTGATGCTCTAAAATTTGTTTAGAGTCATTATTTAAATGAATTTGGAACAGTTTTGGGGAGAGGTTGGGCAAGTTCCTACCTTTACTCTGCCATCTTGGCTCTGCCCTTCCATCATTTCTATTTTTAAAAATTATTTTCATTTTTGCTGAAAATTTATTAATCATGAAGACAGCCATTCAATATATTAAGAAAAAAGTTGTATACAGAACTTGTGGGGAGAATCCTTATAATATTTTATTTGAACTCCATCAAAGAAGATATGAAATAACAATGATAATAATAATGGATATTGGGATTTGCATAAATTATTCATTTGATATAACACAAACAACCCATTGAGGTAGGCGCTAAAAGTATCATTTTCATTGTTTCAGATGAGGAAATCGAAAATCAGATAGATTAATTGACTTGCACAAAGTCACATAATTATCAAGTGTAGGAAGTGAGATTTGAACCCATGTTTATGCAGACTCCAAGTCTAAAATCTTTTTTTACTACTGTGCTTCTCAAAATTAAAAGTACCTAATGGGTCCAGGAAAGAAAGACTTGGAACTGATACTGAGCTGCAGTGCAGAGAGTATGATTTAAAGGATAAGAAAACACTATAATTGTTGTGAATACAAGTTTATAGCTGGACTTGTACCAAACATAACTTGATGCTTAACCCTTTAGAATGATGTATATATGGATAGTTATATATCTCAACTACCTAGGGACTGGATTTTTTTTAGTGCCTGGCATTAAGCTAAGCCGCTCACTAGGAGTTAAATAGTCTCAGTTGCTTGTATGAAAGGGCAAGGAGATGAGCCAGTAATAGAAACAGAGGGTTGAACAGCAAGAAACTATTTTAAACTGATATGGCATATAAGAATTAGAATATAGTGGGGCATGAAAATAGACAAAGCAGAAGCTGTAATGCCCAATAATTGACAGTAGAGACATTGGTTAATTTCTTAGTGGAGATTAATAAACTATATTAATTAATAAAGGATCCAAGGGGACCTCATCCAAAGCATTTGGTTCAGAGGAACTTTGGCACAGAGTTTATATAGGATTGTAACTAGCAAAGCAAGCAGGTGATAACAGAAGCAAAAAGAATGCAATTAGGTAATTTCCTTATTTATCATCTGGCAGCTGTTATATAAGAAAAATGTTTTTCACAGCCTAAAGAAATAGCAGGATGCATACAGTGGTGGACTTGGGATGTATATGATGGTGAGAATGAGCTTAAAGGGATCTTCCAGGGTCAGTATTTTTGGAGAACAATAATTGATTTTATCTGTAGAAGCACCTTTCAGGTGTGATGCCCAAGTAAGCAGAAGAACAAAAATAGGCAAGGTCACACTATAGTCATGCTTCTTACTTTGATCTAGTATGTGAAGCTAAGTTCAGGTTCTTGTGAGAAACTTACAGAGTCCTTTTTAATTCAACAAAACAACCTTTCTACTGAATGATTCAAAATATTGAGGTGTAAGAAATGAGGTTGGTGCAACAGATCTTGCAAAAGAATTTGCAAACCCAAAAGGCAAGGTTTGTGGTAAAAATGAGTTTATTACATTAAAAAACTTTCTTAGCGGGCAAAATCCTGTTAGGACCTTTTGCAAAGATCTGGGCACACAGCATTTGATTTTATTGGGGGTTTTTTTGACCTGAAGCTAGGGGACCAATCTCCAGATGAATTTGAGGGACTAATTTTCACTCAAAGGATCGTGATTATGCCCAGGCCAAGATCTCCAACTGAATTGAATGAGGAGATTACTATCTGGGAGTTTCCCCTATGACCAGGAGGGTGGGGTGCCTCCCTGAGAGGTTTGAGATTTCTAACCCAGGACCACCCTTTCCCCAAAGATCACAGTTTACATCAAAAAGGCTTATAGCCAAAACTTTAAAATTAGTCTCCTGGCCTTTTCAACCAATAAAAATACCAATGAAAAGTAACCTGCTGTGAGATACAGTTTCAGATTACGAGTTTTCTGGTTTGAAAAAGCCTTCTCTACTTGTTATGCTTCTAAATATTTCTTGTTATTTCAATGTGGATCCCCATTTTATTGAGACAAAATGCAGTTCATCTACCAGTTACACAATTTAATGAGCTGTGGTTACCAAATAATTTCATTATTAGATTCCTTCATAAGATATCTCAGGATTTACTGGCTAGATTGGTTTCTTAAGAACCATGACTTAAACTCAAATCACTCTGGCTCTCATTGATTAGCAAATTTTAGCTGGATCCCAGGTTAAATACTTGGTCATTGTTTGGGCCCTGACTTGCTCAGAGTGAATATAAATAGCAATTGTTTCTGTTTTGGCCAGAAACCTGAAGATCTTCCCCTCCCCAGTTGAATTTTTTTGACTAGGTAAGAGGTCATTTTCTGACTGATTTCTTACCTATCCTTAATCACTGATTGGGTATTGCCTCAGTCAAATAGGTTTGCTGAAGACTTTAGCTTAAAAAACTAAGATCTTCCACTATATCCAGGGCCAACTTCAGTAGTCCTGATCTGTACTTTACCACTGACCCAGATGGCTCTGGAAGAGAAAGTGAGGCTGGTGATTTTGTGCTGCTCACCCTCAATTTATGTCAAGATTTTGCTTTTACATCAGATACAATAGGTTACTCAACATCCAGGGTTCAAATAAGCAGTCCTTTCCCTAAAAACATGGTCTAGTTCTCTTAGGGTAAAAGTACTTCCCAAGGAGATATAAAAAACAATTAGAGAAGAGAATAGAAGATAGAAACTACTAGAAGAGAAGTTAAAGCAATTGTTAAGGATACTCCTTAGGATTTCAAGTTTCCTGCCAATGTTAAAAACTACTTAGATATTCTTTTCATCTAGAAGACACAAATCTAGGTCCCACTTCAATTCATCTGGGGACAAAGTTAATTCAAACTTCCTTGGCTCCACACCATTGCTTCATTATTTACAATAATTCTAGTTGGAATTATGGGAATGTGAAGGGTTAATTCACACTGTCCCACTTCCACCATTAATCTGACCAACAAGAGTGATAGCACATTCAGAGTTCTACATTTGTTATTTCCTAAGGAAATTTAATGTCATGAATTTCATTCCAGATTGGAGAGGAGAACTTGTCCTTGGTGAGACATTAGATGAGAATTGTTTTTTAGCCCATGGGCTCCTCTTTAGTCTCTGAGTTCACATAATTCATACAGTTACCTGTTTTGACCCGTCCTAAAAGTGGCTCTGGTTTAATAGAACAGTCATGTTATCAGTAGTGGTTAAAATTTCTTGCAAAGACTGAAAGGTTGTGGTATATAATTATGATGGAATACTATTGTGATATAAGAAATGATGAGCTGGGTTATGTTAGAAAAACATGGATTTGCACAAAATAATGAAGAGCAAAATGAACAGAAGTAAAAAAAATGTTCTGTACAGTAACAACAAAGTCATTTAAGAATGATTTTGAGCAAATATGTCATTTTGACTATTTAAAAGACACAAATTAACTATAAAGGATATATTCTGCATCCAAAGAAAAATATAATAAATAGAAGTATGATTTTACACACATATACACATATTTTTTGCTTAATGGTAGCCATCTCTAAGGTGGGGGGAGGGAAGAAAAAATGGGGGGGAAAAGAAATTTATGTGAAAATTATTATTTTTATAAGGAATTGCAAGTCATACATAAAAGATTTGCAGTTTCATGAACAACCATTTTTCTTACATAGTATTACAGAAATGTATGCTTTATTCCATAAATTAGAAATAAAATAAATTTAAAAATGCTATAAGAGAAAATAGAGTAGTTCTTTAACTATAATTACTACTCTATTAATTTTACTAATAGTCTAGCTAAATTCTGGGTTCAAATAGTTATCTTTTTTCTTTAAACTGGAGTAGATAATGAAATCATCTAATATACAGAGGAGTTATGCTTTGCTTATGTGGAGAAAATGCTCACACAGGAAATCATTGAATTTTTTAAATATTGAAGAAGAGCAGAGCAAGTTTTAATACTTCCTTCAAGAAATATAAATAAAAGTAGAAGAGTAAAAAACTTAAAACAGAAGGTTGAGGTGGGGAGTAAGGAAGAGTCAGTGAATGATATTAATAATAAACTGATCAGGTGAGAGAAGAACCAATTATTCACCATGTCCTTGAAAAAAAGGCCAAAGTACTATTTAATCAATAATGTTGACTATTGAGGAAAATACAAGGCTGATGATCCTGATAGTTGCAGTAAATATGGACTAAGGTGTTGATGAGATCTGAGTATGATGAGGAACCATAAGCCCTACTAGAAAAATCTTGAAAATGTAGGTCATCTATTTTTTTTATATGTGGCTCTATTCCTTACCTTTGTATAGACTCCATATGTCATATTTATTCTGTTATATTTTTTCAGACCTTAATTATTGCAGGTGTTGTTTTTTTCTTCCTTTAGTATAAAAGGTTTATGAGTAGAAATGTATAAAACACAAGCTGAGCATTGATTGTTTTGAATAGGTGGTATTGAAAGGGAACAGATCATCCCTGAGTCAACAAGGTGCTGATACAATCAAGTTCCTTGGGTATTGTCCTCAGGAAAATTCACTGTGGCGAAACCTTACCGTAAGAGATCATCTGGAAGTATATGCTGCAGTGAAAGGGATGAAGAAAGAAGATGCTACAATTATGATCTCACGGTATAGTATGAAGGGAAATTTCAGCTCTCTATAAGAAGGGACAGGAAAGAGTATGACCATGGAGATTTTAAATACTGTTTTGAACTTTTTCTGAGTTTTCAGACATGGAGTTGGACAGGTACCTTCAGTTCAGAGATATTTTAGACAAACTATAGGATATAAATCTGAAGGATGAAACACTTATCAAAGGAAATTGAAAAGAAATAATTCAAAACACCAATAATAAGTAAATTATACATTTTTTTCATGGGGTTTCTAGGAAACAACAGAACTCCTTTTTTTTTTTTTTTCCCTGAGTCAAATAAGTTATACTACTCAATGCTTGTAGTTTCAGGATGATCATGGCCAACTCTTCCATATCATAATTACTCTATTTTATGAATAGGCTCAGCTAATATTCCTCATTGATTAGTGTACCTAATGAAACTTTTTTTTTTTTTGTTCTCAGATTAGCAAATGTTCTCAAGTTACAAGAGCATATGAAAGTTTCAGTCAAGGAATTATCAGCAGGCATAACTCGAAAGGTGTGTATTAGTTTTAACAATATTATAAGTACTCTCATTATGAGTATGGTAGCAAATAATGTTTATTTTCATTTCAGTTGTGCTTTGCACTGAGTATCCTGGGGAATCCAGCTGTTGTTCTTCTGGATGAACCATCAACAGGAATGGACCCAGAAGGGCAACAACAAATGTGGTAAGAAGTGGAAGCCTGGTACAAATATATTCTTCTTATTGGATCTATGACAATTACTCCTCAAAAGGGCTCTTTCCTAATAGAATTGAAATGATCATACCTAGGGAAATTAGAAATTAGCAGAAAATATTTTTCTTTCATTTCCTATCTAATTTTTATTGAGAAAAAATACTTTATATAAAGGTCTAAAAAACTTTCCAAAGATTTTGTTGAGTTCCTATATTATATTGAATAATTTTTTCATCAGTTACTAATTTACTGCTTTTCTTTTTTCTCCTAATGTGCCTCTTCCAGAGAGAATTATCTCATTGTATTTTCTCTTAGTGTTTTTCAATCCAACTCTTCACCTCTATACATTTAGAATCATCTAATGGATTATGACTTCTTTCCTAACTCTATCTTCCTGAAAAATCTTCCCCTTATTGAATCTTAATTCTTTGCTATGTCTACTCATATTTAATTTGATAATTTCACTTAAAATATTGCCATGTTTCTCATGTTGCAATCAATTGTTTTAAAAAAAATTAAACTTTATAACTTTTTTGGGTTATATTTTAAGATCCAAACTGTCTCCCTCACTCCCTATTCCATACCAAAGAAGACTACCATTTGACACAGTTAGACACACACACACACACACATCCATACTAAGCATGCTTCTATTTATTAATTTTTTTCTCTGGAGGTACATAGCATCTTCCTTTTAGTTGATTTGAGAACTTATAATACTAAAAATGACTTAGTTGTTCACAGTTTTTCTTCAAACAATATTACTTTTATATATACACAATGTTTCCTTGATTCACCTTTCAAACTTAATTTCAGGAAGGTAATTCGAGCAACGTTCAAAAACAAGGAAAGTGGTGCTATCCTGACTACACATTACATGGCAGAAGCTGAGGCTGTGTGTGACCGTGTGGCCATCATGGTGTCAGGGCAGTTAAAGTGAGTGAATATACTGGTAGAACTGGTATTCATAAAATCAATGACAATATTGTGTAAAGGAAAAATTTCTTCAAGGGATGAATAATGTACAAACCTATTGATCATGTGAATAATTGGATTTACTTTTGATTTCAAAATGAAGGATAATCCCCTTCAGTCATAGACCAGGGAATAATGACAATGGTTTAAGTTGTACTTGTATATTTTTTGACTTCTCTTTTTTCTTTTTTTCCTCTCTTATTTCCCTCTATTTTTCCTTCTCTTCTCTTCCTCCAGGTGCATTGGTTCTATCCAACATCTGAAAAGCAAGTTTGGCAAAGATTACTTATTGGAAATAAAAGTAAAGGAACCTGAACAAGTTGAGCCCCTCCATGCAGAGATTCTAAAGCTTTTCCCCCAGGCAGCTCGGCAGGAAAGGTAAGAACAACTTTTTTCCCTATTGGTGGGAAAATAGATATTAGGCTGCCATCGATTATATTTCCTTTGTGGAAGGTCTCAGTGCAGTATAGATTCCAAGGAAGAGATTCAGGAAGCAAAAGGATTAGTTTTTCAGGCCTCAGGAGACCAAAATAAATAAATTAATCCAGAATCCCTAAATCTTAAATTTGAAAGCTACATTTTAAAATATTATTTATTTATTTTAACATTAGAAAAATTTTTGAGTTCCCAGTTGTCTAATTTTCTCTGTCCTCCATTTTGTCTCCCATATGCTGAAAAGACAAGCAATATATCAATTATGCATGTGAAATAATGCAAAACATATTTACATATTAGCCATATCACAAAAAAGCAAAAAAAATAAAGTAATAAACTTACTCTTCAATTTGCACTCAGAGTTTATCAGTTCTCTTTGGAGGTGGGTAGTATTTTTTAATTGAGTCCTTTGGAATTATCTTGAATCACTGTATTGATCAGAGTAGTTATGTCTTTCACAGTTGTTCATCCTTATAATATTACTGTGATTATGTACAATAATCTCTAATTTTGCTTATTTCACTTCACATGAATTCATATTTCCAGGTTTTTGAAATCTATCTCTCTTATCATTTCTTATTGCACAATAGTATTCCATCACAATCATGTACTACAATTTGTTCAGACCCAATTGATAGACATGCCCTCAATGCCCATTTTTTTCCATCATAAAAGAGCTTCTATAAATATGTGTGTTGCTGTTGTTGTTGTTTTCTATTTTCTTTGGTCTCTTTGGGATACAGATTTAGTTGTGGTATTGCTGGGTCAAAGCATATATACAGTTTTATAGCCCTTTGGACATACTTCCAAATTATTTTCCAGAGTAATTGGACCAATTTACAGCTCCACCAAGAATATATTAGTGTTCCTGTTTTTCCACATCCCCTTCAGTATTCATCATTTTCATTTTCTGTCATGTTATCCAATCTGATAGGTTTGAGGTGGTACTTCAGAGTTGTTTTAGTTTGCATTTCTCAGCAGTGAGAGTATTTTTTTTTCCATGTAACTAGGGATAGCTTTGATTTCTTCCTTTTCATATCCTTCCTGTTCATATCCCTTGATCATCTATCAGTTAGGGAATAATTAGTAGTCTTATAAAATTGATGCAGCTCTCTATATATTTGAGAAATGAGGCCTTTATCAGAGGAATTTATGGTTTTAAAAATTACTTCATTGTCTATAATATCTTTTTTTTTTTAGCAAAATGTAGATTCTCTGATTGTCTTTTTAAATTAGGTCTCTTTTTGCTAGTTTAAAATTAAAAAAAAATTTAAATTTAATTTAATACTTTTTTAAAATTCTAGATTAAATATATTAGATTCTATCCTAACCCTTTATTTTAATTCTGTGTGTCTCTTTCAAGAGTATATCTTTTATTTCTTTTCAATCTATTTTCTAATTTAGTTGTTTGTCTAACAAGATAATTTACATTTTCTTCTATTTTTTCATTTTTTGGCTTTGTTTTATTGTTTCTCAATGTCTCATGGAGTCATTAGTTTCTATTTTCTCAAATCTAGTTTTTAAGGAGTTATTTTTTCCAGTTTATTCTCTCTCTGAATGGAGGGAAATACACAGTAATCATAACTATGCATGTGAATGGCATGAGCAAACCCATAAAACAAAAGCTAAAAGCAGGATGGATTACAAACTAAATGCAACAATATGTTTTTTTAAAAGATTATACTCTTGAAAGAGTCATAAATTCCTCTGAATTTATTCTTTTTTTTCTGTTCCTCTTCAGAAGTCTGTATTGCTTCTGACCACTGTATCCCTTAATCTGCCCTTCTTTTATCATCCCTTCCCTCTTCCTTTTATCTCTGTCCCCTTCTAATTGCTTATTGGGCCTAACTGAGTGTGTGTGTGTGTGTGTGTGTGTGTGTGTGTGTGTGTGTGTGTGTGTGTGTATGTATTTTCTCCCTTTTGAACCAATTCTGATGAGATTCAAGCATTTCCTGTCACATCCCCAATTCAAATTTCCCATATTATAAAAGTTTTTTCCTTATATGTCTCAATTATATATAATTTCTCCCATTCTTTTTCTCCCTTTCCCCCTCCCCTTCTGCTAGAACTATCTCTCTTTTTCATCCCTTCATTTTAAAAATATCTTCCAACATAATTGACTCGCACCCTTGTTCCCTGTCTATAAAAGTCCTAATAGTCCTAAAAATGACAAGGTTCCTAGGAATTATATGTATTCTCTTCCCATATAAGAATGTAAATAGTTTAATCTTATTAATCTTTTTATCATTTCTCTTTTATGTTTGTTTTTTCATGATTCTCTTGAATTTTGTTTTTGAATGTGAAATTTTCTATTCACTTCTGGTCTTTTAATAAGGAAGGCTTGAAAATGATATATTTCACTGAATGTTTATTCCCTCCTCCTTCTTCCCCGTCCCCCAGAAGGATTATACTCAGTTTTGATGGGTCAATTATCCTTGGTTTTAGTCCTATCTCCTTTATCTTTCAGAGTATCATATTCCAGACCCTCCATTTTTTGAACATGATAACTACTAAATCTTGTGTGATTTGACTATGAATCCATAGTATTTGAATGTTTTCTTTGGCAGCATATATTTTATGCTTGACCTGAGAGCTCTAGAATTTGGCTATAATATTCCTGGAGGTTTCATTTTAGGCATTCTTTCAGGAAGTAATTGACAGATTCTTTTCATTTCTATTTTATCCTCTGGATCTAAGATATTGAAATAGTTTTCCTTTATAATTCCTTCAAATATGATGTGTAGACTCTTTTTTTTCATCATAACTCTCAGGTAGTCCAATAATTCTTAAGTTATTTCTTTTCAATCTATTTTCTAATTTAGTTGTTTGTCTAACAAGATAATACACATTTTCTTCTATTTTTTCATTTTTTGGCTTTGTTTTATTGTTTCTCAATGTCTCATGGAGTCATTAGTTTCTATTTTTTCAAATCTAGTTTTTAAGGAGTCATTTTTCTTCAGAGAACTTTTATACCTCTTTTTCTATTTGGCTAAATCAGCATTTTAAAGAATTCTTTTCTTCAGTGAATTTCTGTGTCTTTTATGAATAAATCAATTCCATTTTAAGGTGTTATTTTCTTCTATATTTATGTGTGTATGTGTCTTTGATTCTTTTACTAAGCTGTTGATTCTCTTTTCATAATATTCTTGCATTACTCTTATTTTCCAATTTTTCCTTTACTAATCTTATCTTTTTCTTTAACTCTTTCAGGAATTTTTTTGAGCTTTTGCCCAATTTTAATTTTTCTTTGAGTTTTTGTTTGCAGAAATTTTCATAATGTTGTCTTTTTTTTTTGAGTGTGTCTTGATCTTTCTTAAACTATATTAACTTTTTATGGTGAGATTCTTTTTTTGTTATTTGCTCATTTTTCTAGACTATTTTTTACATTGAACTTTATGTTAAAGCTGAGCTTTTGCTCAGCTAGGGAGAGAGGAGAGGCTTTTTTTGTGCTGCTATTTTCAAAGATCTTTTTAGAGTCTGCAACTTTTGGGTTTTTTTTTGAAGTTGTGCTATGTCGGAAGAGGTATATTCACACTTCTTGTCTGTTCTCTGGACTTTACCTAAGAAGGGCCTCTCTTCCCCTGTATTCTTTTAAACTGTGACCAGGCTTCCTGACAATCTTATGATCAATTACAAGCTCTTCTCTCTGCTCTGGAACTGCCACTCAGAATTGTTTGGACAATGGAGTTGCCAAATAGTACCGAGTCCTTCACCTAGAATCAGTTTAAGGTTCCCTGTCATTTCTTTCTTACAAGTTGTTCAACCCTTCTTATTATCTGTGGGATGAAAGCTGCTTCTGCTACTATCACAGTGACCTCCAATTCCCAGTACTATCACTATTGGGCCAGCTCTCACTTGCCTGTAACAGATCTCCCCTATTTACCTCCTACATTGTCTTGGGATTGAAAAATGTCTTCCTTGACCTTGTGTAAGCTATGCTGCTCCAGAATTTCATTTAATCAGTTATTTTAGTTATTTGTAAAGAAATGTTGGAATAATTTGACTGATTTGTTGCCTCCATCCCACCATCATGCTTCTTCTGTCAAAAGTTATCTTTGTGGTGAACTAATGTAACTCACTCTTTTTTTTCCTCAATAGTATTTTATATTTCTAAATACATATAAATACATGTTTTCACCATTTATTTTTATAAGTTTGTGTATCAAATTTTTCTCCCTCCCTCCCTGACTTTCCTCTTCCCCAAGACAGCAAGCAATCTGATATGTTAAATATATGCAATCCTTTCAAACCTATTTCCATATTTCTCATGTTATACAAGAAACATTAGACCAAAAGGGAAAAAAAAAACACCTTGAGGAAGAAACAAACAAACAAAAGGTGAAAATATTATACTTTGTTTTGCATTCAGTCAATATAGAATTCTCTTTGGATGCTATTGGCATTTTCCATCCCAAGTCTATTGGAATTGCCTTGAATCATCACATTGTTGACAAAGTCAAGTCCATCAGAATTGATCATAACATAATCTTGCTGTTAGTATGTACAGTGTTCTCCGATTCTGCTCCTTTCACTCAGTATAAGTTCGTGCAAATCTTTTTTTTTTCCCTGAGGCAATTGGGGTTAAGTAATTTGCCCAGAGTCACACAGCTAGGAAGTATTAAATGTCTGAGGCCAGATTTGAACTCAGGTCCTCCTGACTTCAGGGCTGGTGCTGTATCCACTATGCCACCTAGCTGCTCTCCCTCCCCTGTTCATGTAACTCTTTCAAGGCTTTTCTGAAATTAGCCTGCTCATCATTTCTTCTAGAACAATAATAATATTCCATTACATTCATATACCACAACTTATTCAGCCATGCCCCAACTAATACACATTCACTCAATTTCCAATTCCTTGCCATTACAAAAAGAGCTGCCACAAACAATTTTTCCTATGTGGGCCATTTCCCCTCTTTTATGATCTTTTTGGAATATAGACCTAGTAATGAGCCTGCTGGTTCAAAGAGTATGCACAGTTTTATAGCTCTTTGGGCATAGTTCTAAATTAATGCAATCTATTCTTAAACCAAGGAACCTTTCTACAACATCACTGAAGCGTTATCAACTAGCTCTACATAAAAAGATACAATGAGAGGATATAGGGGATTCCTCTCCTCCTGATGTGGCCTATGTTACATTTGATCATCTGTCATTGTTAAGAAGATTTTTCGTCTAATAAACCTTTCTTCAACTTCTATCTAGCTATTCACAGCAGCTGTTTTGAGAAGCTGACTCTCTGACATTAGAAGGCAAAAGGCAGTATTTCCCTTAAATAAAATAAGGGGCTAGGAAAACTCTTTGGTATAGTGTATATGACTCTAAATAATAATTCCAGTTAACCTGAAGGAGTGGTATGGTGAGGATAGGTGACCTAAAGGATTTATCTAGAATTTGGGGACTTTCTCAATGAGAGAAAGTCAAGAATTCCACCACTTGGAAGAGAAATAGACGAGGCTCTTGTTGGAATGACACCAGATCAGGGAGCTAAGGTGGAGCACACTTGTACTATAAAAAGACCTTGGTGTACCACCTTAGCTATTGTATAGAATCACCTTGAATGATCTGGGCATTAAGTATGGTCTTCCATTATTAGGTTCAGTCATGCAAGGAACAGTGGTAACAGTAAACCCTTTTCAGAATCTAACCCATGCCAATGATGCAATTGAGGAATCCTGTTCTCCACAATCCTGAAAAGAGAACAAAAATGGAAGAGGTAACAGCGGATGGAGCATACCAATGAGGAAAGGTGTGGCAGCTCTCCCACTGCTGGGAGCTAGCAAGAATATGCAGGCTATCCAGCCTCAGCAGAGCAGAATAATAGTTTCCAGGAATATTATGGGACTAGCCAGCTAAAGACATCTGTTTATGTTGACAAAGTTTTTGAAGAGCAAGATACCAGGGTACCATCATGAGGCATGGAAGGTTTACTAGGATAAAAGAAGTCCAATCCCATTCCCTTGCCATAGGACAAATCTCTGGTTGCCTTACCTCATTTATAATTCTGTTAGATTGGAAGGGAATTGGAGAAAAGAAACAGAATAGGAAAAAGTTGGGATGTGGGGGTGAAGCAAAAATTCAACTACTTTTTTATTCTAGTGATGTGCATTGATGAATGTGTTATCTTGGGAGATTAGTATCGGAGTATCATCATATAGTTTATGGAGAGAACCTTGCATCACAGATATTTAAGCTACAAATACAACATTTTGTTCAATTAATTTTTTTTCTTAAATTTGGGGGTAAATATACTTATCATGTGAATAATTATGACAACTAAGCAAAAGTGAATTTAAATAGCACAAGTGCTTTCCTTACAAACCTGTGATTTAGAATGGCTAAACTTATTCTATGTTTAGTGCCTTTTTCACTACACTGATCTGTTGCTTACCTTTGAAATAGATCCTGAATGTTTTCTGTAATTTAATAACATTTCCATTCTCTTTGGAAAACATTTTTGATTGGGATTAGAGGATGGAATGTTGGGTAAGAATAAAAAGAAGAGTGAAGTGATTTTGGCATGCTGACAAACTAAGGGCTATGGGAAGTAGAGCTGAGCAGAATGTTATAATTGGGGCTTGGGCAACCAAAATGCAGGAGGGATAATGAGTTCCTGACTGGAGGGAGAATGGTTGGAAGTTAGAGATTAGACAGCAAGATTAGAAAACATGATTTGTTGTTTATGTGAATTGCATTAGTTTCATATCTGTTAATCTCTAAGACTAAACTTTTCTTTTTAATAGACAGAAAATTATTACCAATAGTGTTGTTCTTTTTCAAGATGTTAAAATTAAAGAACAAACCTTACTTTTTCTTCTTCTTAGGTATTCCTCATTGATGGTTTATAAATTGCCCGTGGAGGTTGTATACCCTCTATCTCAGGCCTTTTCCAAATTAGAGGCAGGTAAGAATGATGATTTTAAAAAGTGAGGTTCTATGTAATAGATAATGACAGTAAAAAGATAAAAATAATAATAAACAGAGATCCTGGCACATAGAAAGTACTTGGTCATTGGTGATGATAGCATTAAATTTAAGAATCATAGGGTGCTTTCCTCACAGCAATGCTGTTAGTTAGGTAGAACAAGTATTATTATCACTATTTTTGCTAATAAGGAAACCAAAACCAATAACAGCAGAGACCTAGGTGTTGAATCATAAGCAAAATAAAAGCAACAAAGTGCAATAAAATGTCAGCAGCTTAGGCAATTAATTGAATGATAAGTTTTAATGCAATTAATATAAATATAATAATGTTAAAGGTAATGTTAATATAACTACATAAACATTATAATCAAATATTATATTATTATGACAATACTATTAATAATATAATATTAACTAAAATATATAATAAAACAAAAGAGAACTATATTCATATCCTTATTCAAATTAACCACAAAATGGATAGCTGAGTGGTATATTTGCTAAAATGCCAGGCCTGGAATCAGGGATAATAATCTTCCTGAATTAAAATCTCAAACATTAATCATGTGACTTTGGGGAAGTCACTTAATCCTTCTTGCTTCAGTTTCCTCATCCTTAAATAAGCTGGAGAAGGAAATGAAAACCACTCTAAAATTTTGCCAAGAAAATCCTAAATAGAGTTAGGAAGAGTCAGACCCAATTGAAAAATGACTGAACAACAGCAAATCCCCACAAAGCCATGGAATTAACTATTTATTTTTAACTCCAGATATAAGCCAAACACCATATTTTCTTAAATGATATAATAATTTTTGCCTCACCCTCTGCATTTTGTTCTGTGCTGGAGTTTTTTAAGTTCAGAGGGAAACACAAATTTCTGATATTGTTTTTTCTCTTATGCAGCTAAATCTACCTTCAACCTGGAGGAATATAGTCTTTCTCAATCTACTTTGGAACAGGTATGTATATAATTTTTTTTAGTCTTAATTTTCTACATATTGTTAATACCTCCTTTTCCCTGTTCACCTATGGATAGAATGGCCAAAGTTTTAATTTATTCTTTTCTTGCTCTTCTTTTTTTTCCTTTTTCTTTTTCCAGGTATTCCTTGAGCTCTCAAAAGAGCAAGAGCTTGGAGATTTGGATGTGGAATTGGATACAACAGTAAAATGGAAACTGCTCCCTCAGGAAGAGCCTTAAAGGCCCACACTGTCTACATTTATTTTTTAATTCCATGACTAATTTTAGTCTCATGAATTTACATTATTAAGCTTCTATATCATTGCAAAAAAAATTAACCAAGTATTTTATATTTTTACTTAGTAACTAATTAAGTATCATAATAACTTTTCTTGTTAGAGTAAGGGAAGGAAGGCTTGTAGTCAAAACAGTTATCATCATTAACAATGGCATTGACAGGATTCAGTCCAATGTGCAGTGATTTCTTGTGTATTTACATACCTTTCTAAGTAAATTTTCTGTAAAATATGAATAAACTAGATTCTATGAGATTGTTTTTAATATGCATAGGAGTGGTGGTAATGTTTCTAATAGTGTGTGGGATAGAAAGTGAAATATTGATGAGCAGAGTTGGTCTCTTTCTGTTGCCTACCCTTATGTGAATAGGGTCCTTCTTGCTTAACTTGTCTTTTTAGGTTAGAATTTTCCCATAGTCAATTCCTAGGGCTCTGCACCTTTAGGGTGGGTCATCTTTCAAACCTGATACAGGAAAAACAAAAGAAAATATAATGCACTTGAGGCAACTACCTCATAAAGTTAATCTAGTTCATTTATAACCCCTCTGCATTTTACCTTGAAGTCACTGGTTGAAGACTTTGATCTGATTTTACATATTCTTTCTGTTTTGGGGAAACTATAAACTATCTACCAATAAAATCTCTTTTGTTGTTCCAAGTCTCTGAATTTTTGTGCCAAGAAATTCCTAGCATTCCTAAACACTATCATTCTATTAACTTATATAGCAAACTGATCATTTACCACTTTTTCAGTTTTATTTATTTCAAGGACACAAACAACTTACACTAAAGAATCAAATTGTCTTAGAGTGGTGGTTACTCATGTGAAACTTTCGGGGACTCCTTAGGACCCCTGGAATTCTTTTGGGGGAATTCATGAAGTCAAACAATTTTAATAATAATAATAATAATAAAAATAAGATATTTTAATTTCTAATACAGTAGATATTGATAGATAAAACCCACATAAAAAAGCTCTTTGAGATCCTCACTAATTTTAAGAATGTGAAGAGAAGACCAAAAATCTGAAAACTGCTTAGAGAAACCAATCTCTTAAAACAAAGGACACAAAGAAATACAAAAACTAACTGAATAAAACCACAGAGTAAAAATTAGAATGGGGCAAATGGAAGCTAATGATTCTACGAGACACCAAGAATCAATCAAACAAACTAAAAAAAAAATTAAAAATAGAAGAAAAATGTAAAAAAAAATGTAAAAACTGGAAAAACAGTCGACCTGGAAAATAAATCCAGAAGAGACCAATATAAAAGTTATTGGTCTACCTGAAGGCCATGAGCAAAAAAAGAGCCTGGATAACATTCTTCAAGGGATTATCAAGGAAAACTGCCCCAATCTTCTAGAAACAGAGGGGGAAAATACTCATTGAAAGACTTCATCTATCATCTTCGGAGAGAAATCCCACTAAAAAAACTAGAAGGGAACATTGTTACAAAACTCCAGAATTATAGTCTCAAGGAAAAAAATACAGAAGCTGTCAGACGAAAACAATTCAAACATCAAGGAATTACAGTCAGGATTATCCAGGATTTGGCAGCTTCTATAATAAAGTATCAGAGGGTTTGGAATACTATATTCCAGAAGGCAAAGGACCTAGGGTTACAATTAAGAATTAACTACTCAGAGAACCTGAGCATCATCTTTCAGGGAAGGTGAAGTACTCTTTCCTGGTTTGCCACTGCAACACTGGAGTCCCAACTAGTTTTATATTTTATACAAAGCTACACTGTGTAATTGAGTCTACTCAGTCAATCTCAAAATAATCTTCTTTGTTGCATCTCCATTTGGTACTGGTTAAGAAATAGAGTGGTGGATCAGTGGATTAGATACACATGACAAAATAATCAATACCTTCTGGATTCTGGAAAAATGGTAGAATAGATCAGAAAACTTCAGGCTCTCTGAATTTTTTAAAAACAACAACAACCAAAACTCAACATTATTTCAAAGTGAATGTAGAGCAGCAGAAATGAACAACCTAGAAAAAATAGTAGCAAAGTTCATTTGGAAGAACAAAAGGTCAAGGATTTCAAGGGGATTAATGAAAAAAAAAAAAGGCTGACGATGGTGGACTTGCTGTACCAGATCTAAAACTATATTACAAAGCAGTGGTCATCAAAACCATTTGGTACTGGCTAAGAAATAGAGTAGTCGATCAGTGGAATAGGATAGAATCACAAGACAAACTAGGCACTAACTATAGCAATTTAGTCTTTGATAAACCCAAAGACCCCAGCTTTTGGGATAAGTACCCACTATTTGACAAAAACTGCTGGGAAAATTGGAAACTAGTGTGGAAGAAATTAGGGCTTGACCCACATCTAACACCACATACCAAGATAAGATCTAAATGGGTTCATGATCTGGATATAAAGAGTGACATTATAAGTAAATTAGAGGAACGTAATATAGTTTACCTCTCAGACTTATGGAGATGGAATAAATTTATGTCCAAAGAAGAACTGGAACTCTTAATTGAAAACCAGATAGATAACTTTGACTATATTAAGTTAAAAAGTTTTTGTACAAACAAAACCAATGCAGTCAAGATTAGGAGGGAAGCAATAAATTGGGAAATCATCTTTACATCTAAGGGTTCTGATAAAGGTCTCATCTCTAAAATATATAGAGAATTGTCTCATATTTATAAAAATTCAAGCCATTCTCCAGTCAATAAATGGTCAAAGGTTATGAACAGACAATTTTCAGAGGATGAAATTAAAACTATTTATAGTCATATGAAAAGGTGCTCCAAATAACTATTGATCAGAGAAATGCAAATCAAGACAACCCTGAGATACCACTACACACCTGTCAGATTGGCTAAAATGACAGGAAAAGTTAATGATGAATGCTGAATAATGTTTGCGGCAGCTCTTTTTGTAGTGGCTAGAAACTGGAAACTGAATAGATGCCCTTCAATTAGAGAATGGCTGAATAAATTTTGGTATATGAATATTATGGAATATTATTGTTCTGTAAGGAATGACCAGCAAGATGATTTCAGAGAGGCTTGGAGAGACTTGCATGAACTGATGCTGAGTGAAATGAGCAGAACCAGGAGATCATTATACACGGCAACAACAGTACTATATGACGATCATTTCTGATGGACATGGCTCTCTTCAACAATGAAATGTTTCAAACCACCTCCAATTGTTCACTGAAGATAGCCATTATACATCCAGAGAGAGGGATGTGAAATGTGGACCACAACATAACATTCTCATACTCCTTGATTGATGTTTGCTTACATTGTGTTTCCTTTATCTGATATATCTTTTGTGTAGATAAGATTTTTCTTGCACAACAATGATAAGTTTGGAAATATGTATACATATATTCGATTTGCCGATATTTTGACATAATTAACATGTAGTGGATATCCTGCTATCTAGGGGAGGGGTGGGGAGTTGGGGGGAAAATTTGTAACAGAAAGCCATGTAAGGGTTAATGTTGAAGAATTACCCACACATATGTTATGCAAATAAAATTAAAAAAAAAAAGAAATGAACAAAAGTCTGGATAAAGCAGTTGTCTTCATAAAGACAACTTGAGAGAACCCTAGGAAAGGCTTAACATTCAGTAGCTTCTACTGATCTTGGTATACTATCTTTTGTAGATCAAAAGAGTTAGGGTTACAGTCAATGGTAATTTACCCAGGATTATAAAGTATGATCCTGAATGAAAAAAAAAGAAGTTTAATGAATGAAAAACTTTCAAGTATTTGTGACAAAAAGATCAGAATTAAATGGAATATTTTACAAGTAATATCCAGGAAAATATAAGGTAAACATTAAAGATCAATTCTAAGGTATCCAATAAAGACAAACTGTTTACTTCTTATGTATGGAAATGCTAACAATATTCTTTGACTGTTATCATTATGTGGATAGTTTGAAAAAAAGGCTTGTATGACAGGTGATTCTTAAAAAATTATAAAGGAAGGTTAAAAAGGTATAATTACCTAATACAAATGAGACATGAAAGGAAGAAATATTTTTAGCATTTTTTAGTTATGCATGGACATTCTTTTTTTTTTTTTTTACACATTTCCATGTCAATGATTTGGGAGAGAAAAATCAGAAAAAAAGGCGAAAATAGTATGTGAGTCACATTTTTCATCCAAAGTTTATAGGAATTACCTTGGATCACTGAATTGCTTAGAAAGCCAAGTCTATCATAGTTAATCATCTCATAGTCTTGTTATTTCTGTGTATAGTATTTTACTGGTTCTGCCTGCTTCATTCAGCATCAGTTCATGTTAATCTTTCCAGGTTTTCTAAAATCAGCCTGTTCATAATGTTTATAGAACAATATCATTCTCCTTTGACTCATCAGTGCCATGACTGGGTTGGTATCCCAAAGAAATCATAAAGGAGGGAAAAGAACCTGCATGTACAAACATGTTTGTAGCTGTTCTTTTTGTGGTAGCAAAGAATTGGAAAAGTAGTAGATGCCCATCAATTGGGGAATTGCTGAACAAGCTGTAGCACATGAAAGTAATGAACTATTGTTGTTCTATTAAAAAATGATGAACAAACTGATTATAGAAAGGCCTGGAAAGATTTACAAGAATTGATGCTGAGTGAAACAAGCAGAACTAGGAATACATTGTACATAATAAGAGCAAGAATATATGATGATCAACTATGGAAAGTTTGGTTCTTCTCAGTAGTTCAGTGATCCAAAGCAAATCCAAATGACTTTGGATAGAAAATGCCATCTGCATTTAGAAAAAGATCTAAGAAGACTGAATGTAAACCATCACATGCTATGTTGACTTCTCTTTTCTGTTTTTTATCTCTCCCATGGTTTTTTTCCCTTTTGCTCTGATTTTTATCTCCCAAAATGATTCATAAAGCAAAATGTATAGAAAATAAATAACCTTACTACAATAAAAAAGAACATTATTCCATTACTTTCATATACCATAACTTATTCAGCCATTCCCCATTTGCTGGGCATCCACTCATTTTCCAACTGTCACCACAAAAGAGCTGCTACAAACATTTTTGCATATGTGGTCCTTTTCCCCCTTTTATCATTTTTTGGAATATAGACCCAATAAGGACACTGCTGGATCAAAGGGTATGCACAGTTTTATACCCTTTGAACACAGTTCCAAATTGTTCTCCAGAATAGTGGGATCATTTCACAACTCTACCAATAATGCATTAGTTTCCCAGTTTTCCTATATCCTCTCAACATTTATCATTATCTTTTCCTGTCATCTTAGCCAATCTGAGATATATAGTGGTACCTCAGAATTGTTTTAGTTTGCATTTCTTTAAGAGCAGTGATTTAAAGCATTTTCATATGACTTTAATTTCTTCATTTAAAAATTGTTCAAATCATTTGACCATTTATCAATTGGATAAATTCTTATAAATTTAACTAAGTTCTTGATAGATTTTAGAAATGGAACCTTTCTCTGAAACATTGGTTGTCAAAATTGTTTCCTCTGCTGCTTTGGTTTTGCTTGTGCAAAATCTTTTTTAATTTAATGTAATTAAAAATTATCCATTTTGCATTTCATAATGATTTCTAATTCTTGTTTGGTCATAAATTCCTCCCTTTGAGGGCAGATTGATGGAGATAGTGGTCAGAAGCAAAACACTAGTAGGAGGGAAAGGATGAAAGGAGAGAGAAAAGTACAACCTGGGGAAAATAGAATAGCAGGAAATGCATAGTTATCTTAACTGTGAATGTAAATGGGATGACCTCTTCCATAAAATGAAAGTAAATAGGGCACTGAATTAAAATCCAGAATTCTATAATATATTGTTTACAAGAAACACATCTAAAGCAGAAAGATACATACAGAGTAATAGTAAAAGGCTGGAGCAAATTATATTGTGCTTCAACTGAAGTAAAAATTTAAAAAATCACGGGTAGCAATCCTCATCTCAGACTTAGAAAAACTAAAAATAGGTCTAATTAAAGGAAAGAAGGAAGGAAAAAGCATCTTGATAAAGGGTACCATAAATAATGAAGTAATATCAATCCTAAACATATATACACTGAGCAGTATAGTACTCAAATACCTAGAAAATAATTGAGTTGCAAGAAGAAATAGAAAAATTATACTCTATCAGAATCATATAAATATAACCACAAAATAGGAAAGAAATTAAGGAAGTAATTAGAAGTTTAGAAAAGTCAGGTATTCTAGACATTTGAAGAAAATTGAATGGCAATAGAAAGGAATATACCTTTTCTCAGTGCTACATGGCACCTACACAAAATTATTAGGACATAAAATCCTCACAAATGCAGAAAGGCAGAAAGAACAAATACATCTTTTTCAAATAATGTATTACATGCAATTACTTAAAAATTACACATAATAAAGGGCCATGGAAAAATAGATCAAAAATTAATTGGAAACTAAATAATCTAATCCTTAAAAATAAGTGATTTAAACAACTGATAGAAACAATCAATAATAACTAAATAGTCCTATTTTAGAAAAAGAAGTTGAACAAACCATTGATGAAATTGTTTAGGAAAAAAAAAACTTTGCAGGACCATTTGACTTTGCAAGTAAATTCTGCCAAATGTTTAAAGAACAATTAATTACAATATTATATAAACTTTTTGGAAAAATAGGGGAAGAAAGAGCCCTATCAAATCCCTTTTATTATAAAGAGAGGATGCTGATATCTAAATCAGAGCCAAAACACAGGAAAAAAAAAACTATAGACCAATTTCCCTATTGAATATTGATGTAAAAATGTTAAATAAAATATTAGTAAAGAGATCACAGCAATTTACTATCAGGATAATACACTATGACCAAGTGGGATTTATACCAGGAAAACACGACTGATTTAATATCAGAAAAACTATCAGCATAATTGACCACATCAAAAACCAAAGTAACAGAAATCATATGATTATCTCATTATATACAAAAAAGTATTTAACAAAATGCAGTCATCATTTCTAATGAAAACACTAGAGAACATAGGAATAAAAGAAATTTTGCTTAAAATAATAAGTAGCATCTATCTAAAATCATCCCAAGCATTATATGCAATTGGTATAAATTAGAAGCATTCCCAATAAGATCAGGGATGAAACAAGGTTGCTGATTATCACCACTATTTTTCAATATTGTACTAGAAATGTTAACAGCAATAAGAGAAGAAAAAGAAATGAAAGGAATTAGTTGGTAATGAGGAGCAAAATTATCACTCTTTGTAGATGATATAATGGTATGTTTAGAGAATCCTAGAGAATCAACTAAAAAACTACTAGAACCAACCACTTTAGCAAAGTTGCAAGATATAAAAAAAAACCCAAACAAGTCATTAACATTTCTATAAGTTACCAACAAAGTCCAGCAGCAAGAGATAGAAAGATAAATCTCTTATGAATTAATAATTTAAAATAATTGTAAGCAATATAAAATTACAATTCTATCAAAATTAATTTATTTGTTCAGTGCCATATCAACAAAACTACAAAGTATTTATTTTATAGAGCTAGAAAAAAATAACAAAATTTATCTGGAAGAACACAAGGTCAAGAATGTCAAGATAATTAGTGGTTTTTTTTTTATTAAACATTTTTATTTGTATAACATATGTATGGGTAGTTCCCCAGCATTGATCTTTACAAAGCTTTCCATTACAAATTTTACCTCCAGTCCCCTCTGCTCCCCTAGATGGCAGGAAGTCCACTACATGTTAATAATGTTGAAATGCTTGACAAGTTATACAAGGAAAATCCTATCTACAAGAAAAAAAGAAAATCAGAGAAAGGCAATACAATGCAAGCAAATGTCAATAGAGATCATGAAAATGTTACATTGTGGTCCATATTTCATATCCCTCTCTCAGGGTGTATATGGTTTTCTTCAGTGAATAATTGGAACTGGTTTGAGACAATTCTTTGTTGCAGAGAGCCATGTCCATCAGAATTGATCATCATGTAATACTGTTGTTGCTGTGTATGATGATCTCCTGGTTCTGCTCGTTTCACTCAGCATCAGTTCATGCAAGTCCCTCCAGGCATCTCTGAAATCGTCCTGCTGATAGTTTCTTACAGAACAATAATATTCCATAACATTCATTTATTCAGCCACTCTCCAATTGATGGGCATCCCTTCAGTTTCCAGTTTCTAGCCACTACAAAAAGGGCTTCCACAAACATTCTTGCACATGTGGGGCCCTTTCCCTCCTCTAAGATCTCTTTGGGATATAGGCCCAGTAGAAACACTGCTGGGTCAAAGGGTATCCACAGTTTGACAACTTTTTGAGCATAGCTCCAAATTGCTCTCCAGAATGGTTGGATCCGTTCACAGTTCCACCAACAATGTATTAGTGTCTCAGTTTTCCCACATCCCCTCCAACATTCATCATTATCTTTTTCTGTCATTTTAGCCAATCTGACAGGTGTGTAGTGGTACCTCAGAGTTGTCTTAATTTGCATTTCTCTGATCAATAGTGATTTGGAGCAACTTTTCATATGACTAGAGATGGTTTTAATTTCATCATCTGAAAATTGTTCATATCCCTTGACCATCTATCTATTGAAGAGTGGCTTGAATTCTTATATATATGAGACAATTCTCTATATATTTTAGAAATGAGGCCTTTATCCGAACCATTAAATATAAAGATAGTTTCCCAATTTGATGCTTCCCTCCTAATCTTGTCTGCATTTGTTTTATTTGTACAGAAACTTTTTAATTTAATATAATCAAAATTATCCATCTAGTGTTCAATTAGGAGTTCCAGATCTTCTTTGGACATAAATTTATTCCATCTCCACAGGTCTGAGAGATAAACTATATTATGTTCCTCTAACTTGCTTACAAAGTCCGTCTTTATATCTAGATCATGAACCCATTTATATCTTATCTTGGTATGTGGTGTTAGGTATGGGTCAAGCCCTAATTTCTTCCACACTAGTTTCCAATTTTCCCAGCAGTTTTTGCCGAATAGTGAGTATTTATCCCAAAAGCTGGGGTCTTTGGGTTTATCGAACACTAGATTGTTAAGGTTATTGCCTAGGTTGTCCTGATAACCTATTCTGTGCCACTGATCGACTGCTTTATTTCTTAGCCAGTACCAAACGGTTTTGATGACCGCTGCTTCATAATATAGTTTTAGATCTGGTACAGCGAGGCCACCTTCATCTGTCTTTTTTTTTCATTAATCCCCTTGAAATCCTTGACCTTTTGTTCTTCCAAATGAACTTTGCTACTATTTTTTCTAGATCTGTAAAATAATTTCTTGGGAGTTTGATTGGTATGGCACTAAATAAGTAGATTAGTTTGGGTAGTATTGTCATTTTTATTATGTTCGCTCTGCTTACCCATGAGCACTTAACTATTTTTCCAGTTGATTAGGTCTGATTTTATTTGTGTGGAAAGTGTTTTGTAGTTTAGTTCGTATAGTTTCTGACTTTTCCTTGGCAGATAGATTCCCAAATATTTTATCCTATCATCGGCTTTTTGGAATGGAATTTCTTTTTGTATCTCTTGCTGCTGAACTTTGTTGGTAATATATAAAAATGCTAATGATTTATGTGGATTAATTTTGAATCCTGCCACTTTGCTAAAGTTGTGAATTGTTTCTAGTAGTTTTTTAGTTGAGTCTCTAGGGTTCTCTAAGTATACCATTATGTCATCTGCAAAGAGTGATAATTTGGTTTCTTCATTACCTACTCTGATTTCTTTTATCTCTTTTTCTTCTCTTATTGCTAAAGCTAACATTTCTAATACAATATTAAATAGTAATGGTGACAGTGGGCAGCCTTGTTTCACTCCTGATCTTATTGGGAATGGTTTTAGTTTGTCTTCATTACATATAATGCTTGCTGATGGTTTTAAATAGATGCTACTGATCATTTTAAGGAAAAACCCATTTATTCCTATACTCTCTAGTGTTTTTAATAGGAAAGGGTGTTGGATTTTATCAAAGGCTTTTTCTGCATCTATTGAGATAATCATATGTTTTTTGTTAATTTGGTTATTAATATAATTAATTATGCTGAAAGTTTTCCTAATATTGAACCAGCCCTGCATCCCTGGTATAAATCCTACTTGGTCATAGTGTACTATCCTGGGGATGACTTTCTGTAATCTCATTGCTAATATCTTATTTAAAATTTTTGCATCAATATTCATTAGAGAAATTGGTCTATAGTTTTCTTTCTCTGTTTTCACCCTACCTGGTTTAGCTATCAGCACCATAGCGGTCTCATAGAAGGATTTTGGCAGTATACCTTCTGTCCCTGATTTCTCAAATAGTTTGTGTAGTATTGGAATTAATTGTTCTTTGAATTTTTGGTAGAATTCACATGTAAATCCATCTGGCCCTGGAGATTTTTTCTTAGGGAGTTGGTTAATAGCTTGTTCTATTTCTTTTTCTAATATGGGGCTATTTAAATAATTTATATCCTATTCTGTTAACCTGGGCAATCTATATTTTTGTAGATATTCCTCCATTTCATTTAGAATATCAAACTTACTGGCATAAAGTTGGGCAAAGTAACTCCTAATTATTGCTCTAATTTCCTC
>JAJPUD010002376.1:0-24197 GCA_023553655.1 Myrmecobius fasciatus
CAGGGCTGACTGGCAGAGGAACCCTGAGAGAGGCGAGTAGGTTGCCCATACCAGGTGGGAATTGATTCAGAATGATCGATTCAGGTCAAGGTCTGGGATTCACTTCTGCGTGCTGTGAACAGCGTCGCCCAACAAACTGTTCCATAAAAATGATCTTGTTCCCACCATCTGTCGTGTGCTTGTTGAGTAGAGGCTGTGGATTTATATTTGGTGTAATTTTCAGCAAGGCCCTGCATGAGGTCATGGGGTGAACTCTTGGTGATTGGCTGCTGTGTGAGGGTGAGCAGGGGCTGCACTTGCAGGTCAGCCCTGACTGTCGCAGCCGCCACTAGCAGGGACCCTAATGGACCCTAAGGCCTTGGCCAGGGACATTGACCCATTTCTTGCTGTTGATCCCCCTTCTTCCCCATGCTTAACATTCCCCCTTTTCCCGAGGCCAGGACCCCCAGGGACGGCATGTCAAGACCTATGAAGTGTCTCTTCGAGAGAAGGAATTCAATAAAGGCCCTTGGAAGCAGGAAAATGTGGAGGCGGAAGCTTCAATGGTGATTGCAGGTTGGTTAGATTTGTGGTTTTAAGGAAATCTGCTTTCTCCTTGTTCCATCTGTCATTTTGCTTGATCTTGTCCCTAACTTGCCTTTACCCTTTATGGTGTCACTGGAAGCAGGTATATGGTATAGCACTTATTATCATTCCCAGTTTGTTTTTCCCCAAATCTCCTCTGCCAGTGTAGGGAAAGAGCATGGCCTGGAGTTAAGAGATCAGCTCTAAATTTTCAGTCTGACCCTTGTAGCTGTGTGACCTCAGGCAGATCACTTCTCCTTTCTAATAAATGAGAGTCACTATGAAGGGGCCTGCCATCCTTGGCTCTAAGTGCTCTCTTGAGTTATTAGTAGAGGCACCATAGCTTCCGGGAGAGAAGGCCGGTCCAAGAATCCAGAAACCTATGGGCTTTGGCCTTCACTCTGTGGGTCCCTGGGCCCATGAGTGTGAGTTACAGAGAAGTGGTTGAGCTGCCCTGGGAGGGAGGGAGGGACTCCACAGCAGATTTAAGTCACAGCTCAGGGCTGGTCAGAAAGTTGGGAATTGTCTTATGTTTGTAGATAGATTTGAGTATGTTAGAACATTATCTTCTTGTTCCTTCCAGGACCAGCCCCTTCCTTCCCATCTTTCATCTCAGGTGTGGGACTGATTTTCCTGGGTATTTTATGGAAATCATTTGAAAAGAAGTGGAAGGGAACCGAGCTTAGATGTTCCTTTGTTGTATAGATGAGGACGCTTAAGGCACTGATACTAAGGTCACATAGTTGGAGGTGGGGAGAGAGCCTGGTCTAGAAGGCCTGGTCAGGTCTAGATCCTGTCCAGATAAGGGCCCATTATTGGCCACCTCTGCACCAGCTTGCCTCGACCAATCACACCGTTAACCGTTTACTCTGTAACCAGCTCTGCTCAAGTCACAGAACCCTGTTGGAGGGTTTGCTGACTGTCTATTTTTAACATGAATGGGGGTGTTTGTATCTGCTGCCTCCTGTAACTGTTTCACTGAACACATTTTTGCAGCACTCTATTCATTGGAGGTTAACCTATACTCCTGCCCTTCGGGCCTGCCGCCTCACAGAGCAGAGAAGGTTTCCTGGCGTTGGAGCTGGAAGCAGCCTTAGCGACCCCTACTCCAGCACATTACTACTCCCTCATGTTGGTTCCGAGGGAAGGTTGAATCAGGAGTAGGGGAGAATGGAACCACCAGGGACAAAGGTTTTAAAACTGCTATCGTTCAGGAGAGACTATTCGAGAAGAGTTCTCACCCTCACCCACTCTCTCCTTCTGACTTCTTTAGAGGTTTCCTAAGGAAGCCCCAAGGAGAGAGAGGTTTCCCTGCTGAGGTTGTCCTGAGAGGTACATCCTGGGAAATCCCCTCTGTTCCTTGTACTCTCTTTAAATGTGGGAGAGGGATGTGCTGATCCTTGATCCTGGAAAACCTGGGCCTATTGTAAAGCTTCTTTCTCAATCTTTTACAGTCCCAGAGCCTTTTGGAGGTGCAATCATTATTGGCCAAGAATCCATCACCTATCACAATGGCGATAAGTACCTGGCCATTGCCCCTCCCATCATTAAGGTGAGATGCCTGCTTCCTTTTCCAAGGAGGCTTTTCCTTTCTGCTGCTCTGAGATTAGGGCCTAGAGGTAGAGAGCCCCTTGTTTTCCACTAGATACTTTTGTAAGGCTCTGGAAATACTTCAGCCTAACCTGCCCTTGAAAAACTATGTCTGTTAGTGACAGGCCAGGTGTAGATATAAAAGAACAGTTTTCACTCAGTTAGAGTAACATTTATTGCATAAAATAGCTGGATGTATTGAGTAGAAGTTAACATCTTTGGGACTCATACAGAAAGAAAGGCTAAAATTTTGTGTTACTTTTTCAAGCAAAGAAAAATCTACATTCTGTATAGAAGGGAAAAAATTACAGTTTTATTCATTTTGGGTCAGTAAAAATAAAAATTCTCTACTACTATTCACTTAATGTGAATATATAAGAGAACTGCTTTCAGTTGTGTCTGTGCCATGCAAAAAATAACTGCCCCCATGCCCTCTTCCTATGTCTCAGAAGACACAGGTCTTCCTTTATCTCATGTGCATTTCAGGCACCCAGGTCTCTGTTGCTAGCCAAAGGCATCCTGGGGATGCTTGGTTCCTTCTGATAAAATGGTGAGGACTGCCTACTAAGGAGAGCAGCCTCCTGGGGTTTACTCCCAGACGTGAGACAGAAGCCATTTTCCTAATTACTTTTCCTTCTGTGGGGACAGCAAAGCACTATTGTGTGCCACAATCGAGTAGATCCAAATGGTTCCCGTTACCTGCTCGGAGACATGGAAGGGCGGCTCTTCATGCTGCTGCTGGAGAAAGAGGAGCAGATGGACGGCACAGTGACCCTTAAGGATCTTCGTGTGGAGCTTCTCGGGGAGGTGAGGCTCATTCTCGGCTCTTTGGAGTTTCTTTGCTCAGCCCATGCCGAACCACCTGCATCACTTTGTCCATAGCCACCCTATCCATTAGCCCCAATCTCTTAGTTCTATCGGAAAGTGAATTTTGGCATTTAAGAAAATCTCAAATCAGTGAGCAGTAAGCCTTATTGCATAAAGATGAGGGATGAGCAAGAAATTGTGTGTGTGTGTGTGTGTGTGTGTGTAAAACCCTGGGGAAATCCCCTGGTCCTAGTGCTGGAGGAGACTCCTGGAAGTGGAAGTCTGTGTTTATTACTTTGGGCATGTTGCCGTGGAAGGCTGACTGGTGGGAAAGGGGGGTTGTAGCAGCTGGACAGTATTTTGATGGTAGCACTCAGAAGATAAATCACAAAATTCAGCAATTTTGAAACTTCGGTTTAGAGAGCCTTGGGAATCCAATAAAATTGGAAAACCAACTTCTAATTCACTTTGACATGGCCTTGGTTCTCCTAAGGCTGCCCTGGCATATATTCATTTGGAGGGTGGGGGAGACAGCAATCACTCCCACACAGTGTCTCCTTCAAGTTGAATTTCCTCCTAGACCTCCATTGCCGAATGCTTGACGTACCTGGACAACGGGGTCGTGTTTGTTGGCTCCCGCCTTGGTGACTCTCAGCTTGTAAAGGTAAGAAGCCCTCTTCTTCTTGTTCCTTGACCTTTCATCATCATCACTTTGCCTCCTCAGTGCTCCTTCTCACAAAGGGAAACCAGTGAGACCAGTGAGAAGTCAATAAAGTTTCAGACTTGATAATCCTTTATCTTCCGAGTACGTGGGATGGCTTTGGGTGGGTCATTACACAAGTAACATGTTTGTTTACTTTCAGCTCAATGTAGACAGCAACGAGCAAGGCTCTTATGTTGTGGCCATGGAAACCTTTACCAATTTGGGTCCCATTGTGGACATGTGTGTGGTGGACCTGGAGAGACAGGGCCAGGGCCAGGTAAGGCTGATGAAGCACTATGATTTTTTCTTAATAAAATTTATTGTTATCTTTCATTTTTACCATAACTACATTTCCCCTGTGAATTTCCTCTCCTCTCTGAGAGCCACCTCTTATAACAAAGACTTTAAATGAGGAAAAAGAGAAATGAAATAGTCAGACCAAAGAATACATTCAAAAAAATCTCACATCACTCACAGTGGTTTTTTAAAATTTATTTTATTTTTTTTAAAAATAGAAACAAAAACCAGAAAAAGAAAACAAAACAGAGCGTTGTCAAGTGCCCAGCAGAACATCAGGGAGGATTCAAAATATATGACAATAAATTAACAATTCAAGAGAGGAGATACACACACAGATTTACACACACAAATAGACATTCATCACCCACCCACAGACCCATTCAACACATAGACGCATCTATATACACACATACATAGAACAATGCTCCCATATGTGCATATACTCAGACACATATACTACACACATTTAGCCATATGTAAATGTGCATTTAATATTATTATAGCTGACATGTAATATAGATTTCTGTCTTGATTGAATCTTTAAGTTTGGCTTAACTCTTTCCTGTCCCTGCTAACTCTTCTGCTATGATTCTGCTTCTTAACTTGCCTTGCTGTTACTTAACCTTCCCCCACCCATGGATCTCTCCCTTATCTTCTTCCTGCACCCTTTGCAGCTACCCATCCCTCCCCCCTATTTCTTTATAGATTTTAGAGGGTGCTATAGCCTTCTTGGTTTGTATGTAATGTCTATTTAACCCATTCCCAGTGTGAGTAGGTTTTCAGAAGTAGAAACCCTCCTCCCCTCTCTAATGCCTCTGTGTCTATTCTTCCTTTGCACCTTATTTGTGCAACATAATTACTATTGTTACCTTTTTTAGCTGGTTTTGCTTTTTAGTCTACTCAACTTTTCCCCAGTCTTTCCTTTGAGCTGCCCACTTGCTGATATCAGTCACATATTTGTCCATGTTGAGTTCCTTGAAATTGATCTTTGATATCAGCTCTTATTTGTTAATTTTTCTTTTGAGTCCAGATTTGGTTGAAAGTGAGTTCTGAAAATCTACAAGTTCATTGAATGCCCCCCCCCCTTTTTCTTTCAAGTTATTACGGATAATTTTGCTGGATATATTTTTGGCCACAGACCTTGTTCTTTTGATTGCCGGTAGATATGACTCTAGGACCTGCGGTCTTTTATTTTGGCTGCTGCTAAGTTCTGTACAGTTCTAATTATAGCTCCAGTGTTTGAATTTGAATTGGTTTTTTCTTGTTTCTTGCAAATTTTTCCTCTTTGACCTGGGGTTTTTGAAATTTGGCAATAATAGTCCTATATTTTTCCCACAAAGGATCTCTGTGGTGGTGATGGGTGGATTTTTTCTATTTCTACTTTCCCCTCATGTCCTACCACTCCAGGACAATTTTCATGGATTATTTCTTGTATTATTGTGTTGAGGTTCTTTTTTTTTTGTCACAGCTTTCAGGGAGTTAATTTAGTCTTATATTTTCTCTTCTTGATTGTTCTCCAGATCTTCTGTTTTTCTTATAAGATGTTTTACATTCTGTTCTATTTCTTCATTCTTCATATTGTTTTGTTATGTTTTAGTCTCTTAAAGCTTTCCCTGACCCAGTTCTAATTTTCCAGGAGTTGTTTTCATCTTTAAGACTTTGTATCACTTTCTAATTGGTTAACTTTTTTTCATAATCTCAGTCTTCTCAGATGGTTTCTATTATATTTTGGTTTTTAGTTTTTCCTCAATGTCTCTCCTCTGGTCAGAGAGCCATTTAATGTTACTCTTTGGAGTAGAAGGCTTTTTTTTTTTTTTTTTTCACTTCAGTGTCTCCATCTTCCCGATTCCCATAGTAGGTTTCTACAGTTGGGTTCTTTGCTGGCTCATTTTAATTTTTTTCTTAATTAGAAGTATTTGTGTAAGACCTCTAATTGTGGGATAAGGGGGTGTGCCCCTAGCTTCACTTTGGCTCTCCTTCTGACCTGGAACCCCAACCAAGTTTTCCCCCTCCTGCAAGTTTGGGTCCCCCTGCTTCCGCACTCCTGGTGTGTTGGCTCCTTCTCGCCCAGGGCCGAGTCCCTGCAGCACAGTGTGACCTGGCGTTCCTGATCAGCCAAAGTTCCCTCGGTCTTCCTGGACTCTGGCCCCTGATTCCCCACAGTCTCTGCGGTTCCAGCCATATCCTGCTCATCCCGGGAGTCCACTTAGTTTGTGTTTGTGCGCAGCTAGCCTGAGGTGTCTGTGCTTCATGCGGGTTAATCCTGGGCTGAGGGCTTTCTTGGGTTGTGTCCAGAGGACCCCTGTTCTGTCGCAAGTCCTCTTGGTCTTTCGCCAGTTTGTGGAAAATCTGGAGAACTTGCAGGTTGCCTGCCTGCTGCTCCCCCACTCAGTGTAGCACGCTAAGGTAGACCCCCATCTCTGCATAAGCACAGAAGGAGGGCAAAGAAAAAGGTCTGCTTGGTCGTCCTAGCTGCAGTCTCTTCGCCGCTCTTCCCTGTTAGAGTCCTTGGGTGGGTGTCAGTGTCCTGGTTTGCTTGCCCTCGATCATTTTCTAGAAGCCTTTTTGTATTTCTTATCGTGGTCATCGTTTCCTGTGACAACAAACGCTGCTACAAATACATATTTTGGCCTAAATGGAGCCTTTCTTTACTGCAAAGCCCTTTACAAGTCACTTGGATGTTCTCACCTCTTGTACCTAAACCCTCCTGATGCCCCCAGGTGGCCCATGCCCTCCAGGCCCTTGCTGCACGCACGCCTTTGATGATCGCCTTTACCGGTGGTTTCAGGGCTTCATCCTGAGTGATCGGTGGGCTTGTAGTGCTGCCCGCCCTAAGCACAATGGCTAGTTGTGATTTTGATGGGCGTTCCTAAAGGCCTCAGTGACCATCTCTGTGTGTGTTTGTGTCCAGCTGGTCACATGTTCTGGGGCTTTTAAGGAAGGTTCCTTACGTATCATCCGGAACGGGATCGGAATCCACGAGCACGCCAGCATTGACCTGCCTGGGATCAAAGGTACAGTGTCCTGCGTCTGGGGGGGGGGAGGCGGGCACGGGGGAGGGCAGGGCCTCAGGACTCTGCCACCTAGATATAGTTAAGGAGAGAAGACTTGGAGCAGACTTGGAAATTGTCTTCAAGTGTTTGAGAGATTTTCCCAGGGAAGAGAGAGGATTCTGGTTAGCCCGGCACACAGGGAGTAGAAGTTAGGGAAAGTCAATGTAATGGGTGCATCAGGAGAAGATCCTGCCAGTTGGGATTTCCCGGAGTGGTCAGAAGCGGTCCAAAGGCAAGGCTCCTGGCTGGAGGCTGCACCCGGCGGGTGTCCCAGGGAATAGGTGCCCTTTCCCCTGTGGCCGTGATGTGGACGGTGTGAAGTTCGCTTGATCTGCCTTCTGCCTGTCCTTGAAGCCCAGTGGGGAGTGTGGGAGTCCTGGGGGGACACAGGCTTCCTTCCTGGAGCCGGAAGCTAGGGTTCTCAGGGACAGCCCACTGATAGAGCCCGACCTTACTCCTCCTCCTAGGCTTATGGCCTCTCAGGTCCGACTCTGGCAGAGAAACTGATGACACCCTGGTGCTGTCCTTTGTGGGCCAGACGAGGTAAGCATGGTCCTGGTCCTGGGGAAGAGGGGGGCATCCTGCCTCTCGGGGAGACCGTCAGGTTGATGTGGGCTCTCCGTCTGTTGGCAGAGTTCTGATGTTGAATGGTGAGGAGGTGGAGGAAACAGAGCTGACCGGGTTTGTGGATGACCAGCAGACTTTCTTCTGTGGGAATGTGGCCCATCAGCAGCTGATCCAGGTAACTGCCCGGCTTTGCTGTCTTGTGATCCTGATTGTGAATCTCTTAGGCTCGCCTTGTGGGGCTTGTGATTGGGGCATGCCAGCTTCTGACCCAAAAGGGGTACAGACTGTAGGATTTGCCCCATCTCGCCCCTTGCCCATCTTCTCCACTCTGTATCAGCTTGATCTGAACACAGAGTAAACGGGCTGCTCTTGCAGTCTCTGGTTATTCCGGTCCTGGCCTCCAGACCTTTCCCCGTAATTGTTCCAACTCGGTGGAGGTGGCTGGAGAGGACCAAGTCGAGGGGAGCTGGAGGCTCAGGAGCACCCTTTGGGCCTCAGGAAGACCTGAGCCCCAGCAAGCTCCTCCCTCTTGGAATTGTTATGAGGACGCATCAGTTGATAAGACCTGTGAAGTACCGTTCCCGCCTTGTACAGCCTTGCTGGTCATTTCTCCTCCTCTCCCTAGGAGAAGTGGAAGGCCTAGTCCTTTACCATCCTCCTTCTGCTCTTGCCAGTGCTTTGTCTTTCCTACTATGCTTGGGTCACTTTGCTCTCTTTGATGTGATTGAAGAACTGCAGAGTGTCTGTAACAAGGCACTGAGAATATCGAGAGAAATGAGGGAGTTGAAGGAGTGTGGTTAGCCTGGAGTTATTTAGCCTTGTTATTTGGGAGACTTGTAATGGTTTTCTTGACATATTAGACTCAGTGCTGATTGGCTCCAGTGGAAGGCTCTGCGGTCTGTGGAATCAGACCATCAGGCTTCATCTGTGACCTTGGACAAGGAACTTCCCTTGGTCTGAGTTTCCTTCTCTCTAAAAGGAGGAGATTGGAGGAAGGTCTCTGGGGCTGCCAGAAGTCTAGGATTGATCGTCCTGTGTTCCTGGGAGAAAAACCAGACGAATTAGTGGATAAAAGCTATTAAGTTTAAATTCAGCCTAAGGAAGAATTTTCTGCCAGTTCCCGAACTCTCCAAATGAGATGGATTGCTTGTGAGGTTGCTGGAAGTGCTGGAGCAGATGCTGGGCGGGCACTTGGGCACTGCCGATAGGGAAGGAGGCCTTGGAGCAGGACTCTGTGAGTGCTCTGTCCCACAGTGTAGCGCGTGGCCCTTTGGATGCTGGTTCCTCATTTTATCAAAGCAGAGAGGAACACCTTCCACATGCACTCTTGTGTAGCTGTTATGAAGATAAGAGGAAATAAAAATGTGCTAATTAAAGATTATCATTAGTAATAGTTTCTAAAACATTTCATTTTCCCCCAGTTACATGTAAATACAATTTTAAGTGTTCATTTTAAAAAATGAGGTCCAGATTCTCTCTTCCTCCCCCTTCCTGAGATGGTAAGCAATTTGCCCTCATTTACGCGTGTTCATTCATGCAGAGCATATTATCATATTAATCATGTTGTGAAAGAAGACAGATCCAAAGGGGAAAAAACAGAAAGCAAAAAATCATATGCTTTGATCTTCATTCGGACTCCATCAGTTTTTTCTCTGGAAGTGGATAGCATTTTTCCTCTTGAATCTTGAAATTGTCCCGAATCATTGTATCGGTGAGACTAGGCCAGTCAGTCGTTCACAGTTGACCAGTGCACAGTGTAGTGTTCTCTCGGGTCTGCTCATTTCTCTTTGGGTCGGTCAGTGTTTCCAGGCAGTTTCTGAAATGTGTCTGCTCGTCATAGCCCAATGGCACTCTGTCACATTCAGCTCGTTCAGCCATTCCCCTTGATGGGCGTCCCCTTCGTTGTCGGATTTTTGCTACCACAAGAAGAGCTGCCCTACGTATTTTTCTACCTGTGGGTCCTTTGCTCACTTTTTTTCAGCTTTTGGGGTTAGTGACCTGTTACTGATATTTTTATATATTATAGTGTTGACCTCCAACATCCCTTTCACTTCATGAGGTCGCTACTTCCCTCATGTTTAGCTTCTGAAAATCCACTGCAAGGCGTTCTCCCTCACGGTTTTCCTTGCTGTGGAGGAGGGGGGCCTGGCAGAGACTCTGAGGATGCGTCCTGGGCCGCGTCTCAGAGCTCTCTTCCCCGCTTCTGTCTAGATCACCTCTGCCTCTGTGCGGCTTGTGAGCCAGGAGCCCAAAGCCTTAGTGAGCGAGTGGAAGGAGCCGCAGGGCAAGAACATCAGCGTGGCCTCGTGCAACAGCAGCCAGGTGGTGGTGGCCGTGGGCCGGGCCCTCTACTATCTGCAGATTCACCCTCAGGAACTCCGGCAGATAAGGTACCCGCCCGGCTTTCCCTGCTCCCCCGTTCCCACAGCCTCGTCCCAGGCCCCTACTCCTTCCGACGTCTTCCTCTGCTCTGCAGCCATACAGAGATGGAGCACGAGGTGGCCTGCTTGGACATCACCCCACTGGGGGACAGCAACGGCATGTCTCCTCTCTGCGCCATCGGCCTCTGGACCGACATCTCTGCCCGCATCTTGAAGCTTCCCTCGTTTGAGCTGCTGCACAAGGAGATGCTCGGGGGAGGTAGGGAGCCACTGCCAGGGGCCTGGGTCTGGGCGGGTTTCCGGCATTGCCTGACCACGCGCTCTCCCCTTGTGTGCGGCAGAGATCATTCCTCGGTCCATCCTGATGACCACCTTTGAGAGCAGCCACTACCTCCTCTGCGCCTTGGGGGACGGCGCCCTCTTCTACTTCGGGCTCAGCCTCGAGACAGGTCAGCGGGGGGTGGGCTGGTGGGATCGCCTTCCCCGCTCCCCTTGCCCGTCGCGTCGGGGCCTGGGGCTGATGCTGTTTTGCCCCCAGGCTTGTTGAGCGACCGGAAGAAGGTGACCCTTGGGACGCAGCCCACGGTCCTGAGGACGTTTCGCTCCCTCTCCACCACCAATGTCTTCGCTTGCTCCGACCGCCCCACCGTCATCTACAGCAGCAACCACAAGTTAGTCTTCTCCAACGTCAACCTCAAGGAGGTCAACTACATGTGTCCCCTCAACTCAGACGGCTATCCCGACAGGTGAGCGTGGGTGCCGGCAGCGGGGGTGGCGGGCCGGGACTGGGGCCGGGAGGCTTTGCGCTAAGCCCAGCTCCCTCCCTGCAGCCTGGCCCTGGCCAACAACAGCACCCTCACCATCGGTACCATCGATGAAATTCAGAAGCTGCACATCCGCACGGTGCCTCTCTACGAGTCTCCAAGGTGAGCCGCCGCCACGGGGAAGGGAGCCGTCCTGGGTGCCGCCAGCAGCCTCTCTGCTCTTCTCGCCGGCCATCCTTGCCAGACCTCTTTTGTTTTTGTTCTCCTTAAAACACCTCCAAACAGAAAGATTTGCTACCAGGAAGTGTCCCAGTGCTTTGGGGTCCTCTCCAGTCGGATCGAGGTGCAGGACGCCAGCGGAGGGACGACGGCCTTGCGGCCCAGCGCCAGCACGCAGGTCAGTCCCCAGGGGCTCGCCGGCCGGGGGAGGGGCTGCCCCGGTGCTGCTCCCCTTGCTGGGGTCGGGGGCGGGAGGGCAAGCCTAAGCCAGGTGTCTCGGCCCCCAGGCCTTGTCCAGCAGCGTCAGCTCCAGCAAGCTGTTCTCCAGCAGCACGGCCCCTCACGAGACGTCCTTTGGGGAAGAGGTCGAGGTGCACAACCTTCTCATCATTGATCAGCACACCTTTGAAGGTGGGGCCTGAGTGCGGGGCGGGGAGGGGGCTGCTCACCCCAATCAGGCCAGGGGCAGTGGGAGAAAGTGGGAACGAAAGGGCTTGTGCCACCTTGTGTGGCGGGCATCGGGCTCAGCCTTGGGCCTGCTCCTTCCTCACCCTCTCTGGCCCAGTTGGGGGTCGCTTGCAGAGAAGACCCGGGAGGGGCACGGCCCCTTTGGGACAGAGGCACAGCCTGGGAACCTGTAGGTCACGCGTCGCTCAGAGGGGCACGTGGGCCAGAAGGTGAGGGGGGAATGTCTCCTTTTCTAGTGCTCCATGCCCACCAGTTCCTCCAGAATGAGTATGCTCTCAGCTTGGTCTCCTGCAAGCTTGGCAAAGATCCCAACACGTACTTCATCGTGGGCACTGCCATGGTGTATCCTGAAGAGGCTGAGCCCAAGCAGGGTCGCATTGTTGTTTTCCAGTACTCGGACGGTGAGTGCCGCGCCTGTGGCCCTGGAAAGGGCGGTGTCCCGCGTCTGAAGGGCTGAAGCGTGCCCCCAGACCCCTCGGCTTGTCGCTAGCCCAGGTGTGTCCTGGGAGGCCCCCACAGCCCAGGAGGGGCTCTCCCGGTTCAGCTCCGCTTCTTCTGGCTCTTGGGCTTTTATTGGAGGAAGGGGTTGGGCAGGGTTGTGGGAGTAAGGTGGGACCCAGGAAGGAGCTGGCGGTTGGGAGCGCCGGACATTTTCCCACTCGAGGCTGGAATCGCCTGAGTTTTGTTCCTAAGGACTGGTCTTTGTTTACCATGGCTATCCTCCTAAAATGGGAAGCACGTTTGTCACTGGAACCTCTCTCTAGAGTTCCATCTTAGAATTTCAGAGGCCTCTTAAAGGCAGTCGAGTCCATCTTTGGACATCTTCCTCAGGATGGGTGGGAGGTCATTGATGCCAGGGACCATGCTCCTGGAGCACCGGGTCTGCCCCTCCTTGTGGAGGACCCACAGAGCCTCGCCAGACCACTCAGGCCCCTGCCAGAGATGGGAATGATGTCAGTCCCATCAGCTCCTCTCAGGAGGAAGTGGGCAGGGGAGTCTCACTTTGTGTCCCTGGATGAACCATTCGGGTCACCACTCCTGGAGAGCAGGGGACGTGTCCTGCCTTCTCGAAGCCCAGTGTCTGTGGCAGCACCCGCCGGGACAGCGTGCTCCCCTCAGATTTCCAGGGGATGGGGTGGGTTTCTCTGCACGTGGAGGTACCTTGCAGTCTGACTGCATCGATGCAGGCCTTAGGTGCCCCCACCCAGGACTCCTTTGACCCTGACAGTGTAGTTCTGTGACTGATCCTTGTGAGCTGGGTCCATGGTGGGAGCCCTCCTGAGACCCACAGCTTTTCATAGCTTCTCATGCCTTTCCCCTTTCCTCTCTGCTGGTGGGTACACACCTGCTGCTTGGTAAGCCCCCTGAGGGCAGGGCCTGTGGCTTCTTTGTCTGGGTGCCCAATTTGCACCTACAGGATGCCATGGCCCTTGCACCTAGGGGAGCAGCTGGCTCGCTCACTGAGTGGGTGAGGATGTGGGGTGCCTCTTGGACCTCCTCACTGGTGGAGTCCCTGCTCCAGGCTGGGAGAAAGGTGGGCAGAAAATGAAGGAAAGGAGAAGCTGGGAGAGGAAAGACCCCGGAGAGAGGAGAGTATGGGAGTGGGGGAGGAGGAACAGGACGCAGATAGAGCGCTTTGTGGTGACAGAGGGGCGTGCTCTTTCTTTCCCAGGCAAACTCCAGACTGTAGCCGAGAAGGAAGTAAAAGGTGCTGTGTACTCCATGGTGGAGTTCAATGGGAAGCTGCTAGCCAGCATCAACAGCACGGTGAGCCCTCCTCTTCCTGCGTGACGCCTTCTTCCTTAATGTTAGATGCGGGGACCCCCGTTGGAGGGGGAAAAGACGTGAGGTGGTTAGTCAGGGGGCGTAGAGTGAAATCCTGGGAGCAGTTACACAGGAAATGAAATGTCAGCTCCACGCAGAGGAAGCAGAGCAGACTTTGTACGAAGGCCTTCTCGGGCAGAAGCCCAGGACCGGGGCTGAACGAATTCTGATGGCCGGGCTGCTGTGGCCCGAGGGACTCTCGGGGTGATGGTGGAGCCCTGTGGGTCAGGAAGCAGCAGGGCATGAGCTCTGGGTTTCTTTTGCATTCCGACGAGTTTTGGCCGAGTGTGTAAGGGAAGGCAGTTGGCAGGGGAGGGGGTGCTGTCCATTTCCCCTTAGGCACCAGAACATTGGGGAGCGACGGGCCAGAAGGGCTGGGAGTCAGCAGGAGAAATCCCTTCTGTCTTAGTCTCGGGAATGGCTTGTCTTTCCAAGGTGCGACTTTATGAGTGGACCGCAGAGAAAGAGCTCAGGACCGAGTGCAATCACTACAACAACATCATGGCCTTGTACCTGAAGACCAAGGGGGATTTCATTCTGGTCGGTGACTTGATGCGCTCCGTGCTTCTTCTGGCCTACAAGCCCATGGAGGGCAACTTTGAAGAGGTAGCGAGTCTGGGGGAGACGGGGCTGGAGGTGGTGGGGGGCGGCTGACGGCCGGACTGAAGGGCTCACCTGTGTGGTGTGGCTGTGGGGACCTGCTCGGTGCAAGGCTTCCAGGCCGTGGTGGAGTCGGCAGCAGTCTTGGGCTGCTTCGGGGCTTCAGGATGCGTTAGGAGGAGAGGGTGGCAGTGGCTTGACCTGGGGCGCAGGATGCAAACTGGGGCGTGGAGGGTGGTTAGGGGCTGTGCCGCGGCCCGCCACTGAGCTGCTGGCCATGGGACAGACAGCAGGACTGTGCTCTCTGGGCCTTGCTGATTCTTCTCCATCTTTGGTTTTTTCCAAGATTGCCCGGGACTTCAACCCCAACTGGATGAGTGCCGTGGAAATCTTAGATGACGACAACTTCCTGGGGGCTGAGAATGCTTTTAACTTGTTTGTGTGCCAGAAGGACAGGTGAGTGACCTGTCAGAGCGGGGCAAGGGTTCGAGGGAGAGAGATTCTGTGCTCGATGTCCCTCTGTGGGGCAGCAAGAAAGGGCTTTAGACAGTGGCTGTGGCTTCTGCGTGCTGCCGGGGTTGCGTCGCTTGAGACCACCTTGTGAGTGGGGAGCACAGCCCACAGAACTCGGGCGTCAGGCCTCCGCCCTCTAGTGTTCTCTTCTCCCAAGGACCTGAGCCGTGCCCGGCCCAGCCTGGTGTGTCGCCTCCCCCTCGTGGGATTGCTGAGCGCCCAGGGGAGGGTGGCGAGTGCCCGCTCCATTGTGCTTTTCAGCGCCGCCACCACTGACGAGGAGCGGCAGCATCTGCAGGAGGTGGGGCTCTTCCACCTGGGCGAGTTTGTCAATGTCTTCTGTCATGGCTCCTTGGTGATGCAGAACCTCGGGGAGACCTCCACCCCCACCCAGGGCTCCGTGCTCTTCGGCACAGTCAACGGCATGATCGGTAAGGTTGGCCTTCGGGGCTCCGCCTTCATTCGCTCTGGGGCTTTCTGCCGGTGCCCATGAGGCTTTGCAGCCGTGGCCTGGACTACCCTGGGGCCAGTGGCCATTCCCGGGGAGCTCTTGGGTCTCTGCCATTGGCTCCCTCTTGTTTCTGCTTTGTCAGGTCTGGTGACCTCCCTGTCAGAAAGCTGGTACAATCTCCTCCTGGACATGCAGAACCGACTCAACAAAGTCATCAAAAGCGTTGGCAAGATCGAGCATTCCTTATATCCTCCCTGAAGTTCCTGTTAGCCCCGTGCCCTCCCTGTGCCCAGGGCTCGGCAGCTGGGAGGGACGGGGCTGGTGACAGGGCACCCAAGAGAAAAGCTCTGTCCTCTGGGACAAGCTGCCGGCCGGGAATTGGGCCGAGAAGTGCTGAGAGTGGGCCAGAGGAGCTTGTCTGAACAGATGGGAAGAAGGAGGCAGCTTCCTAGGGGCCCCGACAAAGCCCCAGCTTCAGTGACACCCTGGAAGTGTCCTAAGGTTGCAGGTGCTCCTAGAGATCCCAGGCTCCTCCCAGGGTCGTCATCTCTAGTAAGGGAAGCTCTGGAGCCTTCTGGGAAAGGAGCCCAGGATGCGAGGTTTGACATAGACATCCATCCCGTCCCGTCGGCCCTCAGCCCTGTGAGGGGCAGCTCCACGGCCTTGGCAGGGAGGGGTGCTCGGTGTCTGGTGGGAGGTCTCTCTCTCTCCAAATGATCCCATGTTCCCTAACTCTTGCTTGCACCTGGAGATCGTTTCATACTGAACGCAAGACAGAGCCAGCTACGGGTTTCATTGATGGAGATCTGATCGAAAGTTTCCTGGATATCAGCCGGCCCAAGATGCAGGAAGTCGTGGCTAACTTACAGGTGAGCCTCCGGCGAGGACGGGAGTTGGGCCACTTGTATGTCCTGATTTGAGGGAGCTCAGCGCTCTCTGGGACCAGCTCTCCCTTTCCATCCTTTGGTCCTGCTTTTGGAAATGGGGGCTTGGAGAAAGAGGCAGTTCTCCCGGCCTAGCATAGAGGGACTTAGAAACCACTGAGCCTGTGTTCCGTCAGGTTTTGCGCACTTGTAACCGCCCCTCGCCCTTTGCCCGTCCCCACGCTGTCAGCTCACTGAGCCATCTCCTCAGCTTCCCCTGAACCTTTCCTGCTTTGGTTCACTGGAGAGCTCCCCCTCGCCCAGTCCCATAAGAGGGTGTTCTCGTGTCTCCCCACGGGGGGGTGCCTCATTTCTTCTTGACTGACCAGCATCCTTGTTCCAGTATGATGATGGCAGCGGGATGAAGCGAGAAGCCACCGCAGATGACCTGATCAAGGTTGTGGAGGAGCTGACTCGGATCCATTAGCCATCTGGCCGGGATCTCCCCTTCCTAGAACCTCTCTCCATGTTTGGCACCTGGAGTCTTCCCCCACCCCCTTCTTTCTTTAGCGGAGGGGGGGGGACCCCTTTTCCCCAAGCCAGCTGTCCAACAGCCCCAGGAGCCACTCTCTGCCCTCTGTGGGCGTGGGGCATTTTTGGGAACTAACGCCAGCTCACTAGAGATATTGGAAATGGGCTGGGGGTGACAATACTTTCATGCCTGGGTTTTCACCTGTCACCAGGGACCACCAAGCCTTGGTCTTGACCAATTGTCCTCTTTCGTAGCTCTTTGGCTGAAGGGAAGATCCGTTGGTCTCCCTCATTCCCTGTTCTCTAGGATCTTTGTATTTGGATTTCCTGAGGGTGGGGGGTGGGCGGGGTTCATTGTCTTTGAAGCCAGGTCCCCCTTTTGCCTTCCCACTGCTGCCTCTGAGAGCTTCCCTCGCTCAGTCCGTGACCACCGGGCCATGGGGCGACGGAGACCCCAGAGCTCTCTGGGGGAGCTGCTGCCTTCAGGGACAAGGAGAGTGGGGGAAGCAAACGGGTTGTTGGTTTCTGAGTTTTACCAAATAAAGTAGAATCCAAGAGGAAAGAGCCCGTTGTTTCTGCTTCTCAGCTGCCTGGTCCCAGCGACGAACGCCTCCTTGCCACCCCTGGGTACGGGGGCGTCGCTATTTGGGGCACCTCTGCCCCTCCTTTCTTAGCATCCAAGGGTGGTGTCCCAGCCAGGAGATTGGTCCGGACTTGGATAACTTGGGTTTCTTTGCCTCTCTGTTTTCATCTCCCAGGCCCAGCCCGCTGCCCGGTCTGCGTTGGCTGTCCAACCCTCCTGTGCCAGAGGCTGGTTGGCCCTCCTTCCCCTAGCTCTGCCTGGCAGGCACCTTGTGCCTTGGAGGTTGATGATGTTCGGTTACACTCACTTGCCTCCATTTTTCCTCCATTCCCTTTGCCTGATGTATGACTCCACTAACTTTCTTTCCCTCCTCCTTTTGCCAAGTGGTCAGAGCGTGCAGAGGGCAGCCGAGGCGCCGATTTTCCCAGAGTTCTGTGAGTTCTGTGATTCTCTGGTCCTGTAGAATGATCCTGTGGCTTCCCAGCGCCCTCCTGCCAGGCTCCCAGAGGCCTACAAAAGACACGAGGAGTCAATTCCTTGGGCTCATTTGCCAGCCTCCAGGTGCCGCCCACTCTGTGCATTCTCTCTGTATTTGCCTCTTGGCTTAACCTGGCCAAGACAAGTAAGCAAGTGCTACCTTTTGGACTTGGAAGCACCAGAATGGGATGTGGGTCTGGGATTTAGCCCTCGAGGAACAGTAAGTGCTTCCCTGCTGTGTCATGCTTGCCTCAGCTTGGAGGATGCCCTCGAGTCGTTCTGAGAGCAGTTCAGGTAAGGGCTGGTGGGGGAGGCTGGGGAGAGCTCCGAGAGGACTGATGTACCAGCTTGCAGGAAAGCCATCCACCGTATGGATTTGGAAGATTACTTTGTTAGAATGTGGGGAGGAGATTGGGTTGAAGAGCGGAGAGGTTGGCGTTGGGCATTCATGTGCCCAGAAGGTGAGAAGTCATTCCCCATTCAAGCAGGCATTCGGGTGGTAGGACAGGTACTAGCTCCGCAGTGGGGCTTCCTTCTCTAGTTTTTCTCTGCTGGCTTCTGACTGGGAAACCAAATGATTTCTCTCTCATTGGACCTCTGAGAGTCTCCTAAAGGTACAATTTGATTTCAGTAACTGAAATGGCAGAACTTAATTGGGCCAGACTTCCTGTCCTGGGAACCAGTGTTGACAAGGGAAGTGTTCAGCTAACATGTGGAAGGCAGAATGACCATATGACTGACTCAAGACCGTACAAGATGGTTCATTATTGTATAAGGCAAGGTGACCAACAAGTGGACCCCAAATAAGGACTTGGGGACAAGATCAAAAAATGTCACTTTCTGAAATTGAAACTAAGAATCCATCCCCCATGGCTAAGATTAGCAGCGGTAGCCAGCAGTAGTAGCTGGCCACCCCTACATGGTGGTTTATCGGTGAATTGATGAACTAGAGGTATCTCCCAAATGCACTCAAGAAAATGGGCTTCCATCAAGGCTCTTTGCCAGGTTATAACATGGAAAGAATATTGATTTATGTGGGAAGACATTTAATATAGGCAGTAGTACTTAACTATACCTGTGTAACCTTGGGCAAAACCCTTTTTCTGTATTTGTTTCATCCCTAAAAGAGAAATTGGACTGTGTGACCTCTTAAGATCCTTTCCAACTGTAACTTGTATGATCTTATGTTTGAAACATTAAATTATCCATGATCTAGCTAACTATAACAAGTCTATCATATGATCCCACGGGAGAAAATTTGGCAACATCAATCCAGTGCCATCTACGGGAGAAACTCATGTGGATGGGGCATTGTTAACTAAAATGGTGTGCCTTCCAGTGGAGCCGGGATAATTGTCCAGGCTTCTATTGCAGCCTGAGTGGAACGTTCCTCAAAGCCGTCTTTCTCAGCTCTGATTCCTTGCTCTCTAGGTGGCCTCTTAATGACTAAGTTTGGGGATTTTGTGTGTCTTGGTTCCTGGAAAGATCATTCCCTTCTTCCCCTCTCCTACGTCTATTGTAAATGAATAAATCGGGTTTTAGGTTTATGAATCAGTCTTCTGTACATTTGATATTCTTCAGTTTTGCAGAGTGACTTTCTGAGCCTGCACAGCTGAAGAGCACCCCTGGGACCTCTGGTAGAATGCCACCAAGGTTCTGTTCTCCCTAGCTGGTGAGGCTTCGCCTTTGCTTGGCTTTGGCCCACTAGGCTGGCAATCGGAGCTGCTTTCGAGCCCTGTTTCCTAGCTATCATCTTAGGCCATCGTAGTATCAGTTTTCCCCATGATCAGGCCCTATTCCAGCTGTCACTTGGAGAGCAGCATGCTTTAGCCTAGCCTGCCCCTCATCTTTCTCAGTCGGGGAGCCCCTGAAGCCTTTTGGCACTTTTATTTCTCGGGGCCCAGGCTCCTGGGAATTGTCATTCATAATTAAGTTTCGTCATTACACATCCCACCACCGGCAGCCCTTGGGGACACGTTCTGCTCTGACCCCCCTCTCAAGCACCATTAATCACTCCTCCTGAGGTGAAGGGCTCCCTGAAGAACTTGACTACAGCCAGCTGGAATGGCCCCTTTCCATGAAGCCTCTGATGAGCTAACCTCACTCCAGGCCTCTGCACGAACTGACCTTTGGGAAAATAATAGAAACTTACTGACTCATCACATGATTGTTTGGAATGGGTTGCAAGGCAGCCTTCTTAGCAGCCAACAATAGTTAGGGATCTGTGCTCAGTGGAAGGTCTCATTCCAGTGAGCCTATGAGTTAATCAAGGTTGGGCAGCCAATAACAAGTTGGAGTCTGGGGGAGAGGGTTTTAATTTTGAGATTTACCCATCCTGCCTTGGCTCCAGATTGGGGCCAATCTGGCAGTTCTCTTCATGGATTACAGGCAAATCAGAAGGGTGGAGAAGTGGGACAAACAGCAGGAGATAGATGCACATGAGAGAAATGGAGAATTTGGATTTACTCAATTGAACAAGTATTTAGGAAGGCCGCCTTTTCCAGCACGGGCCAGGCACTGCATATTAGACACTGAGGATAGAAAGGAACAGACCTGACCTCAAGGAGCTCCCGATCTACTGGGACAGGCGTCACTTAACCAGGCAACGTCTGTCAGAGATAATTTGAGGAAGGAACAAACTGTACCAGGGAGATGGGGAAAAAAGGCTAACCGTGGAACAAGGCAGCGAAGTGACAAGGTTGCCATTCCCAATTTGGAGGGGCAGCCTTGGTGCTTTTCCCTCATGGAACTTGTGTTCCACTAGGTACAAAGGAAAAGGTGAATCCCGGGAGTTGACTACGGCAGTTGCTTCTCAGGGAAAAAGTTTATTGAGATATAGGTTTGGGAAGGAAAGCTAAAGGTGGGGATGATCTGAAAAGTTATTGGAATCTAGGGGCAGGTAGGAGAGACTGATGGAGCACGTATCCAGTATAAGACGAGGTTCTTGGGATTGAACGGAAGGAATTGTGATAGATTAGCATAACTGCGAGGCTTCTGGCAGTGAAATGGTTGCTTTTATGGTTAAGCAATTCAAGATGGGCTCAAATACATTTAAAATCATTGACAATGAGCTGAAGACAGGGCAGACCTGAAAGGGACCTTGCCATAAAACGTCCTAGCTGAAGGGTCTTTTGAACATTGTTGCAGTTTTACGTGATATTTGGATATGAGAATTTCAGAGCTGGAAGGGGCCTTAGAGCGAGGACATCCAGAGCTGGGAGATACTTTAGAACATAAAACGTCAGTGCTCAAAGACCACCTCCCCCTTGAACATAGAATATTGTGACTGGATGGGACCTTAAAACATGAGTGTCAAACTCATCCACAAAACAGGGCCATCAAACCATACAGAAGTGTCATGGCACACTGCATATTGATTAGAAAACCACCTATTCACTTCTATATTCTTCTGTAGTTTTGTTAAATATTTTCCAATTATGTTTTAATCCTGTTGGGGTTAAACTCAGTAGAATGATTTATAGATCTAGTGCCACAGGAGACACTTTGTAAGGTTATGTATATAAGGCATGATGTATTGGGGTACCTGAGTGGAGCAGGGAGCTGGCTTGAGAGGAGGGAAAGCTTGATGTCCTTGGGGCTAGACACTGTTATGGGAAGGCAATATAGGGTTCATTGGTCTTTATTTTTAGGCACAGTATATTTTGGCTTGACTTGAGCTGTTTTTTTACTTGGGTTCACCTATGTACTAGACATTTCTTTTCCTTTAAATTCAGGCTAGAACATAACAGGATGAAATAAGAGTAATAAAGTTTAGCATTTAGGTACAAAAGCAACTCTATAGGTGCAGAATGGTGCAAGTTTGGCTTAAAAATAGCTTATATATATACATATATATATATATTTAAATGACTTGGGACTTTTAGTAGACTGCATTCAGAGAAGACAAGATGATATGATAGGATCGGCCGTCCATGGACAGGATTCATATACTTTTCTCCTCACTCACAGTCACTTCCTCATTGTTGGGTCTTTGATTCCTCAGGATGATCCTTTAAGATGTCTCCTAACTAAATCTTTTCATTCTAAACCCAATGTGAGGGAATATGGGACATGAGAGCCTTGACCTGATGCTCATCAGACTGCATTTCTGGAATATCGTGCTCAGTTTTGAGTGATACACTTAAAAAAAATTGACAACTTAATGTGTCTATAGATGGATACCATGGTCTTCATGAATGATGGGCAAATCATTTAAATCCTTTGGTACTGAGTTTCCTTGTTTCTAAAGCGAGGGGTTGAAGACATGGATTTGATTAGAACACAACTAGATTCAGAACTCGTTGCATGACTAAGAGAAGTAGTTTATGGTTCGATGAGCTTGGGGTCTCCAGTGGAATGCTTCAGGGACCCCGTACTTGGCTACCAATGATTTGGATCAGACCATAAATGTGCAGATAGTATGAAGCCTGGAGGGTCACTAATGCATTGGGTGACAAAGTCTGGATCCAAAAGGACCTTGACAGGCTGGAATATGGGTTGTATCAAATATGAAAGTCAGTAGGGATCAAAGTAGCCTTGCATTTGGGCACAAATAATTGGCTTCTCAAGTATAAGATGGGGGAGACATGGATGGCTACCAGTGGCTCTGAAAAGGCTCTTGGGGGTTAGTGAACAGCAAGCTGAGGATGAATCAGCAACACCATCTTGGATTGCAGAAAAGCAGGCTGTAGCCTTGAGGCGTCCGAAGAGATAGCCCCAGAAACTTCAGCCAAGGTTGAGGGCTTGAGAGGTCCCTAGACTTCCCCAATCCTAGGAAGTCTTTTTGGCCTGATAAGCAAAACTGCTTATATGGAGGTCAGTGAGACAGTGAAATTGCCTCTGGGATACAAACTGCAAACATCATCTGGTTCCAATTCACCCATCATAAAAGTCACCAAAGAATTGTGGGAAGGAGAACTGACAGAACTGAGACCTTCAAGCATGGTGGAGTGTTTTACTGTAGGAAGGGATTTTTGAGTTGGTGTAAAAAGGAGGTAAATCTCAGAAATAAAGGGAAGAAAGCGGCTTCTCCCAAGCTGAGGATCCCAAGTGGCATTCCCACCAAACAGTGCAACCAAGCCAGTGGCTTTCTGGGAAGACCCCAGTGACCTGTGACTTGTCAGGTGCATCCCAGCAGCAACTGATGCACTGCCCTACAAGGCCCGTCCCTCCCCAAGTCTGGGAGGGATGCTTTATAACTATTCTTGCTATAAGTAAATAAATCCCTTTGCTAAAGAACTACCCAGATCTAGTGGTTGATTATGAAGGGGAAGCTCACTGGAGTGGGCCTTTGGGTTGATGGTGTGAGGTCAAGTTATCCCTGTGGGGATCACCGGGAGGAGGGATGTTACACAGGTACTCTGCCCTTCACCTACTGGCACTGTGGTAGGTGACACCCTCTAGTGGCCACTAGGGGACTTCAGGACATCAATTGGGTGTGAGAAATTACCGACATCATCCAGTTTAACTCCCTTGAGTCCCAGATGGGCTAAAAAGTTTAGCCAAGTCACAGAAAATCAGCGGCAAGTCAGGAGTTAAAGGCGGGTCCCACTTCCAATCCCGGCCCCTTTCCACTCTGTCAGCGCCTCTGAACCTCACTTTTCCCCTTAAGTGGGGGTTAAACTAAATGACCTCTAAGGTGTCTTCTAACTAACTCTAAAACTTAATGTCATGACTTTTCAAAGCGGTGAGTGTAAGACAGGACTTTCTACAATGGACCAGGTTTAACTGTGAGGTAGTGAGCTCCCTGTCCCTGGAAGTGCCCAAGCAAAGGCTGAAACTCCAGGAATTGTTAGCATCCGGTGAGATGAAAACCAAATAGGCTGTTCCCGGATTCCCACAGCCCTTTCCTCTACATGGGGCGCCCTGTTTCTAGTTCCAATCTTAGCCACTGCGCTGGACACTGTGGGCACGGGCTGGGGTGGGGGGGAAGCTGCGGCTTGATTTGGCTGGTACCCTGCAGCCATTTGGGAAGATCAGATTTGCTGTCATTCTGGGTGAAAAGGTGGAGAGAGCCTTCCCCAGCCTGTCTTCGAGGGGCCGTGCTCCCGGCTACCCCCCGGGCTAGGGTTCCATCTGCCCCGAGGGAAAAATCCGCTTTCCCAGCCCCCCCCCCCCATCTTTTCACCTTAACTGACAAAAGAAAGAGCTGCCCTCCATGGGAGGGCGGAGTTTGGGCCCAAGAGTCCCAAGGCTCGGCCCCGCCAGGCCAGGAGAGGGGCGGGGATGGCAAAGGCCAATTTTGCTCCCTGTCGGGGCCCCCGGGCTCTCTGGCCGTATTCCCCAGGGCGGGCGGGGCCCCAGCGCTCGCCCCCCTGCCAAGGGAACGGGCGGCTCCTTCTGTCCTTGTCCCAGTTCCCCGGGGGACTCCGGGGGTCCACCTTTCCCAGGGCATAGAGCCCCAGTCCGCGGCTGGGAGCCGAGGGCTCGCTGCTCTTTGCCCCTGCTCGCCAGTCCTTCCGTCCAGTCCTTGGCCCCCGGCTCCAGCGACTCTCCTCGGCTTTTGCGCTCCCTTAGCCTCGGGGCCCCAGCTGCGGCCCCCTCATTTCCAGCGCGCCCTCCTTGGCTCCCGCGGCCCCATCCGCTCCACGGTCCCACAGCAACGCCCCCCTCCGCTCCAGCATCCCCTCCAGGCTCCAGCGCCCCGCCTCGCCTCCAGCGCCCCCACCCCAGCGCGCTCCCCCTCGCCCCCAGCGCCCCTCTCCTCCAGGGTGACACTCTCGGCTCTGGCGCCCTCCCCCTTCGACTCCAGCGCCCCAGCGGCGCCCTCGCGCCTGCCCTTTGTGCTCGGCTGCGCCCCATCGGCTGCCAGAAAGCCGCCCCCATCCCCGCAGGCGTCCCCCGCAGTTCCCTCCCTCCCTCCCCGGCGGGACCCTCCCCCTCGGCCTAGCCCAGCCCCCTCCCCCCCTCACGCGCGCCCCTCGGCTCCCGGCGCACCCC
>JAJPUD010002376.1:24597-35125 GCA_023553655.1 Myrmecobius fasciatus
CCGCTCCTGTGTGCGCCGTGCTGCTGGCTCCCTCACTCCCTGTGTGAGAACACTGTGTCAAGCTGGGGTTTTCTGGCGGGGGGCCAGGGATCCCTCCCCTGCAGCGTCAGGGGGTCCTTCTCCCCCCTTCTCCCCCTCCTCCCCCAGCCTAACGGCTTGCACCTGTGTTGTCTCAGGAGCTGCCTAAAGCTCTTGGCCACATTTCAGGGCCTGTGGTCCACCTGTCTCCCAGGCACTTTGTCAGCTCCCCAGGGTCGGTGTCCGCCCTTCAGGATTTGATTGGACAGATGCGGGCTGGAGCTGCGTCTCCCCTGGGGGGGGGCACTCAGCAGTTCCTCTGGCTGCTGTGCCATAATCAGATACTGGCTGGCGGCCTGATAGGACAGCCCCCCGCCAGCTGTCACCCTGGCACTTTTACTGGGGGCAGGACAGCCCAGCACGCTCTGGGGTGGGGGATCGGGACAGAGAGCGGCCCCTTGGGAAATATGGGAACTTCTGCACGATGGCTGGTGGCGGAAAGGACAATCCAATGATTCCTCAGCAACTCTGGGTTTTTTAAGAAAAGGGCACTGGGTTTGGAGTGAACCATAGACAAGTCACATCATGGGCAATCATCAATTGGGAGCAGGAAGGGATTTCGGAAGTTTTCTGATCCAACCCCTTCATTTTACAGGTGAGGAAACTGAGGCAGGGAGTGAACATCAGAAATAAGAGCTGAACTCATGCCCTCCAATTCGAGAACCAGCATCCTTTCTACTCTACCAGACTGGAGCTGTAGGCCTCAGTTTCCCCCCATAGCATGAGGGAGAGATGGCTTCTGAGACCAACTCAGAGCCTCTGAACCTCTAAAAGTAGTCCCACTCACTGCTTAACACAAGTTTGCAGAAAGAAAGGGGATTTTTCTAATTCTTTGTTTGCCCAGGATTTAGGATAATAAGGACTTTTGTACATTACCCAATGAGATTGAACCTTTTTATATATATATATAGAGAGAGAGAGGAAGGGACCTCCTAAGAGAGGCCCTAAGACATCCAGACACTCCAAGCTTGTACAGTGTAGACCAAGACAGGGGTTTGAAACCAGACCCTCTATTTCCAAATCCAGTTCTGTGGTCACTATACTGAGCACTGCCTGAGTGACAGTCGAGAACAGAGCCCCCAGCAGTCCCTGCTCACAGCCTGGACTGACTCCATCTTTCTGATGGGAATCGGATGCCCCAGCATGGGACTCCTGAAGCGTCCCATAGGTCAGCTTTCATCCCCTGGATTTCCCGTTACTGGGCGGCAGCCAGCAAACCTTTTCTCTTCGTGGAGTACTCTCCACAGGCTACTTAATCCTTTGCTTGGAATTCCCCCCTCCTCTTTTCTCTTTCTCCTTTATCCCTTCTTTCCTTTCTCCCCTCTTCCTTCCTTTTTCCTATTCTTCCCTTTTCATAACCTTTCTCCTCTTCCTCTTCCTCTTCCTTCCTCTCCTCTCTCCCCTTTATCATCCTCTTCTTCCTTAGATGATACCTCCTCATTTTTTTTTTCCCTCCTCATTTTTAACTCTCAAAGCTCGGTCTGTCCTGAGTGCCCGCTTTCAAGTCCAATAGGAATTGGAAACTTGATGATTAAATATTCAAACCCTCTTGTTTGGGGAATGGAGAAAACAGACCGAGAGGTGAAAATGAGTGCTAAGGACCTGTTTGTGATAGAGCTGGGATTCGAACTCAGACCTCTGTTTTCCTGGTACAATGGTTTTTGATGGGGTAAATGGACCATCTGCTTGGTAACAGCTCAGTATCAGAGTGGACCGAAACACATACCACCTATTTGTGACAGAGCTGGGATTCGAACTCAGACCTCCTTTCTCCTGTTACAGTGGTTTCTGATGGAGTCAGTGGACCATGTCCTTGGTAACAGCCCAGTATGAGAGGGAGGAGCAAACTGATCCCTGGGAGTTACCTTGGACAGACAGAGCAACTCTGTACTGACACCCACCATTGTCTTATACAGTCTGGAGGTTAAGCTATAGACATCAACTCCCCTGTCTCGTATACCCAGGATGGGGCCGTGACTACCAGTTGATTTACTGACACACAATTAGCAAAGCTGGCACTCCTTGTTTTGGGTCCTTCCCTCTAAAAGGTTCCCCTATAAAAGATCCCCCATAAAAGGTCCCCCAAAAAGTCTCCCCTATAAAAGGTCCCCCCATAAAAGGTCCCCCCCATAAAAAGTCCCCCCTTTCCCCTCATTAACTGTGAGTTCAGTAGATCTGAGTCCGTGAATTCATCCAAATCACTCCCCACCTTTGTGACTTGTTGGGCCTCCTCAGTTTCCATTTCTTACCATCCATGTCCACGGGGCAATAGCTCTGGCTTCTGCTCTAGGGGCCCTGGCTTGGAAAGCCGGACTTGGCTGCTTAACTACTCGGGTGACCTTGGAAAGGTTTGTGGCTCAGGCAATAATGATGTTCTCATTCCCTACCCCCCAGTTAGGAGTGGGATGGGAAGGGAGCTTTTGGGGGGGGATGGACTGTCTCCCGTGGCTGTCTCTCCCAGGTTAGTGTGGGAGCTCTCTACGAGCTAATTTTTGACTCCTTATGAATCTCTCCAATGGAAACCATCGAGTACCCAGCATGCCTCTTAAAAAATTGGGTTTCTAGTACAGGAGGCTTTCTCGATCGATGCTGAGTGGTTCCCGCTCCAGAACGTGAGGCGTTTCATAGAGCCGGCCTCCCAGGAGGCCGTGTGCCCGGGCCTGGAATACACTCCCTCTTCACCCCTGCCTTTGACACCTTCCAGGCTGAGCTCATGGAGTGCCCTTAGTGAACCCACATTTGAGAAGTGATCAAGGCACCGTGCTAAATGAGGGATCCAGAGAAAGGTGGAAGCGGCTTCTCTGCTCCCAGAATTCCGTTCAAGCCCCCTTCAAGCTAGTGCTTTCCCTCTGAGATGATCCCCAGTTGATCTTGTCTCCTCCCTTAGACTGGGGACTCCTGGAAAGCTGTCCTAGTTCCTAGCACACTGCCTGGCACATTGTAGATGATTAACAAATGCTTGTTGACCTGACTAAACAACCTGCAAACACAACTACATATATACGACAAAATGGAAAGTAATCTCAGGGGGGAAATGTTAGCCATGGGGGTTGGGCTGGACTGGGAAAGGAAGGGAACCAGAAAAAAGAAGAATTTGAGCTCAGGCTTGGAGGAAGACTGGGAAACTGAGGAAGGAAAGCATTCTATTGAATTGTACTATTGAAAAAGCAGGTAGATGGCGCAGTGGATAGAGCACCAGCCCTGAAGTTAGGAGGATCTGAATTCAAATCTGGCCTCAGATACTTAATACTTTTAGCTGTGTGACCCTGGGCAAGTCACTTAACTCCAATTGCCTCAGCAAAAAAAAAAAAAAAAAAAAAGAAAGAAAGAAAGAAAAGGCATGGAGAGGGGGATGAAAGATCAATCAGAAGAACCCAGATTGGAGAATACATAGAAGTAAAGTGTAAGAAAACTGGGATGGTTGGAAGGGACCAAGTTGTGAAGGCTACATTTGATCCTGGAGGTAATAGGGAGCCATTGCAGTTTATTGACCTGGGGAGTAAAATGGATGCACCTACTTTTTGGAAAATTACTTTGGTATCTGAGGGGATGATACCATGAAGTGAGGAGAAATAAGAGGCAAGTACAAGGTTACTGCTGTAGTCCCAATGAGAAGTAATGGGGAACTGAACTAAGATCGCATTGGGGTGGGGTGGGACAGCAGGGGATGTATGTGAGAGACGTTTCAAAGGCAGAAGCACTTTGTCCCTCCTCCAGTCACCTTACCTTTGCTCTATCCTCCTAGAGAACGTAAGCCTCTTGAGGGCAGGCCCAGTTTTGCTTTGTCTTTGAATCCTCAGCACACAGTAGGAACTTAGTAAATATTTGTCGACTTAACTTTGAACACAGAATGTCCCCGTGCCCAAGGCAGTGTTCAGTCTAGCCTCTAGAATGGAGTCACCTCAAGGGGTCACCTTCTGTTGACCGGCCAACCCACTGCTGGGATGATTGGTTTCCATTGTCCACTTGACTCGGTTTCTCCCTCAGTGCAGAGGATCCCAAACAATCTCTCTCTTTTCAAGACGCCGCCTGGGCCCCCATGTTTGCCTCTCAGGGTTTGGAAGTGGATGCTGCCCTGGCTGGGTGCCCTCCCTGGGCAGCGGACAGTGTACCCTCCGTAAGTGCCTTTGAACCTCTTCTCCAAGGCATGGGGCTCTGGGACCTATGGAGTATGTGGGGAGGGGTGGGAATCGGAGCTGGAGGACATGCTGTCCAAAGGGCCCCCAATCCTTCCTCATTTTCCCCTCGGTGTCTTCCTTCAGCTCTATGCTCCTTTGGTTGTGGCAGCGGCTTCTGCATCGCTCCTAACGTCTGCTCCTGCCGGGATGGAGAGCAAGGCATCACCTGCCCAGGTACTGAGAGCAGGGGACCTGAGTTCTAATCTTGGCCCTGTGAGCTGGGATCAATCCCTTCTCCTGCCTGGACTTTGGCCAACTCATTTTTTCAGCTCTAAGACTATATTCCTCTGATAGGGCAAATGGTGCCCCAGGGATATACTCCTTTTTTTTTTTTTTTTTTTTGCTTTTTGCTGAGGCAATTGAGGTTAAGTGACTTGCCCAGGGTCACACAGCTAGGGAATGTTAAGTGTCTGAGACCAGATTTGAACCCAGGTCCTTCTGACTTCAGGGCTGCTGGTGCTCTATCCACTGTGCCACCTAGCTGCCCCGGGATATACTCTTTTAAAGACTTCAAAACAAAATTTAACCAATTGCATATAAACAAAAACTTGAATATTTGTTTTTACAAATTTAAATTCCCAATTCTTTCTTTAGTTATTCTCTTGCTCCTTCCTTGAGAAGACAAAAAATTTGATAGAGATTTATATAAGCTCTAGGGGGCATCTAGGGGGCACAGGGGATAGAATGCTGGATCCGAAGACAGGAAGATTCATCTTCGTGAGTTCAAGTTCACTCTCAGACACTTCTAGCTGTGTGTCACTCAGCAAGTCCCTTAACTCTGCTTATTTCAGTTTCCTCATTTGTAAAATGAGTGGAGAAGGACCAAAAAAGTCCTTTGGCAAAAAGTTTGCCCAAAAAACAAACAAACAACAAACAAACGATGTCCCAGAAAAGTGGATATGATTAAAAATGACTGACCAACAACTTAACATATTGATATTTTACATATATATGGATGAATGCAAAAGATTTCATGGATATACTCTTTCCAGAGATTTGGTAGGAGACAGGGTATGGGTAAGGGAGGTCTGATGGCCTCCACTGAGGGCTCACAGAAGCCACAATGTATAGGCAAAGAAGGGATCAGAAGACTGGGATTCAAGCCCTGGGTCCGTTATTTAAGAATCTTTAAGAAGACTCTTTTTTTTTAATTAAAAGCTTTTTTATTTACAGAAGATATGAATGATTTTTCTACATTGACCTTTGCAAAACTTTTTTTTTTGTTCCAAGCTTTTCCCCTCCTTCCCTCCACCCCCCCCACCCCTAGATGCAATCCAGCTACTCTTGGGAGCTTTGGTTTCCTCCTTTGAAAAACAGAATTGTAATTGTTGCATTATCAAAACTGGAATGAGGAAAGGACTCTGCAAATAGTCAATCGTTATTACTTGAGTGTGAGCTGTTATCCTAAGTGTAACTGAGGCTGGGCCAGCTGGGCTTTCACCCAGGTGGGAAATTCAGAGATACTATCCTGGAGGGTGCTCCCCTTCCTATTTAGTGCTATCTCCTCTATCAGCTTTTTTTAAGAAGTGCAGTCATTTCTCCTTCAGGTGTTTGGAAACTTTAGGGTATCCCAGAATGTGCATTGCCCCTCAGTGCCCCCAGTCCATTTGCTTAGCCTCCAGGAATATCCGGTCTTTTGGCCTCATAGAGCCCTTATAGTCTCCTGGGATGGACTCCTTCTCTGTCATGGCTGTATAACAGGAGATCCTTCCCCGGCTGCCTCCATAATCCCAGAGGCTTGATCTGGGGCAAAGATTGTTATTCTTCTCATGTTACCAATGCTTTCGTTTCAGAAGCCCCTGGACCTTGTGGTGAGTATGGTTGTGACTTGGCCTGTAACCATGGCGGCTGTCAAGAGGTAGCCCGAGTCTGCCCCGTGGGGTTCTCCATGATAGAAACAGCCATTGGCATCAAATGTACAGGTGAGAATTGGGAGAGGGCCTCTCCACACTTGGTGCTCCTTTCACTGTCCAAGGTTGCGGTAATGCAATCGAAGACCTAAATTTTGATTGGCTCCCAATTTATGGAGGAGGGAATGCCATAAGGGAAGTCATTTTTCCTGCATCCATTTATTTGTCTAAAGGGCTCTTCTTTCTGTATAAATATCTAAAACCCCATCCAGTCCTTGGGGATGCTTGGGAGAAACACCAATCTCTCCGTCGCTCTTAGCAAACTGGTTACCTTTATCCCTTTGTTCCACTTCTTTCATGCTTAGGAATATTAAAACTATCTTGTTAGTCTAAAGCAAAGCTTCTTCTCCCCCCCCCCATCCCAATAGTATTTTATTTTTCCAAATACATGTAAAGAGAGTTTTCAACATTCATTTTTATAAGACTTTGCTAAATTTTTCTCCCTTCCTCCCTTACTTCTCCCTTCCCCAAGATAGCAAGCAAACTGATTTAGGTTAAATATGTACATTTTTGCATTATTTGTCGTGTTGTGCAAGAAAAAATCAGAGCAAAAGGGGAAACAAAACTACGGGAAAGCAAGAAAGAAATAAAAAGGTAAAAATACCATGTTTCGATCCACATTCAGTCTCCGTAGTTCTCTCTCGGCTTGCGATTGACATTTTCCAACCCAAGTCGATTGGAATTGTAAGGCAAGGCTTCTTAAACTTTTTCCACCCACAGCCCCCTTTTGCCTGAAAATTTTTACACAACTCCGGGTTATATAGGTTTATAAAATAGGTATATAAATCAAACATTTATTAATAATAAATCATGATTTTATGGCTCTCCCCCCATATTTGATTTCATGAGATCATATAAGGTCTCAACCCATAGTTTAAGAAGCTTTGGTCTGAAGAGCACTCGCTATAGATTTTATCCAATTAATTTATTGGCTCAGCCCACTCCCACCAAAAAAACTGCTTCTGTTTTATTTTAAAAAGTCATGCTGGCATAACATAATGGAGTAAATCATACAGACATGGTTTAATTGTAAACAGTTCTTTGCTCATAGGAATAAAAGGAATGATATCTAAAATCAAAACAACTGTTTCATGAGCTTTTTATCTATAAGTTCTGTGTCTTTGGCAAACATTTAAGTATACTCCAAACCAGGCAGTGCTAAAAAACATGCCCTTGGCCTGAGACCACCTATCCCATCAGGTGCTTCTACCAGGAGTTTGAAATACCCTCAGTGTTCTTTCATTCAGTAGTCTCCAGAAGATCCAACATCCTATCATTTTTGGAAACTCTAGATGTAAGATGCTGGTGGTTGATCAGGCCACTTTTCCTATCTATCTCGTTTTAAAACGTTTCCCTGATCTAGCTTCTTAGCATAGTTGGCACATTGGATGGGTGATACTGATGTCCAACTACTCCTCCATTTGACTTGTCCATTATTTGTGAAGTGGTTGAGTGAGCTCAAGGGAAAGTAGAGTCATGGAGAAAGACTCATTACATGTTATCCATTCTACTTGCTAATTTTCCCAGTTTTTTCCCCTCCTTAAGTTTTTGCTCTGATTCTATGTTTCAGACTGTAAGCCTTCACAAGCTCTAAGATACATGGTTCATTCCCCCCTTATTTCCCAACCCCAATGGAGCAGAGAGAGAAATAGGTTACACTCAAAGGAAGGGCTGAATTTAGCAAGATGAATTTGAATGGAGATAAATGTCAAGTCACATTGAGGTTTAAAAAATCAATAGCATGAACACACAACTGGGCATTAGTTCATATGGGAAAAACTCCAAGATCCAAGGGAATCAATGATGTCACCATCCCCCAAAACTAATTTTTTGTTTATGTTCATAGATGCCATAAACATTCCCGGTGTCTAAAATAAAGGAGATATTAGTCCCATGATCTTCTGCCCTGGGTAGACCCCATCTGGAGTACTGGGTTTGCTACCACCCTATGGCTACTACATTAGTGAGGAAACTCAATCTTGCAGAATGAGAGGAACAATTGAAAGATTTGGGAATTATTGACTGGGAGAACAGAAGAATTAGTGGCAGGAAAGGGAGACACAATAGCTGTTTTAAATCATTTAATGGCTTATCCTGTGGAATAAGCTCTAGCCTTGCTTTGCATGGTTCCAGGGAGCAGAAACAGAAATAACAGGTAAAAAGGACAGGGATATTGATTCAGAGCAAATCAGAGCTGTTAGAATCCTTCCGTGGTAGTGGTGAGAAATCACTGGACTTGGAATCAAAGAATCCAAGTCTGTGGCCCCGCTCTGTCCCTTCCTCTTGGGAAAACCGTGGGCCTCAGTTTCCTTCTCTGTAAAAGGACGGGGTTAGATGAGGTGACCTCCAAGCTCCTTCCCAGCTCAGATGTTCCATGACCAGACTTAGTCCTTCCTTAACATTCTGTGTCTGTGGATCAGTTCTCTTGCATCTTGACTCGGTTACATGATTCCTGTAGTTTTATGAGAGCAAGTGTGTGACTTTCCATATGAGTATGTCCCTGACCTTGTATGAGCTTATTTTATTGGTGGGTGGGTGTTTTCCTTCGCCGGCCGTGTGGCTGGCCGTGTGGGTGTAGGAATGTCTGGGGGCTGGTTTCCGTGATGTAGTGGAAAGAGCGTCGGCTGGCAGCTAGAGGAACTGTGGTCAGATCCCAGCTGTACCACTTAGTACCTGGTGACCCCGGCAGAGTGACTTCACCTCATTTTACAGATTAGGAGGTAGGGCTTTCATTAAAATTGTAGCTTTCCAGAGTCAGAAGAGACCGTGGCGCCCAGAGAATTCAACCTGAGAAAGACCATCTATGACATCCTCAACAAATGGTCCACCCAACCTTTGGAGACCTCCAGTATCAGGGAACCACAGCCTTCCAGGAAGCCTGTTCTTCCTCCATCTTTTAAGACTCAGTCTTTCACTTCCTTTCTTGAGCTTCAGTTTACTTGTCTGGGAAATGAGGGAATCAAACAAGATGGCCCCTGGGGTGCCTTCCAGCTCTGGAACCTTTGTTCTATTACGTTTCCCCCAGTTAGGTTCAGTGTAATGTATGTGGCTCACTGAACCATTTTGTTAAGTCTTGATTCTGTCACATTCAGGTGTGTATTAGCGATTCCTCCTGGTCTTGTACCATGAAAGACTGAAACAGAAATCAAAGGGCATTTATTTAGCACTTACTATGTACCTATACTAAATTCTGATGCTATAAATTCTAAAGGGCAGTCCCCGCCTTCCAGGAGCCTCTATTTTAAGGGTGTTGTCATCTGCAAATTTGATTGAGCACTTTGTTTATACATTTATCCAAGTTGTTGATGAAAATGGTCACCAACACAGGGACAGGGACAGATCCATGGGGCACTCCACTAGAGACCTTCTCATACACTTTGGGTTTACTTATTCAACCAGTTCAGATCCCACCTAACTTTTATCTGTTTCTAGAATCCTGCCATCTCTAAAGCCTTTGAGCCTATCTTGGGGATCAGTGTCATTATTCTTACTTGTCAGAAAATTTTCCTAAAGATCCCAAATTCCCTGTGTTGTTTTCTGTCTTTCCCAGACATTGATGAATGCTTAAGTTCATCCTGTGAGGGTCTCTGTGTGAACACAGAAGGAGGATTTGTGTGTGAATGTGGGCCAGGGATGCAGCTCTCTTCTGACCGACACAGCTGCCAGGGTAAGTCCCCCCAAGAAGAGGCTGCAAGTTGGGTGGATCCTGTGGAAGTTGTTCCTGTGTCCATCCAGGACACAAGTGAGAGCGGGGGGGAGGATGGGGTCCGCTTAAGAGCAAAGGCAGGAGAGAGCCAAGGAGAGCTTGACCTCTGAGGAGGGAGATGGACCAGTTGGAGGAGAAAGGAGCCCGTAGTTTTCTAAGAAGCTCTGCTAGGAATAGGATTTGGGGAGGAAGTCATGGAATCCCAGGTTTGCAATGGGACTCAGTTGTCCTCTTGTTTAACCTTCAAGCAATCAATGAACGTTTATTAAGCATCTACAATGTGCCTGGCACTGTGCTAATAGCTGGGGATACAAAGAGGCCCAAAACAGTCCCTGACCTCAAGGAGCTTACAATTTAATGAGAGAGGTAAGAGATGGCAGCATACAAGATAAATAGAAAGTAGTTAATAGTAGCTAAAAGGTACAAGAGCAAATACACGATAAATAAGAAGTAAATAATAGTAGCTAGAAGGTACAAGAACAAATACAAGGTAAGTAGGAAGTAATTAATAGTAGCTAGAAGGTACAAGAGCAAATACAAGGTAAGTAGGAAGTACTTAATAGTAGTTAGAAGGTACAAGAGCAGATAAAGATAAATAAGAAGTAATTAATAGTAGCTAGAAGATACAAGAGCAGATACAAGATTAATAAGAAGTA
>JAJPUD010002376.1:41870-56412 GCA_023553655.1 Myrmecobius fasciatus
TTTTTTTTCCTGAGAGCATCCTGCTCATCAGCTTCCGACTCTTAAAGAGCTTCCATGGTCATGGTGGCAGATGGCACTCAAATATGTAAGAGAAGACTTGGGGCAGACGGGGTGGCTATCGGCATCTGTGGAGGGCATCCACGTCCAAGAAGGATGGCACTCACTCTTGTGGGAAAAGCTGCAATGGGGAGAGTTGCAGGGTCTTCTGGTCTGCCCTGGATGTCACGGGTTAGGAAAGGCATTGATGGAGTGGAGAGCATCCTGAAGGGAATGCCCAAGATGGGGATGATGGACTTGGAGTCTGCTCTGTGTTGTCCAATATCAAGCAGGGGGGTTAACTTCCATTTTGTGTGTCATGGATCCCCTTTGTGGTGAGCCTATGGATCCTTTCTCAGAATGAGGTTTTGAAATACAGAAAATAAAATAAAGGAAAATAAATTATTAAAAAATAATAAAAGGAAACCAAATACACAGGAAGAGTTATCAAAACGTGGAAAAGAAAAAAGTTGATGGACCTTGGCTTAAGAACTCCTGGCTTAAGTTCTCCTACAGAGGAGACTTGGAGGGCGTGGAGAAGCGTCTTGGGTATATGAAAGCTTCTCGTGTGGAAGTGGGATTAGGTTGCTCCCAGCAGGCCACATGAGGAATATGGAGGGGGGGGACTGCACAGGGGACATGTCGGCTTGTAATTAGGCCCAAAGAACACCCTCACTCTGGGAGAGAGACAGACACAGACACAGACAGACAGACAGAGACAGAGACAGAAAAAGAGAGAAAGAGACAGAGACAGAAAGACAGAGAGAGAGAGACAGAGAGAGAGACAGAAGAGAGCATGGAGTGGGCGTGAGAGGGATGGGGCCCCCTCCTTGGAGATCTAAGCAGTGACCAGGTTGCCCAGTGGTTGGGGTGGGTGGCCACCAGCTTCTTTCAGCTGAGATTCTGTGACTCTGGGAAGCCATCTCTGCCCTTCGGGCCCTCTTTTTCAGCATTTCCAAAGGCCGTACTCGCCCCATCTGCCATCCTTCAGTCCCTCCAGCACCCCCCGAAGATGCTGTTACTCTTTCCGGAGTCCAGCCTGCCCGCCCTGCCTCCTGGCCACGGCCCTCCCTCCCGGGCCCCGGGCCCCCCACCGGTAATCAAAACTACTCCTGTCCTGACGCTGACCTCGGCGCTGCCTACCTCCTCCACCTCTGCCCGGCCTCCCGCGTCCTCAGCCCCCACGGCCCCCCCATCTCCCAGTTCCTCTTCTCAGGGAAGAATGGTGAAGCCGTCTGTCCTGGCGGGGCTGCTGCCTCCTTCGCTCTTGCATGGCGAGGCGGTGAGGACCCCGTCTCCTCCCAGAGGCCCCTCGACTTCTCGGCCTTCCCCGGCGCCTTCCCCTTGCTGGCACCAAGGAACCAGCCGTGAGCACGGGAGCCGCTGGATCGAGCCTGGCTGCTCGCACTGTGGGTGCCAGGTGAGTGCCAGCCTTCGGGACTCCGTCCCATCGAGCCCTGGTCTCTCTGTGCCCGCGGCTTGGGGGTAACTGGTGTTTCCTGTTGTAGGATGGTGAGGTGACCTGTGACAGAGTGAGGTGTAAGGCCTGTTCTCACCCGCTCCCCTCCCGCGATGGTGGGTGTTGTCCCGACTGTTCAGGTGAGGAGCAGCTCACCGGGCGCTGCCCTGTGTGGGTCTGAGCCCTGCCCTCCCCCTGTGGCCAAGCCCGCCTCCCTCTGGGTAGTGCTGGTCGGGAAATAGGAGCTGGCTTCAACTCCAGCCCCTCCGCCTGGGGACCTCCAAGGTCCCTCTTGCTCTAGCTCTCTGGCCCCATGGCCAGAACCCCAGCCCACCACTCCAGAGTCCACGCTCTCTCTTTGCATTGCATCACACGAACACAACTTGTTCCCGTAGATGCATCAAGCATTATTCTACCCATTTTACAGATGGGGAAAATGAGGCTCACTGAGATGGTGAGTCCCCAAGATCGCATAGTGTTCCCAACTCGGGCTCTCTCTGGGTGCTGGCCCAATGGATCCACCCCAAAGAGAAGGAGATGTGTGTCCGTCCTGAGGCTCCCCCTCCCTCCAGCTCCCTCGACTTCCCTCTTAGCCCGAGATGGACATGGAGCCTCCACCCCACAGCATCTGAAGGAGGTCCCTTCTGGTGCCAGCCCGCCTAACCCTGGGGGGGATGTGGCTTAATGAGTTCCACATTGGTTGATGGATGATTCCTTCCAAGTTCCTGAGTCTGCTTTTGCTTTGGTCCAAGTCTTAGTGGTTGGAGGGGGTCCCCTCTTCACGAGAGTGGGGAAGAGCTGCCGGGTTGTTCGGATCCCGGCCCCCCCTTTCCCTGACTTCCTCTGGGTCACTCCATTTCCTCCTTGTCTCCCCAGGTTGTTTTTACGATGGCTTCCCCAGAGCCGAAGGGGACGTGTTCTCCCCTCCCAATGAGAACTGCACCGTCTGCGTCTGCCTTGTAAGTGTGTCTCCTTCCAGCCTCCGGCCCCCAGGGGTGCTTTCCTCGGCTCTCTGGGGAACCCAAGAGGTCCGGAAGCTTAAAGGGGGAAAGGCACAAGCTGGCTCGGGCTCAGGTGAGCTCTCCATCTTGCTGGATGGGGCTTTACGGCTCCAGGATGGAGACCCGAGGAGTCTGGGAGGAGGGCTCCTCCGAGGCAGGGATGCCCTCGGCAGGCAGGAAAGGGTTAACCAGCAAACACAATCCATCTGGTTAGGAAGGGAGGGGAGGAAGACTCCTGGGGAACCTCCGGCCAATGAGGCTGATCCCTCTCCAGGCAAAATATTTGCCAATGTAATAACCAAGTCAGCGTGTAAACACTGGGGGTATGGTGGACCCACAACCCCAACTGAGCCCATGGGGAAGCTTTCCTGCTAAGGATGCTACCCGCTTTCCAGCCCAGTGGGAGCAGAAGTGCACTGGTCAGGGGCCAGCTGCCAAGCTGAAATTTCCTAATAAATGGATTTAGGGGCAACTCAACCGGTGGATATGCCCACCTGTGGGCCTCTCAACCTCCTGGAGATCCTAGTTGGTCAAGAGGCACTAGGTGTGAGCAGGAGGCTGAACATCATGGAGAGGAGGGAAAAGTAGGAAAATCTCAGCCACCCTCCTCTCCCTGCCTCTCGTAGGCCGGGAACGTGTCTTGTCTCGCCCCCGAGTGCCCTCCTGGTCCTTGCCTGTCACCTCCACAGTCTGACTGCTGCCCCTGTTTTCCAGGTAAGTTTCTTCCACTTGGGCTCTCGGTGCCCTCGGCCAATCTGGGCCACAAATCCTTCCCGATCTGAAATCATCGTATTCAAGCATAATTTGGTGGGTCTTTGAAATGGGGCAGCTGCTGGGCTACGGTTGGAAGGACTGACACCAGGTTAGGGTGGGCTGTTCCTTCCCCCTCACACACAAACACACACACACACACACACACACACACACACACACATACACACACACACCCCAGAGCACTTTCAAAATGTGCTTTTTGAAACTTGGTTTTCCTTTCCATGATGCGATAAGCAGCTGGTGGGACCTTAGCAGATGCATTTGCCATTTGGCAGATGCCCTGATCTCATGAGACGGGCGGCCCCTGGAGTCTGGACTCTTAAGAGACAAGCCCCTTGCTCTGTTGAAGGGCTGCTCTGACCTTGGAGTCAGAGCCACTTAGACGCGGCTCCTTGTTCCAAATGTGACTTCACGCAACTCTTTGAGCCTCAGTTTCCTTACCTGTGAAATGGAAGTAATTATCTTTATGCTACCTCCCTCTCAAGGTGATTGGCAGAAAAGCGTTTTGCAAACCCTAAAGTGTTACACAAATGCAAACTCCTGTTATTTTTATTCTTCTTATTCTTGTTTTGACAATGCGTCTGGGCTGTTTCCCCGCACTTCTGGCCGGCCAGGGGTCCCCCGTGTTTTCTATCAAGAATTGGCTTCTGCACATAATTCATTCCCTGCCAATTTCTATCCCCAAGCTGAAAAACAGAATTCTTTAGGGTGGAAACTGAAGTGGCTCAAGGGCACAGGGATCTTCCCATAAGCTCTAGCTGCGGCTGGCAGTGGGCCATTCATTGCCCTTGCGTGGTATCCCATCTTTCCTCTTCCTGAGCTACTGGCGCGCAGAGGACTTAACGTGCTTCTTTTGCAGCGAGATGCTATTTTCATGGTCGATTCTACCCAGAGGGGGCTGAGTTCAGCGGGGACGGGGATGATTGCACCACCTGTGTCTGCCAGGTAGGGAGGCGGCTGACCCTGGACACCGTGCTTCCTAGCGGCTCTCCTCGGTGGGTGGGAAACAGTGAGGTAGTTTTATCCCTTCTCTTTCACTTGCCCTGTGAACTCGTGTCATCTGGTTGTTGGGGAAGGGCAAAGGATGAGGAGCAGGAGCATGATGGAGATGGCAGAGCCTGGCTCTCAGTCCCCACCCTTAGAATAGGCTGCCAGAAAAACTGGTGGAGCTACCATCTGTTACCTACCTGTCCTATGACTTCCTTTCAGAATGGGGAAGTTCAGTGTACCTTCACACCTTGTCCGGAACTGGATTGTCCAAGAGAGGAGTGGCAGTTGGGGCCAGGCCAGTGTTGCTTTACCTGCCGAGAGCCCACACCTGTGTCAGGTGAGAACGGCCCAATAACCTTTCCTTCCTCCCCTCCCGTCCCCGGGCTGAATCAGAGAATCTCAAGCTTGGCAGGGACCTCAGGGGCCATTTGTATGAGAACACAGGTTCAAGCAGATCTGGACAGGCTAAAACACTGGCCCAGATCTAAGAAGATGACATTCACTAGGGATAAATGCAAAGTCCTGTGCAAGGGTTCAAGCAGTCAACTTCTCATGTATAAGATGAAGGGGATGTGAAAAAGACCTGGGGTTTTAGGGGCTCATAGACTTGAGGTCTTCAGGCAGAGACCTGTGCAAGGGTTCAAGCAGGCAACTTCTCATGTATAAGATGAAAAGGATGTGAAAAAGACCTGGGGTTTTAGGGGTTCCCAGGCTTGAGGTCTTCAGGCAAAGATGAAGGGAGCACTTGTGGAGTGGATTCTTGTACATGGGTTTCTGAGGTCTCTTCCAAATTTCTCTGATTCTAGAATTTAATTCAGTCTAGCTCTGAGATTCTATGAGCCCTCTCCTGACACATGGATCATTGCTGCGATAGCCTCAGCAAGCAGTCATCTGGGCTCTGCTGAGAGGCTCCCAAGGATGGGGGAAACTCACTACCTCCATGGAAGCTCATTCCATTTTTGGCTAGCTCTAATGAGCAAGCCGGCACAATGGATGGAGCACTGGGCCAGGAGTCAGGAAGACCTGGCTTCAGAGGCAATCTTAAACACCTACTAGCTATGTGACTCCAAGTAACCTCCGTTTATCTCAGTTTCCTCATCTGTAAAGTGGAAATAGCAGTAATACCTATCTGCTTGGGTTGTGGTGAGGATCAAATGAGACTAAATAATGATAAAGTGCTTAGTACACTGTCTGGCACATAAATACTATTTAATGTTAGCTAGTTGTTATTGTTAATTATTAATTAATAATATAATTAATAAATAATAATGATATTATTAATGATTAAAGCATGTTATTTATTGACTTAAAAAGCTCTCTCTTGTGACTTCTATCCACTGCTCTTAGGTTTGCCTTGTGAGGTCAAGCAGACCAAATCTATTCCCTCTTCCACATAGGAGTCCTTCAAATTTAGGAAGACAGCTTAATGTGACCTCTCAAGTAAGATGAGGTTGATCTAAGGAACTGGGAAAGTTTTTCCTATAGAAGCAAAGGCGTGGTAGTTGTGATGGACAGAGAAACCGGCTGTCTTCAAGGATTTAAAGATTGTCACATGGAAGATGGTACAGTGGATAGAACACTGGGCTTGGATTAGGAAGACCTGAGTTCAAATTCAAACTCAGACACTTCCTAGCTGTGTGACCTTGAGCAAGCCACCTAACTGTAAAATAAGCTGGAAAAGGAAATGGCAAACCATTGGTGTCTTTGCCAAGAAAACTCCAAATAGGGTCACAAAGAGTCACTTAGCTCTGTCTCAGTTTCCTCATCTGTAACCATTCCATTGTCTTTGCCAAGAAAACCCCATAAGGGGTCACAAAGAGTCATTTAGCTCTCTTTGCCTCAGTTTCCCCATCTGTAAAATAACCCGGAGAAGGAAATGGCAAACCATTGGTGTCTTTGCCAAGAAAACTCCAAATAAGGTGACAAAGAGTCACTTAGCTCTGTTTGTCTCAGTTTCCTCATCTGTAACCATTCCATTGTCTTTGCCAAGAAAACCCCAAAAGGGGTCACAAAGAGTCATTTAGCACTCTTTGCCTCAGTTTCCCCATCTGTAAAATGAGCTGGAGAAGGAAATGGCAAACAGAGAGAGTCGGACATGACTTAAACAAGTGAAGATCAGCAAGGTTGGACTAGATGGCATCTTCCTTCGAGCTCTAGCATCCACGAAGCCACATGCTACCTGTAGCCCAGTCCCTTCGCCACGTCCTCTTCCCCACGTCCTCTTCCCCCATCCTTCCCTTCCCCTTCCCCACTCGTTCCCTCACCCTTGGTATCTTTTGCTTCTTTCCTTGTGGCCAGGCTGCTCTCTCGATGATAATGGAATTGAATTTCCCATTGGACAGATCTGGTCCCCTGGTGATCCCTGTGAGTTATGCATTTGCCAGGTGAATGACAGCCTGTTCTACCTCACTCAGCTTTACCTGTTCTCCCGGCTTGGGCCAGAGATAGAGGATCTCCCACTCCTGCCTGTTCCCAGAGCCCAGCCCTTACTGCCTAAGACTAAACTGCTTCAGGCTGCCGGCTAGTGAGCTTTTGGATAGCTGCCCCATCCCTTTTGGTTTAGGACCCAAGATATTCTGTAAAATCAAATCTGGGGAAATGGAGGTTGGCCATATACCCAAATACTCCACTTGGGAAGAAAAAAACATTCAACATGAGAGACCTGATGATATAGTGGTAGAAAATGGGCCTGACCCTCAGGAAGACCTGGCTTTCAGACTTGCCTTTGACACCTTCTGGCTTTATGATTCTGGGCAAGTGACTTGACCTTACTGAGCCTCCGTTTCCTCACCTGTAAAATGAAGAGGTAGAATTAGATGGTCTCTCTGGTCCCTTTGAGCTGTGATCTGAGAAGAGAGATACCCCTCACTGTGCATGCTTTCCGAGCCATTATTAGGGAGCTGATGCCAGTTTGCCCAAAGCATCGGCAAGCACTTTTCAGATCCTCTTCCACGCTGGGTCACTAGCCTTTAGTAAAGCTTGTATTCCTGTTGAAATAATATTCCCATAAGATTTAGGGAAGAACGGCCCGTGTTTCACACATATTGGATTACTTGCCATCTAGGGGAGGGCTTGGTGGGAAGGGAGGGAGAAAATTTAAAGCACAAGATTTTGTAAGAGCAAATGTTGAAAATTATCCATGTATATATTTTGAAAATAAAAGGATTTCATTTACATTAATTTAATTTCAAAATAATTAAATTGAATAGTTTAATTTAATTTAAAAAAATTTTTAAAATCACATTCCCATATGGAAAAAGGGGGGCCTTATTGTACTCTGTAGGTTTGGGGTGGATGGGTCCTTCAAGGGAAACCCAAGGGCACCAGCGTTGGAGATGGATCGGGCTGGCTCCAGCTTCTGGTTTAGTCTGGGAACGATCTGCCTGCCGAGGGAGGTTCTGGGGGTTTGCTTTGTTCTGGGGCCGAGCGTCGTTCTCCTTTTCTGGTACGCTAGCTTTCCCCGGTGATCTGGCTTTCTCTTCTCTTGGAATCGGAGCTGCCTCCTGCTGCTGGAGCAGAGCCTTCCTTTTTTTTTCTGAATGGAGCTTAGCGGGGTGGTGGGAGAGAAAGTCCGGCCTGATGTCGGGCAGCTCCTCAGAGGTTCTGTCAAGTGCCTCCTTCTTTCAGGCAGATGGCTCTGTGAGCTGTGAGCGGACTGACTGCGTGGAGACGTGCCCTCACCCCATTCGGATCCCAGGACAGTGCTGCCCCGACTGCTCGGCAGGTAAGCAACAAGGGACTTCTCCTTCCTGAGTCCCCTCCAACGTGTTCCAGTTGCAAACGGTCGGGAGCCCAGAGACCTAAACTCATGGAGTCAGGATTATGATAGAGCTGCAAGGGACCTTAAAGGGCATCCATCCATCCATGCAGGCAGACAGTCAGCCAGACAATAAACAGTTATTGAGTGCCTCTTGGATACCAGGTACTGTGCCAAGTGCTGGTCACTGGGTCACAGAGCTACGTCCTCACTTTACGAATGAAGAAACTGAATTCCTAGAGAATAAAGTGCCAAGCTCATGTATTTGGGTAGGAGGATTTGGATTCAAATCTTTGCAGGACGCTGTCTGCCGTCTCAGCTCTGCCATTGGCTGGTACACAGTGTCATGGAACTAGATAAAGATTCCCAGAGTATTGGATGGTCCTCCTGTAAAGGATGTTGGACAAGGATGATATAGACAAGAATTTTATAGGATGGGTTGCTATCTGCATCCATGGAGAGAGTGGGTATCTCATGGAAGTGATCAGGGGAGGCAACTCTTCTGTAGGAAGCCATTCCCTCCAAGATTACCTTCCATCGAATCTGTATGTATCTTGACTGTGTTAATGATTTCTGTATTATCTTCTGAATGGGAGCTCTCCGAGGGCAGGGACAGTTTTGACCATCCCTAGTCCGTGACTCAGTGTCCAGTATATTATAGGCACTTAATAAATGCTTTGTGTTTGATGGTAGATTCTTTAAAATAGCTTGTCAAAGACCAGAGTGTTTTTTTATAATTAAAGCTTTTTTTATTTTTAAAACATATGCATGGAGAATTCTTCGACATTAACCGTTGCAAAACCTTGTGTTCCAGTTTTCCCTCCCCCTTCCCACACCCCTTCCCCTTAGATGGCAAGTAGTGCAATATATGTTAAACATGGTGGAAATATATGCTAAATCCTATATTTTAACATATTTAACATGCCATCTAGGGGAGGGGGTGGGGGGAAAAAGGGGAAAATTTGGAAGGGTCAATGTTGAAAAATTACCTATGCATGTGTTTTGTAAATAAAAAGCTTTAATAAAAAAGAAAGAGAAAAAGAAATGTGTTAAATCCAACATATGTATACATATTTATACAATTATCTTGCTGCACAAGAAAAATCAGATCAAAAAGGAAAAAAAAAACGAGAAAAAATAAAATTCAAGTAAACAACAATAAAAAGAGAGAATCCTCTGTTGTGATCCACACTCATTTCCCACAGTCCTTTCTCTGGCTTTTTTCATCACAAGATTATTGGAACTAAGACCAGAGTTTTAAAGCAAATTTTAAAGCAGAGCCTCCCTGTTTTGGGTCTCATTTCCTCATGGTTAAGTGAAGGGTTTGACTTATATGATTTCCAAGGCACCATCCAGCTGCCATGTTACCAGATCTTAGTGTTCTATTCAGTTCAACCTGCAATTATCCTACGTACTAACTAAGTGTGCTCCTCAACTTGGGATGTAGACAGTACCTTGGAATGGACACTGTGGCCTGAGCTCATAACCCAGTTGGGGAATTGGGACTTGCAGAGTGAGCCAGGTAAAATGAGCAGTTAAATAAAATCCAGTTGTAAAATGTATCATGCGGATAATAAAACTAGGGAGTGATCAGGAATGGGAGAGTGTCTCTGGGGCTGGAGCTCTTGAGGAAAGTTACAGAGAAGAGCCTTGAAGGACCCACTGGTAGGTTTTAGAGAGAGGGAAGACTGCAGACTGGGTGAGAAGGGGGAAGACAGTGGTCAGAGTTCCATGATGTTAGGCCCTGTGAGTAATCTTGCCATCTCATCAGAGGGATCTTAGACTGGTGGTATCCACTTAGTGGAAAGGAGAGTTATTCTACTGTGTTCTAGATCCTACTCTTAGAACCCCCAGCTTCCTTCCCTGCAGAAAGCCCTCCCTGATTCTGCCAAGTAACTCTGTTCTCCCTCTGGAACTTCTTATCTGTTGCTTTGGATATACTTTGTATCTAGTTGTGTCCTTGACAATTTCCTCCAGAAAAATGGAAGCTTCTTGTGGCCAGGGAGGGTTTCATTCACGTCTATTTCCAATGTCAAGGCCGTGGCTGGCACTTGACAAACGTTTGTGAAATTGATCTGGGAGTAATTGACGTGACCGTCAGAGTGAACAAAAGAGACCCAGAATGGAATCCAGCCTTAAAGGGGAAATGGATTTGGAGAGACAAGCTGGGGGGGACGCCATCATATGGGGGTGGCTACGTGAACCCGGAGCCTAACAACGCACGCCGGGAGTGTCCCGGAAGGTCCCTCTGATCAGGCCTTTTTGTCTCCCTTCCCCCTTTAGGTTGCACCTACACAGGAAGAATATTCTACAACAACGAGACCTTCCCTTCCGTGCTGGATCCTTGCCTAAGCTGCATCTGTTTGGTATGATAAATCCAGAGGGGGCTGCGCCTCCATTTTTAGTCTATGAGCCCTCTGGGTGGGCTGGCTCTTATGCTGATTCCAGCAGGTGCACATTCAGAGACTCCCCTCTCCCATGAAAAAGGGCCTCGGAGCTACCTTGAATTTGTGATCCTAGTCAGCTCCATCTGTGCTTCTGTGGGCACCCCTCCTGTCCCTCCTTTGTAAAAGGGCAAAAAAGGCAGATTTTCCCTCAAGGCCGCCCCCACCAATGTGTGACTGCCTTTCTGAAATCGCTCTAGCAGGCCCCTCGCTTCTAGAACTTAGACCCCAAGGACTTGCAGAGTTTCGGAGGCTGGACCCCTTCTCACAGAGAGTGCTGCTTCCCCTGGTCTGTGTCTCTTAGCAGGATGGGAGCCTCATTTCTCTGTGATCACAGCCACCTACCCCGGCTGTCCCAATAGCACCAAGGCCTTGGGGTTCAAACCCCAGCTCTCCTTTATTCCCTGAGTTATCTTGTGTATGTGTGCTCTTGGTCTCAGCTTCCTAGTCTGTAAAATGGGTGGAGGAAAGGGTTGTATTAAACTACATGATTCCTACAAGCCCCCTCCCCCAGAAATCCTTTGTGCATTTCTGTGTCCTGCAGCTGGGCTCTGTGGCCTGCTCTCCCATGGATTGCCTCATTTCCTGTACCTACCCGTTCCACCCTGAGGGAGAATGCTGCCCGGTCTGCCAGGGTGAGTGAGCGGCCCACTAGGACCCTCTGTCCTCATTCATTCATTCAGCAAACATTTGCTCATCATTAACTGTATGGCAGATATAGTGTGACCCACAGGGAGTTCATATTCTACTGGGAGAAATCTCATATACACATAGAAATAAATATATAATTCTCTCTCTCTAGACATGTATGTCTCTTCATGGACCTTATTATCCATGGGGTTTTCTTGGCAAAGATCCTGGACTGATGTGTAATTTCCTTCTCCAGTGGATTACGGCAAATGGATTAAGTGACTTGTCCAGAATCACATGGCCACTAAGAGCCTAAGGTTGCATTTGAGCTCAGGCCTTCCTGAAACATAAGCTGACTCCATCTATGCTGTCCCTGGGCCTCTTAAAATGCATAAAAATTGAAAATAGCCGTTTTGGGGGAGTCATTAGAAATTGGGGGAGCACTATCAAGGAAGAGCTCTTCTAGGAAGTGACATTTGAGATGAGCTTTGGAGAAAGCTTGCTATTCTAAGAGGCAGAAGTAAGGAGGGCTGCATTCTGTTCATGGAGCCCAAGGCTCGGAGGTGGAAGATGGCCAAGGTCTAGAGTACGCGAGCGGGCGTCTATAATGTGCAGAAAGGTTGGCTGGAGCCGAAGGGGAAGGGATTGAAATGCTCTATGCAATACCAGTCCTGTTCCTTCTGTCCTTCTGCAGACTGTAACTATGAAGGAAGGAAAGTGAGCAACGGGCAGGTGTTCTTGCTGGAGAATGAGCCCTGTACTCGCTGTACTTGCCAGGTGAATGGTGCCCGCCAAGGAAGAGGACCCGCTGGAGCCGTTCCTGGCCCTTCCCTCCTTTTTTAGACCCCCTTTTACCCCCGTCCCTATCCCAAAGCCGAGACAACAAAGTCTTGGCCCTCTTTGCCGAGGGGTTTCCCTCTTGTTCCTTTCCTTCGGGGATCCAGAATGACAAGGAATGATGGATTTAAATGGATTGGAGAGTTCAGAGTCAGAAGGGACTTTAGAGTTCATTTAGACTAACCCCTTCATTTTACAGATAAGGAAGCTGCGGCCCACAGAGAGGAAACAGCTTGCCCAAGGTCATAAGGTCTGGTAGATCAGAGGTTAGAGCTCTGGTTTTGGAATAAAGAAGACCTGAGTTCCAGTGCTTCCTTTGGAAGCCATGTGTCCAACTCACTCCCCCACCTTGGGCCTCAGTTTCTTAATCTGTTAAGTGAGAAGGGTTTGAGGTCCTTTCCAGCACTGAATCCATGATACTTTGATGCAAGATTTGAATTCAGCTCCTCTGACTGGAAAGTCAGTGTACTTTGCATTAGGCTATCCTGTCTTGCTGCTCCTCTCTGCTGTGTCCTGGGCAGGGACTGGGGTCTCAGTGGGAATATTTCTATTTGGAGGCCTGGGAGCAGAGGTTCTGAAGGGCGTTTATCTGAGCAGGGTGGCTCACTGCTTCTTTCCTGCTCCCTCAGCTTGGGGAGGTGAGCTGTGAGAAAGTCACCTGCCAGCCGGCCTGTGCTGACCCAGGTCCAGCCTCAAGGGACTGCTGCTCCTCCTGCCAAGGTGAGACCCTCGCCCTGGGCTTCCCTTCCCTCCTCGGCCTTGTCCCCTGCTTCTCTTGGAGGCAAAGACTGTCACAGTAGGCAGGAACCTCAGAGGTCACTCTGCCCAGGCCCCTTCCCCCCATTTTACAGATGGGAAAACTGAGGCCCAAGGTTGGGAAATGATTTAGGATACTAAGATTGAAGATCCAGAACTTGTAAGGACCTCAGAAGCCCTTGAGTCTACCCCCTATTTTACAGATGTGGAAACTGAGGCCCAAGGTGGAAAAAGGATAGGATAATAAGATCAAAGATACAAAGCTTGTAAGGACCTCAGAAGCCCCTGAGACTACCCCCTTCCCATTTTTATAGATATGGAAACTGAGGCCCAAGGCAAGGAAATGATTTAGGACACTAAGGTCAAAGATCCAGAGCTTGTAAGGACCTTAGAAGTCCCTGAGTCCATCCCTCTATTTTTACAGATCTGGAAACTAAGGCCCAAGGAGAGAAAATGACAGGATAATAAGATTAAAGATCCAGACCTTATAAGGACTTCAGAAGCCATCAATTCCATACCACCTGCCCCCATTTTACAGATGAGGAAATTGAGCCCAGAATAGGGAAGACACTTCTCCAAGGTCCTTCCAAGTAGAAGTAACAGAGCTGGAATTCAAAGTGAGGTCCTCTTGCCTCCAAAGCCACGTCTCTTTTACGCTTAGTCAGACAAGAACTTATTAAGCACTGACTATGTGCTGGGCCCTGGGCACAGGGGTGAGGATCCAAAGAAAGACAAAGAAGAAATCCTTCTAGCTAACATTTGTATACTGCTTTAAGGCTTGATAAATATTCTCTCTCTCTCCCCTCACAATAACCTCGGGAAGTGGGTGCTAGCATAATGGCCCTTTTTACTAATAAGGAAACAGGATGACCGAAGTTCGTTGACTTGCTGGGGAATAGATAGCAATTAAGAGTCAGCAGTCGAGGCTTCCTGACTCCAGATATTGTGCTTGCTTCCGTGTCAGCAGCTGCCTCAAAACAGGGCCTGCTTTCAGGGAGCAGACACTGTTGGGGTGAATCCCATTCAAAGGGCAGGAGGTGCTCAGGGCCGAGCAGGCCTAGGGCTGGGAGTAGGGGGGCAGGACGTAGTATTTACACTGACTTAGTTTCCCCTCCCTTCTCTCCCCATCTTCAAACCTTCAGGGGTCTTGCTTCCTGTGGAAGGGATAGCGGAGTTCCCTCTGCCTAAAGCCACCCAGAGCCCTGGAGAAGCAGCCGTGACCCCCCAGAACTGCAGCGTCGGCTGTGGAGAACCCCAAGCTGATGCTCACAGTCAAAAATCTCAGCGTCTCCACGTTCTGTTGAGAAAGAATATACCAACTGTGGAGACTTTGCCCCTGGAGCCCAAGGGGCCTGAGCCCTCTCGCTTGCCCCAGCCACGGCCAAGACCTTTTCTGGGTTCTTGCTCCTCACCAGGGGCCTCTTGCCTCAATCACTTCACACCAGGAGCCTCTCATCTACCTCCTCCCTCTCCAGAGGTTCCTCCATCTCTGCCTGCTGTGTCAGTGACATCCCCACCACCACCAAGGGTTCTGGGAACTCTCCAGGCCCATTCAGCATCTGAGGGGCTTTTGCCATCCCTCATCAAAGTGACAAGGTCTTCTGGGCCTTCTGAGACCAAGCAGAACCCTTCAGAGCCTCCCACAGTCAGTTCAATGATTCCTGGGTCCTCTCCCAACGTTGCTAGACTTTCTTTCTCCCCTACAACCTCTCCCAGGTTTCCCTGGCTGAAGCCTATGGGGAATCCCTCTCATAAAGGGGAACAGAGTGTATAGTAGGGTCTTGTTTGGAGGGCTGTGCCAGCAAGCCCATGGGGGAATGGAGGGAGAGATACACACAGAGACAGACAGACAGACAGA
>JAJPUD010002376.1:57614-106654 GCA_023553655.1 Myrmecobius fasciatus
TGGGTGAGCTGAATTTCCTCAAGGGATTCCAAGAGATGGAAGGGGAATGTTCCAACCTTGGGGGACAGCAAATAGATGAAGACCCAGAGAATAGGAAGGCTCTAGAGAGACCCACCTGTCAGTGAGTGGATTGATGTTTCCAGGTGTTGCACCTTCTAGGAGATTCATTTTTAGGGATGAGAAATAAGAACGTTTGGAAGGAATGGCTTGGGAGATACAGCAAGGATTAGCTGGTGGCCAAGTACCCAAAACATTTTTACCCCCAAAGGCACTGAAGTGAGTTTGCAAGCCTGGGAACATGCTCTAATATTCTTGGATCTTCATGTCATCTCCCACAAAATGGCGGCAAGCCCATCTCTTCCTTCCAAGGGCAGATTGTGGTTGCATATGGGGGCCCCCTTTCTTTTCCTTTGGTGGTTGGGACCAGGCACTGTTTTGCCTCAGTTAGGCAAGAATTAAGATGGGAAAAGCATGCCAGTGAGGGACTTGGATCATTCTTGTTTGTCCAGCTCAGACCTCAGACCTGAAATATGGGGTTTTGCCCCAGTTAGATAAGGATGGTGATATGTGAGAGAGAGTCTTGAGAAGGGCAGTGAGAAGGGAGAGCTCATGCTATAGGACTTGGTTACCAGGGTATACGGCAAAGAACAGACTCATTGGAGCCGGGGATATGACGCACTGACACAGGGAAGATCAATTAGTCTTGTTTCGCACAGCTCCATAGGGTGAGTGGGTATTTCAAAAGCTGACTGGATGTAAGCAAGAACTTCCTCCAATCCTTGTTGTTCAGTTGTTTTCAATCATGTCCAACTTTCTGAGACCCCATTTAAGGTTTTTCTTGGCAGATACTGGAGTGGTTGACCATTACCTTCTCCAGCTCATTTTACAAATGAGGAAACTGAGGCAGATGGGGTTCAGTGACTTGCCCAGAGTCACATAGCTAGAAAGGGTCTGAGACTGGATTTGAATTTAAGAAGATGAGTCTTCCTGACTATGAGCCTAGCTCATCATGCACCATGGCACCATTTAGCTGCCCTAATCCTACCAATCAGAACTGTCCAAAGGGAAATGGGCTACCTTGGGAGACAGTGGGATTCCCCTTCACTGGAGGTTCTCAGGGAACGTGTCAGAGAAGGTTCTTTTTTATTTTTATTTTTTTCATCTGAGTTAAACTAGATCACCTCAGAGATCTCTCCCAATGCTAAGATTCCTGAGGTTTTCAAGGCTCCTGATCCCTCTCTGGGAACTACTGGAACCAACACATGGCTGCCTGATGACTATTGGGTCTCAGAGAACTTATACTTCATTACCTAGAACTGGAAGGGAACTTTGAAGCCATTAAGTCCAACCTCATTATTTTACAGATAAAGAAATTCCAGGATTTCCCAGACACATTTCATTAACTCTTAATAGTAATTATATAGCATTTGAAGGTTTGTAAAGTGCCTTTCATTTATTCTATTCTGATCCTCCCAACAACTCTGTGAGATAGATGCTATATTTATACCCATTTTATAAATGGGGAAACTGAGGCTGAGAAAGAAAGTTGACACAAAGTAACTTGCCCAGGCAGTCATACAGCTACTATGTACCTGAAGCAGGATTTGAATTCTGATCTTCCTGACTGCAATCCCAGGGCTCTATCTACTAGCTTCCCCTTGACTAGGGAACATTTGTTCCTGTATTGACAAGCTGGGAGTGCTGCTGGAGGGTAGATGGAACACTTTTGAGATAAAGAAAGGAACAAAAGAGAGCCAAGGGCACCGATTTTTCCATTTCCCTCCCTCCTTGGCTAGGAGTTCCCTATATCAGTGAAATCACAAGATACATTACCAGGTTTTCATAGTACAGGTGGGGAAAGGATTTTGGAATCATTGAGTCGAGAAGGCAGCTCAGAGGCTGTTTAGTTCAAATCTCCCTTTGCTATAGAAAGACTACGGTCCAAAGAGATGTAGTGACTTGGACAATGTCACACAGATGTTAATAAGTAGAACTGGGCTGAAAACTTAGGTTCTACTGGGTAAGGGGAACAAGAACAAAGGCAAGTAAATTCATAGTTGTTCTGCTGTTGGAATGGGGAGCACCCATGATAATATTGGAGTCCGTAGGACTCCAAATCCAGGATTCTTTCCCCTTCGTCACCTTAGCCCTTGTCTCCCATTTCCCATGCCCCTAGTAATCTAACCTAATAATATGGCATAAAAGTAGGAATGAAGAAATGAAAACCAGAAAGGCTGGTTTTCTCTTTGTTTATTTACATTCAGGGTTCTATAGCCAACTCACTATCCCAGTGGAGAAGCATCTGAGAAAACCTTAAATATTGGGAACTTGAAGGGGATCTTTCCTGAGGTCAGCTCTCATTTGGTTGTTTCCTCTGTCAAAGATGGAAAAGTATCGGTCATAAAGACGTCCCCAAGAATCCAGAGGTCTGAGTTCACTGTTGAGAAGCCACTGGTGCAGCCTTCATCATTCCAGAGAAAGAGGGATGAGAGAGAGGCTAGAGACGTGATTGAAAGGCATGGGGAATGGTGATGGATGGACAGCCAGCTCCCCAAATATCAGAGAGGGGCCAGCCGAGAGCTTCCAGGGGCAAGGAATTGAACTTTTAATCAAAGAATAGCTGGGTTTCAAGGCTCCTAATCTTTCTCTGTGAACTACTGGAACGTGGCTGCCTGATGACTATTGGGCCTCAGAGAACTTATACATTCATTGACCTAGAACTGGAAGGGAACTTTGAAGCCATTAAGTCCAACCTCATTATTTTACAGATGAAGAAATGGAGCCCAAAGAAATTAAAGCACTCGTCCAGGATCACACAGCTAGTAAATATCCAAGGCGGACTTTGAACTCAGGTTTTCCTACTACACTATTCTGTGCTATGTCTTGAAATTTAGGTTTTACTGGGGGATTAGGTTATACAAAGGCAAGTAAATGTGGTTTTTCTGGGGAGGGAATAGAGAACACCCATGATAACATTTGCAGCCCAATGGAGATCCCAGGGCCGATTTGCCTTTGGCTTCCTTACCTGTTTGATGTAGCCATGAGTGGGCCCAAGGTACTCTGTACTGTTGATGGTGAACATGATTGGTGGAAGATTACTAATGGAAGAACAGCTGACTTTCATCTGAGATGGGAAGGAGGCTGAGGAAGACATGAGAGGATTAAAAAAAAATTCACTTTCTTGCTAAGGGTGGGTCTAGATGGAAGGAATTATCACTTTTTTACTTCCCCACTGGCATTCTGGCTGGCTCCTATGACAGATTGAATGCTGGCTATTCCATTAGCAGAGCCAATGACCAGTGAGTCCCAGTGTCCACGATCGCTTGACAGTCCCCATAGCGAGTGATGATGACTTTTCTATTTGTGGTGAAAGGAGACACACACACACACACACACACACACACACACACACACACACCCCAAGATGACTAAAGAGCTTTAGGAACTTACTGGTCCCTAGACTGGACTGGCTTTAAGTATAGGAGTTGGAGACTGTCTGTTGTGATTTCAAGAACTCATTAGTAACCCCTTAATAATCCTCCCTCTCTCCATATTGACTGATATTTGAGATGGCTCAGAAACACAGAGCATCAAAGCAGCCACCTGGCCCCTAGTACCTTGATAAGAATCCCTTCTACAGTATACCTTACCAGTGATTACTCAAACTTTGCCTCAAGACCCCTAATGAGTTCCCCCCGAGGCAGCTCCTTCCAGTATTGGATAGCTCCAATGGTTAGCTCAAATTTTCTTTCCATCTCCTCTAAATCTTTCCCTTTGCAAATTCTGTCCATCACTCCTAGTTCTTACCGATAAAACCCAGAAAAATAGGCTCATCTCTCCTTAACATGAGAGCCACGTCTCCTTGAGATTCTCCATGTCATAGCCTTCCACCCATCTTTATAGATCATGAACTTAAGACCTTTCAACCACCTTCAGTGACTTCCTTGGGACGTTCCAGTTCATCAGTGTCCTTCCTAAAATAGGCTTCTCAGAGCTAGACATGTATTCTGTTTCTAGTTTCAGACACTGATCCTAAGTATAATTTGGTCCTTTTAGAGAAGTACTGCTTTTGGGGAAGAATAAAGTTGGGGCAGCTGGGTAGCTGCACCAGCCCTGAAGTCAGGAGGACCTGAGTTCAAATCTGGCCATAGACACATAATACTTCCTAGCTATATGACCCTGGGCAAGTCACTTAACCCCAATTGCCCAATTTTCAAGGAAGAGTGAAGGAAGGCTCTGAAAGAAGGGCTTTGGGAAGTGACAGGATTATAGGTTTCTTCATTTAAGACCCCAGAGGCCATCTTGACCAACCTCTTCATTTCACAGAAGAGGAAACAGGCCAGAGGGAGATCCTAGATTCTAGAGCTAGACCTCAAGGGGACTTCAAAGGCCACATACAATCACTGATCATCAACTTGAGGCAGGAAAGTGACTATTCTGAGACCACATGACTAATTTTGTGCAGAGGTAGGGATTTGAACCCACATGCATATCATGTAATTTTCATAATTGTCCAAGAGGGCAAAGACAGTAGTGTTACACAGATCCTGAGAATAAGACTACCATAAGCCGGGAGAAAAAGTCCAGCCAGAGAGGAGATGAGCTTGAAGGGATGGTGTGCAGAAAGAGAGAAATCAAATGAGTAAAGAAAAGAGATTTGTTTTCCTTCCCTTTTCTGATACATGCTGGCTGTGTTAACCCGAGCAAGTCACTTAATTTTCTATGCTGTAGGCAATTGTCTAGGATTTTAAATTGCAGGGAAGGTGGTGATCTGCTTTGGAAAAGGGCATTTTCTCATCCGTGAGTCCCCTAGACTAATGGCATAACAGATCTGATCCTTATCCTCTATTATTCTTCTGGTTTCCTTATCCATCTCTTCTCTCCTAAATATTTTTCCTTCATCCCATCAAATTTTCTTTATTCTTTGACCCTGATCTCCATCATTTGGAATCCCTTCTCTAGTTGTAGGTGTTCGCTACATGGGCGAGTCTGGGTGAGTCACTGGTAGCCATTTCCCCTCAAAGCTCTTGGAGTTTCTGACTAACTCCACGTCAAGGAAATGTCGAGTTGAAGGCAATTTGTTCTCTGACCTTTCCATACATACTCAGCTTAGTAACTGGTGAGAGAAGGAAAAACAGTAATGACGAAGAAACCAGAGAATATGAAAAGAAAGACTAAGGAAACCTCCTCGCCCCTTCCTAAGAAACCATAGCTTCTCCTTCCTAAGTTTCTCTACTCATTTTAAGATGCATCTGGAAACAGCCACCAAATTGAGAAGCAGGAACCCTTTCCTGCTTCTCCTGGTTCCCACACCAATCAGGGAAGAGAAAGATCAAGTTCAAGACTAGGAGAGGCAGGTGGGACTTGATCCTTATATACACTTTGAGGCCCCTATAATTAGCCTGAAATTTCCCTTGACCAGCAGCATTCAGGCTCTCCTTGTCTCCTTGAACATGTTTTGAAGACTGACCAGATATGTGTGCTGTAACCCCTTCCTGAAGGCCCTGGGCCAGAAATGTAGGCAGGGAAGAATGAGCACAATGCAATTCTATCCAAGTCTTGAGTCACAGGACGAGTCGGATTAAAGGCAACCTTGAAAGCAGCAATGGATGGGATCCCCAAAGAACAAAAGTGAAAAAAATACCCAACCCAAATGAGCTCATCTGATGCCAGTAGAATAGAAGCTTCCTGGGGAAGGGATCATTTTTTTTTATCTTGGGACCCAACAAAGTAGCATAGTGACTGGTACGTAGCAGATATTTAATCAATGTTTATTAAATTAAACTCAATTCCTATGACTGCAAACGAGAAATTGTGTTTAAAGTGCTGGGCAAATCATAAAGCTCAGAGGGAGAATGATGGTTCTTCAAAGTTCCTCCCTGCTTCAGTTTGCTTTGTTCCATGTTCTAAGGTCCCACCCAGATCTGAGATTTTACATTCTATGTTCTAGAGTCTTGCCTAACTCTGAAATTTTGTATTCTATAGTCTAAGTTTCCTTCTATTTCTAACATTCTATGTTCTATATACCAAGGTGCTTTCTCTCTCTAAAAGTCTATAATTAAAGATTCTTTCCAGTTCTGACATTCTGTATTCTATGTTCGAGAATCTTTCCCAACTCTGCAATTCTGGATTCTATATTCTAAGTTTTCTTCTACTTTTAACATTCTGTGTTCTATATTCTAAGGTGCTTTCTAGCTTAAAGAGTCTATGATCAAAAGTTCTTTCCAGCTCTGACATTCTATGTTCTAGAGTCTTTCCCATTTCTAAAATTCTGTATTAATCTGGAAGGATTAATCTGGATGACTGGAAGGAAGGATGATGGTGCTCTCCACAGAAACTATAAAGTAGGGAAGAGGGATGGATGAGTTTAGTAGGGAAAAGCATACATTCTGTTCTGTCCAAGCTTTCCACTAAAGGCTGATACAAGGGCGACCACAGCAAGATTGGGAAGTCATTAATCACCTTGAATCGGGACTTCATAGGATCTTAGGCTTAAAGACTTTGAGCTGGAAGAGGGCTAGCCAGCATGGGAGATGAGATACTGATGCTGAACTTACATGAGCATTCCCTGGTTCTCTGCCCCAGGGGCTCCCAGAGGAGGGCAGCTCCTCTAAGGCAGGGATGTTACTTTCTGGAGTTTCAGATCTTGAAACATAGACCTAGAGCTGAAAGAGATCTCAGGGGCCATGTGGATCAGCTCTTTTATTTTACTTACGAGGAGACTGAGACCAAAGGAGAGGAAGTCTCTTGGCCAGATTACACAGGCAGTAAAGTGTAAAGGCAAGAGGCTCAGAAGCTTTTGAAAATGGATCAAAACACATGCCAAAAGTCAGGGTGGGAGGAAAAAGGAAAGGTAGAGGGGAGGGAGGAAGGAAGGGAAGAAAGAAGGAAGGAAAGGAAGAAGGGAAAAAAGAAAGAAGAAAGGAAAGAAGGAAGGAAAGAAAAAAGAAAGAGAAAAGGAAGGAAAGAAAGAAAAAAGAAAGATAAGGAAGGAAGGGAAGAAAGACAGGAAAGAAAGAAAGAAAAAAGAAAGAAAGAGGGAAGAAAGGAAGGAAGCTTTCAAAAATTTATCACATCAAATATTAGAAGCAAGGAAGGGAGAGAGGGAGGAAATGAGTATTTATTAAGTACCTACTATGTGCCAGGCACTGTGCTAGGTGCTTGATAAAATCGATCTCATTTGATCTTCATAACAACCCTAGGAGGAAATTAGACAAGTTTGTCATCCCATAGCTAGTAAGTATCTGAAGCAGAATTTGAATTCAGGTCTTCCTGACTCCAGACCTAGTTTGATATCCACTGGCACCACCTCCTTGCCCTCCTAGGAGGGAATGGAAAGTCACACAGAAGTCATCAAGCCACTTGGGGATGTCTCTAAGCCTCTGCTTTTCACCAGACCCCTGTGACCTTTGATCAGCTGTCGATTCCTCAAACCATACATCAGCATCTCCACTTTTCCACCTTGAGCTTCTCTAGTGTATCGTGTTCCCCTGTGAGAGCTTCTCAAGAGCAGGGAATGTCTCTCTTCTATAACCCCAGTACTTAGTACAGGACCTGGCACTTGATAAGTGCTCAAGAAATACTTTTTCATCCATTTGTTTGTTCATTTATTTGGTCATTCATTCATTCATTCATTCATTCATTTGTTTGTTCATTCATTTATTTGGTCATTCATTCATTCATTCATTCATTTGTTTGTTCATTCATTTATTTGGTCATTCATTCATTCATTCATTCGTTTGTTCATTCACCCATTTGTTTGTTCATCCATTCATTCAAAGATTCAACTGAAGAGAAACTGGCAATTCTCACTTACTGACTAGGAAACTCTCCAAGCTGAGCCCATAGGCAGCTCTGCGGTCAATGCCCCCAAAGCATTTCCATTAAGGTTCCCTCCCTCCCTTCCCCCCCCCCCACTTTGGGCAGCAAACTTTCCTTAACATTGAGGACATATTTTCCATTCCCTCATCTTAGGTCTCCTGGTCTTTCCCCTCGAGAGAGAGAAACATGTTGGGTCATTTTGTGAAAAGTTGACTTTTCCTGACCCTTTCCCATCCTGGATGTGTGCCCATGGCCCTCCCTCCAACTTGGAGCCACCCCAAGAATGGAGCCTCGCATTGGAGGCTTGGAGAGGGGGAACTGGAAGAATACCCAGGACTGCTTGGGGCAGATGCAGAGTAAGAAAAGAAATGTGTTTAATAACAGAAATCCCAAACCTCATACCTGGAAAGAAGTGTTCACCCGCAGAGGCAGTGGGATAGGAGAGAGAGCACTGGGACTGGAGGCAGAATACTTGTATTTGAATTCTGCTTAGATGCTTACTATCTGTGTGATCTTAGGCAAGTCACTTACCTTTGCCTCAGTTTTATCATCTGCAAAATGGATATAATAATAGTACCCACTTCCCATTCAGTGCTTGTGAGGAACAAATGAGATAATTCAGGGACACAATAATAGCACCTATCCTTACCAATGGTTGTGAGATGCAAATAAGCTTATATATATATATAAATGTAAAACGCTACATATATTTTTTGACGTTCAGTTGTTTTTCAGTCATTCCTGACTCTCCCTGATCCCATTTGAGGTTTTTTTTTGGCAAAGATACTGGAGTGGTTGGCCATTTCCTTCGCCAGTTCATTCTACAGAGGAGGGAACTGAGGCAAATGGGGTTAAGTGTCTTGCCCAGGGTCACCCAGCTAGGAAGTGTCTAAGACTGGATTTGAATTCATGAAGATGAGTCTTGCTGACTCCAATCCCAGTGCTCTGTGCACTATGGCCTCATCTCACTGCTCTATGTTAATTATTATTCAAGGTGACATCCAGACTACAAGCTTATATTTGTGAAATAGGAAAGGGGGAACAGAGCCCTAGAATTTGAGTCAGAGGACTTAGCCCAAAGGGACTTGGATCCTCACTCTTAAATTAATCTGAATAAATTTCTTCTCCATGATTTACTTTCTCCATCTGTAAAGTGGTTTCTCCCAGCTCGGAGTCAGTCAACAAACATTTGTTAGGTGCCTGCTACATGCCGGGCACTGGGTCAAGCACCAAGGATGCCAGTAGAAAACTTTGGCTTTGGAGTGAGAAGGGTTTGACCTCCTACGTGACCCTGGACTTGTCTGCTTGGAGCCTCCGCTTACTCCTTTCTAAAATGAGAGGACAGAACCAGAGGATTCTGCTGAGGATCCTTTTATTTCCAAATCCTACGACGGAGAGGAGAGACCACTTGGATTCATGGGAAATGCCCTGGGTTTGGAACCAGAGGGCTCTGAGTTCTAATTCTGCTTCTGCTCCTTACTCTTTATGAGACTCAGTTCTCCTCAGCTGTGAAATGGGGAAGAGAGCATAGAGGGATCCCAAAGTGTATCCTCGCTCTAAATGTTCTGGAATACAGGAGCCCAGAACAAGATCTCATCCCTACATGTGAACTGTCAATGGCCCCCACTCAAGGAGAAGAAGTCAGTGGTCTGGGTAGATGGCTCCTCCGGGAAGATCCTGGCACAGATTGGGCTATGACCTGTTCTTGGCCAAGCTATATGGAAAAACAACCCCAAACAAAGTAAACCCCAAAGCACAGAAGTCCATCCCCCAGAGACGGGGGAATATCCTAGCAGGGGAAGCCTCTGGGAGGAGGCAATCAGCGTGATTGAGGGAGGCTGTCCTAGTTCCAGAAGGGAGTCCTCTGAGATGCTTTCACTGCCAGACAGGAAGGATAAGAGGAGCCTGAACTTGAAGGTCAATGGAGGCCAAGTGGTATTTTCCAGTTAATGAAGGGCAAGGTCAGCATGAGTCAACAGTGTGACCTAGCAGTCAGGGAAGCTAAACTGCATGGAAGGAGGCGCAAAGTCTGCAGAGAGGGAAGCCATGATTCTGCTGTACGGGGGGCCGTCGGTACATCTTTGGGGTACCACGTTCAGTTCTGAGCAGCGCTTGTGGGAAGGACATGGGCAACTGGGAGAGAATCCGGAGAAGAGAATCCAAGATGGTGGAGGATCTGAGACCGTGCCTGAAAGAAATGGGACGCTTAACCCCGAAGGAGAAAATTTGGGGAGGAGCGGAGGGGAAGAGCTTCCTAGAATCCAGGGGCTCAGAGAGACCTAAGAGGCCGGCCAGCCTATGCTCTCATTTATCAATTTAATTTTTCCTGGATTCAATCTTGCTTTGATTGCCACAAAAGACAAACAGATGATTACAACCTAAGAAAGAGAGAACTAGAGACCTTCTCAGTCTGACTCAGAATGATAAATGACAGGAATAAAGTCACAAATTCCCAAACAACATCTGTCATAAAGTAGACAGAACAAACCCAAAGCTAGTAACCGGTGGGTGTGTGATCTCATCGCCGTGTGAGCATCCCACTCCGTTTGTGTCATTCTGATCCATCCAGACCTGCTTGGACTTGTCTGACTCCCATTTCGGTTCTCCGAAAAGGTCCCCCCAGACTGGACATCCAGCATGTGTTGGTGGCCTTCACAGCAGCTGATCAGTCCATCAATCAACATTTATCAAGTATCCATTACGTGTTAGGCACTGGGAATACAAAAAAGTGCAAAAGATATCTTTCCTGCAAGAAGCCAATAGTCTAATGGATCCACTATCTTTCCCGCTCTCCAACAACTGACCTTTCCTACTTTTCTACCTTTTTTTTTAATTAAATAAAGCTTTTTATTTACAGAACATATGAGTGATTTTTCTACATTGACCTTTGCAAATTTTTTTTTGTTCCACATGTTTCCCCTCCTTCCCCCACCAGATGGCGGGTAGTCTAATACATGTTAAATATGTTAAAATATATGATAAATCCAATATATGTATACATATCTATACAGTTATCTTACTGCACAAGAAACATCAGATCTAGAAAGAGAGAAAAAAAACAACAACCTAAGAAGGAAAACAAAATGCAAGCAAATATTCACAGAAGGCATTAAAATGCTATGTTGTGGTCCACACTCAGTTCCCATGGTCCTCTCCCTGGGTGTAGATGGCTTTCTTCATTGCTGAACAATAGGAACTGGTTTGAAACATCTCACTGTTGAAGAGAGCCACGTCCATCAGAATTGATCATCATACAGTCTTGTTGTTGCCGTGTATATTGATCTCCTGGTTCTGTTCATTTCACTCAGCATCAGTTCATGTAGGTCTCTCCAGGCCTTTCTGAAATCATCCTGCTGGTTGTTTCTTACAGAACATTTATTTTTCTTTGAAGATATCCTTTATAAGGCGCATCCTTTCAAGGATTATGTTATAGCCTGCTCATCCCCACCATGCTCATCTCAACACTCCTTGGATGACCCTCCACTTTATTTCTGGGGCATTCTATGATCCATAGAGCACAACTGGAAGGATATTGAGGCTAAAAATGTGAACTTTATTTCAGGAAGAAGCCTGAGATCACTCCAAAAACTCTGCAATCTCCCAAAGGCCAATTAGCTCATCCTTTTAACTGTTCAGTTCTAGCTCCAGCTTATTATTCATTAATCCTGTATGTCTATGATTAAATGAACAAACAAACAAATGAATATATCATGTGTGTACATTTTGTTTGTTGGGGTAGAGGGAGGTGTTAATGGGTGAAATGTCCTATATAAATAGGACTGTGCTGGAGCCAGTTTGTATAGGTTTGTGAGAGCTAATTGTTCAGTTTTCAGGGTGAGCATTTATAGTTTGAACATCAACAACCAGGGCTAGACCTGTCATTTTGTTGATGGGTTAAAATTAAGAAAGTGATGGAGAAAATGTTAATAAATTCTGATTAAACTTAAAAGTGTGTTGTATGACTTTGGAGAGCTGATTGTTAAACATTTATCAATACCTTACCTATTGAGCACTCCTTGGAGCCTGCCCACATATTTTCCGTCTCATTCATTTCCATCATGTGGAAGCTTGGGGGAGGGGAAGGTAGCACTTCCAGCCATGTTGATAAGAGTTCCATAATTGATTGAAGAGTCAGAAAAACTGATGAGTCAGCGGTAATACAAAAGCAAACTAGTGGGGGAGCTAGGTGGTACAGTGGATAGAGCACCAGCCTTGAAGTCAGGAGGACCTGAGTTCAAATCTGGTCTCAGACATTTAACATTCCCTAGCCATGTGACCCTGGGCAAGTCACTTAACCCCAATTTCCTCAGCAAAAAAAAAAAAAAAGCAAACTAATGACTTTTGGGGAGTTTAAAAAAAATCTTTCCAGTTGGGAAATGTGTGGACTTTTTCAAGTTAGTTTTGAGAGTTGGCTGGGAAGGGGGGCAGTGATTATCTGTCCAAATTGTCATGTACTTGGCTAATGGTCTCTGTCTCTTTGTATTTATTCCTTCTGATACATTGAATATCCAGAGATGGAAAGGTTCAAGTCACCTTGTGAGTCTTGAAAGTTGTAGAAGTCTGAAGCTGTGATGGTGACATTGTCCACTGGCAGGGCGGTGACTACAGTATCCGGAAGCAGATTATCTACCAGAGCAGCAATGGCTGATGGCAGGGGAAGGAGAGACATATTGAACTCAGAGATATATAAAAAGATAATTACCCAAGAGAGGAAGCTGATCCTGCTAATTCTTGGGACCGAGAGAAGTGTTCAGTAAAAAGTCACATCTAAAGAGAATTGTGTGAGACTACACAGGGAGAAAGGAGGGAAGTAACAAGTGTTTCCGCCATGAGTATCGCAAAAGCCTTTTACTCTAAGCTTGAGCCCACTCTTCCCATGGATGTATATGCATTTGTGGAAAATTGGGACCCAGGCTTTGGGGAAAATATTTTACACTAAATAATTTTTTTCTAAATTAGGGGTTGGTAAACCACAACCTGAGGGCCAAACCCAGCCTGCCACCTATTTTTGTATGGTCCTCGAGTCTTGAATGGTTTTTACATTTTGCAAAATTTTGTGAATCCTGACACTCATCCTTCTTCTGTTTCTATGGCCTGGGGTTGGTGTGAAAATCTACCATGTTACTTTGTCCTGCTGCTGCCCAAAATGATTGGCTTCTTGTGAATAAATTCCCTTAAACAATTAACCTAATTAACCCTAACTAAGCCTATTAATAACCAAGCTGATGTGAGCCCCTTTCTCTTTGATATCTCAGTCTTTTCTCAGAGGGTATGGTACCCTACAATTGCCATAATGGGGACAGAATACATCTGCCCCCTTACATTTGGTCCAGTTAGCAAGAGAGTCTGTCCCTTTACAATCCTCCACTTGGTTATCTAAATGATCTTTTTCATTTCTCTTTATGTCACTCCCTTATTGGCTTAACCACAATGGCTCTCTTATTTCCCAAGATAAAATATAAAACTCTCTGTTTGCCTTTTAAAGCCTTTTACAAACTGGCCCCTTTGTATGTTTACAGTGTTCTTCCTCCTTCTTCCCTTCCATGAACTTTATGATTAAGCTATTCTAGGATCCTTGCTGTTCCTTGCACAATTCCATCTCCTGACTCAGAACGTTTTCAGTGGTACCACCATACCTGGAACCCTCTCCATCCTCATCTTCATTTTCTGGCTTCCCTGGCTTCCTTCTCAGATAAAATCCCACCATCTAAAACCCAGCTTCTAAAATTGTGGTTCACGACCCCATAAATGATCTCATAACTGAATGAGGGAGGGTTATAAAATTGTGATTTATTATTAGTAAATGTTTGATTTGCATATCTAGTCAATATACCTATATACCTGGGATCATGTAGAAATTTCTTTGGTGAAAAAGGTTTGCAAGTGGAAATAGTTTAAGAATCCCTGTTTTAAAGGTCTTTCCTTATTCCTATTAATGCTAGTGTCTTTCCTCTGTTTATCTGTTTGTCCAGTTTCTTCTGTCTATATATTGGTCTGTATATAGTTGCTTGTATGTTCTCTCTTCTTCCTTCCCCTTTTCCTTTCCCCCTTTAACTCCTTCTCCCTTCTTCCCTCCCTCCCTTCCTCCCTCCCTGTCTGTCTGTCTATTTGTCTCTGTCTTTCTCACTTTCTATTTCTCTGAATCTCTCTCTGTCTCTCTATGTCTGTTTCAGTGTCTCTGTCTCTGTCTGTATGTCTGTCTCTTCCTACCCTCCTTTCCCTTCCTCCTCCCCCCTCATTACCCATGAGCTCCTTGAGACCTGGGACTATTTTGTGCCTTTCTTTGTATCCTTTGAACTTAGCACAGGGTTTGGCACATAAGTGCTTAACAAATGCTTAATTGATTTGACTTGACAGGTCTTCCTGACTTCAATGTCAGACTTTTGTCCATTATATTTCATTTCTCTCTAATGAGATGAGAGAATGAAGCCAGTGTGCATAAGGATAACAGTAATGTTCATTATTTTCTTTATTTTGTTTCTTATATTTTATTTACAAAATGGCATAAAATATGGAGTTCCACTAAAATTATTTATTTTAATAATATTTTGATTTCCCCCAATTGCACATTAAAATAATTCTTATCTTTTTGCATTTAATCATGAACATTTGAAAAAAAGTTTTAAGTTCCAAATTTAATCCCTTCCTCTCTCGCTTTCCTCTCTGAGACAGCAATCTGATATAGATTATACATGTATAATCATGTAAAACATTCTCATATTAGTCATTTTGTACAAGAAGACTCAAAAAAGAAAGAAACAGAAAAATAGTATGCTTCAGTCTGTATTTAGACAATATCATTTCTTTCTCTAGAGCAAGTTTCATCTTGAGATCTTTGGAATTGTCTTGAATTGTTGTTTTGCTGAGAATAGCTAAGTCATTCACAGTTTTTCATTGTCCAATATTGCTGTTACTGTGTACAACGTTCATCTGGTTCTTCTCATTTCATTTTGCCTCAGTTCGTGTAAGTCTTTCCAGGTTTCTCTGAAATTATTCTGCTTGTCATTTCCTATAATATTCCATTACAATCATATAAACCATAACTTGTTCAACCATTCACCAACCGATGGGCATCCTCTTGATTTCAATTTCTTAACACAAAAAGAAGATCTATAAATATTTTATACAAGTAGGCGCTTTCCCCTCATCCCTTTTTTGGATCTCTTTGGGACATAGACCTAGCAGTAATATTGCTGGATGGGAAGGTATACATAGTTTTATAGACCTTTGGGGATAATTCCAAATTGCTCTCCAGAATGGTTGTATCAGTGCACAACTCTATCAACAATGCATTAATTTCCCAGTTTTCCCACATTCTCTCCAACATTTCTCATTTTTCTTTTTCATCATATTAGTCAATTTGCTAAGTGTAAGGCTATATCTTAGAGTTATTTTAATTTTTATTTCTCTAATCAATAGTGATTTAAAGACTTTTTTTTCACATGATTGCAGATAGCTCTGATTTCTTTGTTGCAAAATTGCCTGTTCATATCTTTTGACCATTTATTAATTGTGGAATGACTTGTATTCTCATAAATGTGACTCCATTCTTTATATATTTGAGAAATGAGGCCTTTATCAGAGATACTTGCTGCAAAAAATTCTCCCCCCTCCCAGTTTTCTGCTTCCTTTCTAATTTTGGTTGCATTGATTTTGTTTGCACAAAAGCTTTTGAATTTTATATAATCAAAATTATCTATTTTACATTTTGTAATGCTCTCTTTATCTTGTTTGGTCAAATTCTTCCTTTATCCATAGATCTGACAGATAAATTATTCCATGCTCTCCTAATTTGCTTATTGTATCACCATTTATGTGTAAATCTTGTACCCATTATGACTTTATTGTAGCATATGGTATCATTAAAATTTTTAAACATAATTAGGACAGTAAATTATCTAACCGATAGAGAATCTGCATTCTTTTTTCCATATTTTGTTGTTTAGTTGTTTTTCAATCATGTCCAACTCTTCATGATGCTATTTTGAGATTTTCATGAGAGAGATACTGTAGTGGTTGACCATTTCTTATCAAGTTCATTTTACAGATGAGGAACTGAGGCAAACAGGGTGAAGTATCTTGCCAGCATCTCACAGCTGGTAGGTTCTGAGGTCAATTTGAACTCATATCTTTCTGACTCCAGGCTTGGCATTCCATCCACAGCCACCCAGCTATCCATGTACCTCTATAGAGATTGATTTTTAAATTCATTCATTTATTCATTCATTCATTCATTCATTTATTTGCTGAGGCAATTGGGGTTAAATGACTTCCCAGGGTCACACAGCTAGGAAGTGTTAAGTGTCTGAGACTAGATTTGAACTCAGGTCCTCCTGACTTAGGGCTGGTGCTCTATCCACTGTAATACCTAGCTGCCCCCATATAGATTTATTTTTAACAAATCTATTTAGATCCATTTTGCTCTGATATAGTAGTTATTACAATCCTCTCCCTTAGCTATAGAACCTTCTTTTTATAAAAAATTCAACAAAATCATCTGCTCTTGGAATATACCTGACGAACATGCAACATTCTCTTCTTGCAACTGACCACTCCTGACCCAGAGGAAGGGACTTCTGCTTTTAACATCGGTCCTCTGGGACCAACCTGGGATGTCGTGTCTGATCTTGTCAAAGATTTATGCCCAAAAGGATCCTTCAGAGTCACATCTATTTATTTACAAATAGTTCCTGGGTGGGAGAGGGGAGAATTCAGGCTGTGGGGACTTCAGACCTCTGAGAAACCCACAAGATAAGACCACTTATGCAGTCTGACATTACTCCAGGGTTCCTTTGGACCAGGCATTTTGGGTTGTGGGAACGTTACCATGCAGAAGATGACAAAGCAGCTCAAAGATACCCTAGATATTTGTAGAACAAGATAGAGCATATTGCCTCAAAGTTCCCCTGCTATGTGATTTTAATAAATACAACTGGCTTTTGGTTGAGTGAATAGCTCCCATTTCTCTCTCTTTGCTGCTGTCTGTCTCTGTTTTTCTTTGTCTTTCTGTCTCTGTGTCTCTCTGACTCTGTGTCTGCCTCTCTCTGTCTCTCTATCTCAGTCTCTTTCTGCCTTTGTCTCTGTCTCTCCATCTCTCTGTCTATAGGTGTGATATAAATATATATACATATACATACACATACACACACACATATATATATACACTTACATATATATATATATATATATACATGCATACCCACCCACATCCCCACCTATAAATATATATATATTTAAACATTAGCTGATAATAACCAGAACTAAACTGGTTTTCTTCACTTACACAATTAGAGTCATTAAACGTTGAAATGCTATTTTACTGCTTTCTTTGCTCTATATCAATTTCTGGCACTTTCCCACCTCTTTCTGAATTTAGTATAGGTGCAATAATATTCCTTTATGTTTGTGACCACAGCTATTAAAAGTTCACACTGTCTAGCATTTACATAGAGCCTTAAAGTGGCTCTTTTGGCAAGGCACTTTTACAAATGTCTCATGTGAACACCATCCTGACTGTGGGTACTATGATTACTGCCATTTTACAGAGGAAGAGGTTAAGTGATCTGCCCAATGTCACATGCTGTCTGTGATCAGTTTTGGACCCAAGTTTTGTCTGACTCCAGTTCCAGAGTTTTATCCTCTGTGCCGATTAATTCCCAGTTTCTTAATCAGTGGGTACATCATTTGATTCCAGTTATTGCTATCACCCCTACCCCCCAAAAAGTGTTGTTATGTATATTTTGGTGTATGTGGGAACTCTCTGTCATTTACATTCTTGGGAGTATACAATCCCAGTGGTGGAATCTCTGGGTCAAAGAGTTGGAATATTCTTGTAACTTTTATTAAATAATTATATATTACTTTCTAGAATGGTGGAACCAGTTTGAATGACACTGGCAAAAAATTAGCTTGCCTATTTTCCTATACCCCTGCCAGACCGGATTTTAGCACTGTTTACCATCTTTGCCAGCTTGACAGGCTCAGGCAGTATTTCAGAGTTATATTAATTTGAATTTCTCTGATTTGGGTACTTTTTAAAAAGTGGTTGCTGAAGGTTTGGGATTATTCAAGAAATGCCTCTTCATATATGAGAATACATACATCATGAAAACAATTATAAATAGATATGTCTATTGGAAAATGGCTTTTATTTTTATTCATTTTTGTTAGTTCTTTACAGATTTTAGAATTCACATTTTTATTAGAGAGGCTATTGCAAAGATATCTTTTTCCTATAGTCTGTATCTTTTCTTTTAATTCTAGATGCATTTGATTTTGTTTTTGCAAAAGTTTGTAATTTTCATAGAATCAAAATTGTCTTTTTATGTCTCTTGCTTTTTCTTTTAGAATGATTAAAAATTGAAGAAACAATAAACTACTGACCCATATATCTATATCTACTTTCCTTTCTCTGTAAAAAAAAAACCTACATAAAAATAATCTATACATGTGCTAAGAGCATCTTTGATAATGACATGAGAACGGGAAGCCTTCTGAAAAAAAAGGGGGGGCAGTTATTATTCAACTGACTGAAATGGTCCAAGAATACAAGATCTCATTCTGTCGATTGTTGACTCCTGAAAAGTATTTGATTTGAAAGGATATATGGGATTCTCTTTCGACAAGTTTTCTCTCATGTGTTAAGGGAACGATGTGGTGATTAAAGTTGTTCAACCTCCGGTTTTTACTCTTTACCCTACTACTGACTCATTGCCCAGATAAGTGTTCCTTCTCTATACTAGGAAAAAGAATCCAAGCATCTGTAATTCTCCTTATCTTTTTTTTTGTTAGCTCTGAGCCCCCAGCCAGAGATAACATTGCCGACAAAACACTTCAGCATTATATCTCTCTCTATTCCATTTTGAGGGATGTTTTTCCCCTCATATGCCTTCTCCCAACTCTAGTCTCAGTAAGTACTCTAAAACTAGCTGATGTTGGTGTTTTTTCAGTGTTTATAAAGAGCAAGTAAACATTTACAACAAAGAAAAAGTCAACAGATTTTCCCATGCTCAGAAAAAAGGGTTTTTTTGGGCTCCATGAAGGGGAGAAAGGAGATGTCAGAATGTTGCTTTGGGGTCTCTCGTTTGGAGGATAGGGGAAGATGCTTCTGTCCTACCTTGAGCTTTGCTCTCAGTCCTGGCCCTTTTCTTTAGGGTGGTTGTGTAGGCCTGGATTTTCCCTCTCCTGGTTCTGTGTATTTTCTGCTCAGGAGGTCGGGAGCTGTTTTTCTTCCAAAGGCTTCTTGGACTCATTCAGCTGACTTTTAAAGGTCATCCAGCAGTGTGGCCCTATCATTCCCAAGAAGCACCTCATAAAACACCTCATAAAGAGACCAGGCAGTTAGGTGGTATGGTGGAGAGAATGCAAGCTTTAGAATTAAGAGATTGTGAGTTCAAATCTGGCCTAGACACTTAGTATTTGTACGACTCTGCACTAGCTACTTTGCCCTGTTTGCCTCAGTTTCTCCTTCTGTCAAATGAGCTGGAGAAGAAAATGGCAAACCCTCCAGTATGTCTGCCAAGAAACCCCCAAATGGGGTCACAAAGAATCAGACAGGGCGGAAGTGACCCAACGACATAAAGAAATCATCTGGTCTGGCTTTGTTTTTATAATTAGCTTCATGCCTGATTATCTGGTCCTTTCCCCCTCTGTGATTAGATTTGGAAAAGAATAATTACCTACACAAGCTTATGTTAGTAATCCCCCCAATTTTTGAATTATATATAAGGGAGTTAGCCTATGAAAGTCTAGGATCTAATGGCAAAAAGTAGCTTTATTTCACTAACTAGAAGAAGGCAGCCATTCTGCATCCCTTTATTATTTGCCAAAAGTCCTGCGATTGAATTAGGAAAGGGGAAATGAATGGCCAGGCTTTAGGTGGCCCTAAAAAAGTCAATGGACTTTGAGAGAATACAGAGTGTACACGGGAAGGAGAAAGGGAATAAGCATTTATTTAGCATCTACTAAGTACCAGGCCTTGTGATAAGTGCTTTACAAATATTATCTCATTTGAGCCTTATGATAATCCTGTGACTAGGACACTATTATGAGCCTCATTTATAGTTTGGCACAGAAGTCTCCAAGGTCACACAGTTAGAAAGTGTCTCTGACCACACTTGGACTCGGGTCTCTCTGGCTCCAGCCCCAGCTCTCTATCTACAGAGCCCTTAGCTACCTCTAGCAGCTTTGTGTAGTGTGGCCATTGGACCTATCCTAGAGAATAAAGAGTGGGGGAGAAGGAGAGGAGATTTTCTTCTCCCCCCCCCAGGCCAGGGCATCTGGCAGTAGAATTGAGAGAATTCAAGGCTAAGTTGAGAAGAAGGAAGCACGTATATGCTCTCTCTCTCTCTCTCTCTCTGTATCTCTCTGTCTCTGTCTCTTTCTGTCTCTCTCTCTCTCTGTGTATCTCTCTGTCTCTGTCTCTTTCTGTCTCTCTCTCTCTCTCTGTCTCTCTGTGTATCTCTCTGTCTCTGTCTCTTTCTGTCTCTCTCTCTCTGTGTCTCTGTCTCTCTCTCTCTGTGTCTCTGTCTCTCTGTGTATCTCTCTCTGTCTCTCTGTGTATCTCTCTCTCTGTCTCTCTGTCTCTGTCTCTGTCTCTCTCTCTCTCACACACACACACTTTTTACTCCTGTAATCAGACAATCCCTCAAGGAGAGGAACAGCTGAGGGAGGATGGCTTGGAGCAGGGAAAGAATGGAGGCAGGCAGACCAGTTGGGAAGGCGGGGGAACAGTCCAGGGTTCGAGGGCCTTAGCCACGGTGCTTCCATATGAGGGCAAAGAAGGAAAATAACAGATATATTGGAGAGAAAGGCATGAATCAGATTTGTCTGCTGGGGGGACATGTGGAGAGTGATGAGCTGGGTGGCTGGAGGGATTGGGGTGCTCGTCCCAGCAAGAGAGGAGTCCCCAAAAGGGGAGGCTGGGGTGGAAGAGGAGGATTCTGCTCTGGATAAGTTGCATCAGAGACGCTTATGGGACATCTGGTTTGAAATGTCCAACAGGCAATTAGCGATGTGGGATTGGCAAGAGAGGAGAGCAGTTGGATAAATAGATCTGGGATTCATCTGCAGAGAGACGCTAATTGAACCCATGGGAGCTGATGAGATCACTGAGTAAGAGAAAAGGAGAGGGCCCAGGACAGAGCCTTGGGGCATCCCACCAGTTAGGGGGAGGGGCTTGGGTGGAGATCCAGGGAAAGGAACAGGAGATATTGATTAGCTGGGAGCAGAGCTTAGAGCATGGAGTCCCAAAAGACCCTGGGGGGGGGGGGGGGGAAGAGTATTTATCTAGGATCAGAGCTTAGAGCATGGGGTCCCAAAAGACTCTGGTTTGAGAGAGTAACCTGGAGAAGAGGGCAAGTGATAGCTGCTCTGATGTCAGGAAGGATGAGGATCCCCAAGAGGCCATTACATCTGGCAAGGAGGAGGTCAAATGCAGCTTCCAGAGGCCTGGTCATGGGGATTTTAGAAGAAGGTTAAAGAAAGGAAGTGGAGACATCAGTTTTCTACCTTATTTAAGTCATTTGGGGGAGGTACTAGCAGCTGGGGGTGGACTGGCTTTTGAGGGAAACTGAGGCAGAATTGAGGAGGAATGGCATCCCTTACACACTGTCCATGTTGTCCCCCATCCCCGTCAGAGAGAGGATTGGACTATGGGAGTAATAAGGAGAGGGGAGCTGTCCCTGTAGCAGAAGGAGAGAAGGGCCCGGCAGTGGGCTAAGCTTTAGGCGTACAAAACCCTCAAGGAGTTGACAGTCTAATGGGAGAGACGCCATGTCCGCACAAGATCCACAGAGTAGGTGGAAGGAGAGAGGAAGATGCTCCTCCCTGAAGAGCCCGAGAAAGGCCTTCTGAAGAAGGTGGGCTTTGGGCCCAAGACTCCCAGTCACTCACTCGCTGGAGGCAAACCTCTTCCTCTCTTGGGGTCTCTTTCCATCTGGAAAATGGGGGGATTACCCTGGATGATCTCCTCCTTTCCTCCCAGCTCCCATAGTCTGTGTTTCCCTCCCCAAGTTCCTTTCTGGGGGAGATATTCTCCAAATCAATAGTAAAGAGTAAGAAATGGCAGGACTAGTCAGGAGAGCTTAGCTGAAGAGGAGAGAAGAGATAAGGAGAGAGAAGGGACTCTGTTTCCTTGTTGCCCCTGTCACTCATGATCCCTGCAGGACAGGTCTTCCCCAGTGGGGTCCTCCATCTCCATCTCCTCCCCAGGCTCTCCAAGTGATCTCCAAGAGCCAGTGACAGATAGCTCTGAAAAGTAACCTCTCCTAGGGAGCTTCAGATCTTAGAGGAGTCCTGAAGGAACATTTCAGACACAGGGCGGGAGTGGGGGAAGATGAAGGGTTTTCCACACTTCAAACAATCTGTGTTCACTTTGAATTCGTAAACGAAAGCATCTGTCTGGTGTCGGGATGGACTAGAGCCAGCCTGAACTCACTAATGAAAGCCAATTGTTAAATTTTCAAGGGAAGATATTATACCCAACAATCAGTAAATTGGGCCAGAATTGATTGTTCTGTAGATGGTCTAGGTCTAAGAAACTGATGGGAAATGTGTTGATCCTATGGGGCATCTAGGTGATACAGTAGATACAGACCTGAGTTCAAATGTGACCTCAGACACTTTGGGCTTTGTTTGCCTCAGTTTCCTTATTTGTAAAATGAGCTGGAGGAGGAAACGGCAAACTCCTCTGATGCCTTTGCCAAGAAAACCCCACATGGAGTCATGGAGATTTGGAGAAAACTGAACAACAACAAATGTGACTTTAAATGTAAAAGTACACAGAGCCGCTTGTTAAAATTTTACTAGCTTACCCTTGCTTATACATATTATCCATATTCTCAAACGTTTCCTCATGCTGCTCAGGACTCTTACAGCTCCATTTCAGCTGCTGTCTCACCCTGTTAGAAAGTAACGGGCAGGGACCATCTCTTTTGCTTGTATTTGTGTCCCCGGCACTTAGCACGGTGGTACCTGGCAAACAGCAAGTGCTTAATAAATGCTTGTTGCTTGTCTTCTCGTTCCACCTTGTGAGCTTCCAGAGAGCAGGGCTCTCTATTTCTGGAGGTTTTGAGCAGGGCCCTGAGCCCATTCACAAGGGATACTGTAGAGAGATTGCAGGGAGCCCTGGGATGGAATGGGGTGGGCTCTGATATTCTAGGGTCTGACAGTCTGGGTTAAGTTCCTGGCTCAGAATATAGCATATTACTGGGACTTCAGAGATCACCTAGTCCATCCTGGTAAGCGATAGCTATCCAGTCCCTATAATTGGAAGTATTTCCATGAAAAGTGGTCATAGTGATAGGCTTCAGAGTTTGCAAATCACTTTTATGTACATTATTTAATTTGATCCATAATACTGTGAGGTACCTGCTTTTCGCCACTCCCATTTCGCAGATGAGGAAACTGAGGCTGAGAGTGGTTAAGTCCCTTGGCTTTCTGACTCCAGGCCCAGCAGTCTTGCTCCACAGAAAAGGGTTTAGCGAAATGGGAAGTGTCTCAAGAGGCTGGTCTGCCGGAGCCCCCCTGAAGTCTGGCTCTGTCTCACCTCAGCCTGAGGTCCCTAAGACACAACATACGAGACGGGGCAGGAAAGAAGGCTGAGATCAGGTAAGAAAACATTTGGAAAATGGGAACACCTGTGGGTCTGGGTTAAGGGAAATGGCTGGCGGAACGACTGAGTCATTTATGGGTGATTTTGAAAACTTCCAGAAGCCTGCAGAGGGACCGAGAAATGAACCCAGCCTCTCAGAGAAGGGAAAGATGGATGCAGGATTTCCTGGAGGCTGGAGACGCTCCCTGGGGGGGTGGCGGGGATGGGGATGTCTTCTCAGCACGGATCCTGCCCCTGATTGGGCTGTGCCCAGGACCTCAAGTACTGGCTGGAGTGACCCCCTAAAGGGCCTGGAGCTCAGAGATCTGGCTTCAAAGCTACTTCATAGTATGGTGGAACCCTACCTCTGGAACCATGGGCAAACCCATTCTAGCCTCAGTTTCCCTCATCCATAAAATGAAGGGATGGAGCTTTTCCTGTAATTTTGCTCCCTGGGATCTCTGTGCTTTGAATCTGGGATCTGGAGACTGACAGGGATTGAATGCCCTTTACAGATGCCCTCCTCATCTGCCGAGGAACGGATCTGTGTGTTTCCTGGAACTCCTAGGCCTGGAGTGGTCTCCGTACCATCTGGGGGCTGCCTGGGCTGGGAGACGCGGCAGATATGAGGTCATGTGGTGGATGATTTATTGTGCTTTCTTTTATTGCCTTTATTGATTCCACGCCCAGATGAAAAGGCTGTATCCAATATCTAAACATGTTGGGTCTGTTCCTGTGGGGGAGTTGCTTTCATTGGGTCAAGGGCCAGGGAAATGTGCAAGTTTGCAGAAGAGATGGGGCTCTGGCTTGGGACTGGAAGCTGACTCGGGTCAGATAAATCCCATCCCTGTCACTCACTGAGAGTCTATTGACCCCATTCAAAGCCTCTTTCCTTTGGTGGGACCAGCTGGACCCGGGGCCCTGCAGACAGAGCCCCCATCTGCGGAGGATGTCCTTGGAATAATACTCATTATCCCTCCGATTGCCATTTAGGGTCTCGTAAAGAACGTCCCCAGCTGTTATCTCACCAGATCCCAGCTGGGATAAGTGATGTATGTATTGTTGGTTGTATTTTATAGAAGAGAGAATGATGGGAGAGATGAAGGCCGGGGGGGGGGTCTGAAGTGTAAGAGGGGGGCTCTTCCTGCTATAACTGAACCATTTTACACCTTGCAAAGCATCTGGGCCGGATGGAAAGGTCTGCAAAGACAACAGACTCACTTCCAAGACTCAGCCTGCCTTCATTGGGAGACTGCCCTCACCTGCAGAGGTGGGGCCAGGAGCTGAGGGAGTCAAAGGGAAGAAGCTTTGGTCAATCTGGAGTTAAGGGTCTTCGCCCTTCCTAAAAGGGCACAGGGATGTTCCAGCTGAAGAGAATGCAGCAGCCCCAAAGGCTGCCCATTGGAGGCGGAGCCCGAGCAATCCACTGGACCACCCTGTACAGATGGGAGCCTTGCTGAGTGATATTCCTGGCCCAGCATTTGTTGGGGGTCAGATGGCCCACTTATCCCCGACTGGCAACAATCCAGCAGTCAGACCCAAAGTGTTCTGCCTCCTCTTGCTTCTTGAGCTTCCTTCGAGGCTCAGCTCCAATCCCACCTTCGTCAGGATGCTTTTACAAGTCTCTCTCCCAGTGCCTGCCCCCTGAGAACACCTTCTGTCTGCTTTAGAAATCATTATTGGCATATTTAGAATGTACGTTCCTTAAAGACTAGGACTGGTTGTTTCTTCTCTTCCTTCTCCTCCTCTTCCTCTTCCTCCTTCTTCTCTTCCTCTCTTCTTCTTCTTCTCTTTTTCTCTTCTTCTCTTCTACTTCTTCTCTTATATTCTTCTCTTCTTTTCTTTTTCCTCTTTTCTTCTTCCTCTTTTCTTCTTCTTCTTCTCATCCTCCTCCTCTTCCTTGTTTTTCTCCTCCTCCTTGTTCTTGTTCTTCTTGTTCTTATTCTTTCCTTCTTTTTCTTTTCTTTTCCTCTTCCTTTTTCTCCTTCTCCTTGTTCTTGTTCTTCTTGTTCTTATTCTTTCCTTCTTCTTTTTCTTTTCTTCTTCTCTTCCTTTTTCTCCTTCTTGTTCTTGTTCTTTTTTCTTCTTGTTGTTGTTCTCCTTCTTCTTTTTCTTTTTGCTTTATATCCCCACCTCTTAATACAGTTTGTGGCATTCAGTAAGCACTTAATAAATGCTTGAAGACTAACTTTCAGGCCTCCTTGAGCTGCAACTAAGTCAAACCAGCTCAGCAGCTGAGCAACCTGTTTGATATAGGCCAGTAAAGAGCATCCAGGTCAAAGGAATGATTCATCCATCACTTATACCCTGAAGCAAACTCCCATGAGTACCCTCCAGAGAAAGAAAGACCATTAAAGACCTGCAATTCTAGAGCTGTGAGTCATCTTGGTTATATGTGTTCCTGATACTTATGACCCATTACTATTGTTCTATTAGCTTGAGTTACCCTATGGACTTTGGGGGAGAATGTGCCTGATGTTTGGAGGCAAGTGTTTAGTAATTATAGTTTTTGCTCTGCTATTTGAGTAAAATGTCTTTACTAAAGAATTGTGGCCACTGGGCTGATTGTTGAGAAGCAGCACACTGGTAGGGGCTTATAAGTTACCAATTAGGTGGATACCCACTCACAAGGCTCCTTTAGAAGCCCAGAACAGGAATAGCTGCTCCCTCTGGGGACTTTACCAACCAGTTCAAGGTGAAGGATTGAGCCCAGAAGGGAACTTTTACTCTGTACCAAGCACTATGTTAAATGCTAGATACTGGAAAGAACTTTGGAATAGGCTTCAGGACACCTCAGCTAGCTCTGCTCCCTACTCCAACATAATTGGCCAAATTGCTTCCCCCTGGGGCTTTTATTTTTTTTTGGGAAAAAAAAGAAATCCATTCAGTTAAACAAGCATTTTTTAAAGCACCTACTATGCCTTTTATTTTTGTAACCACAGAACCCAGCAAAGCGCCTGGAACATAGTAGGTATTTAATGAATGGTTGGTGACTGATTGAACAATGGATTGACCTGCCTTGGGAGAGGGAGTATGCTGACTGGGAATTCCCTGCGCCAATGAAATCCCAGGTCTGGTCCAAGATAATGGTCATCCCCAAAGAGCAGCTCCCTCCCACCACCCCCCCAAAAAAAGAAAAGAGCAGCTCCCATTTACATGACATTGTAAAGCTTATTTTTTATGCTTTATCTAGTACCTGGACTGGGGATGGGAAGAGAGAATCAGATAATCCCTGCCCTGAAGGAGCCTCTATTCTCTTGGGGGGAAGGGAGGGAGTCATGAATAGATCATCTTACAAAGGAGGGAGAAGACAGGGCCCAGTGGGGAGAAACCCAGAACACTTCATGGAGGGCAGAGCAGGCCAGCAGAGCCTTGAAGGAAGACAAAAATCCTGAGAGGTGGAGGGGAGGAGAGGAGGAGCTCCAGGCAGGGGGGACACAGCCTTTGCAAAGGCTTGGAGGTGAAAGAGGGAATGTCCAGTGCAGGGAGCATCTGGGAATCCAGTTTGGGTGAGATATTGGGTGAATAAAGAGAGCCATGTGGAAGAAGAGCTGAAAGCCAGAGTATGGAGGCCCCCGGCTGAATCGTTCATATATCCTTTTGGGGGTGATAGGGAGCCACTGAAGATCTGGGAGGGAGGGAGAGCTACAAAAACCCCTGTTGTCTTGGAAGATCTTCCTCCCTCTCTAAAAGTCTATGCTTTGGGGAACAAACCCTTTTCCCCAAGCTTCGCTTCCCCAGGAGGTGTGCTTTCAGTTTTTGCCACAAGAGGTCAATCCACTAAGAGTTTTCTTACAATCAAGGAGTTTCAGCAAATGGCCAAGCCGTCCCTACCGGGAAAGGCTCTATCCCCACAGACCCCCAAAGGCAACCGTGAAAGACCCCAGCCACCTCTAAGTGAAATGGAGCCTTTCCTGTAGGGATCTAAGAACCACATTTCTGAGCAGGGTTCTGCTAGCTTTGCCAGGCTATCCAAAGGATCCGTGGTTCAGAGATGCCGGGGAACTCCTCATGGAGCCTCTTTCTAGTGGAGATCTCTTCATTTTGTGAGGAGCGGACTATTATTATACCCATTTTATAGATGAGGAAACTGAGGCAGGCAAGGTGACTTGCCCAGTCGCTGTTTCTCTTGACTACAAGTCTAACATTCTAACCACTGAGCCATCCAGCTACCTACACATAAAAGATGGCAGTTCTCAAGAGGAGGGAGGGACGGGTGTATAGGGGGACATCCTGGGTCTTTGCAAGTTGGCTTTCTGAGATAAGATATGTATTACACTTTGCAAACTTACTGTGCTATAAAAATGGCAGCCGTTCTTATGATGATAATTATCTTGGACCAGATATGTGACATAAGGGACTCCCGGTGAGCAAACTCCTTCCCCCAGTGCAGGTCAAGCTATCGATCAATTGATCATTAACCACTTATTAAGAACCTACTATGTCCCAGTTACTGTTCGAGGCTCTGTAGTTAGGAAAACAAAAGTGTCCTGCCCTCAAGGAGCTTACAATTAAAACCCCATTTTTTTTGCTGAAAGTTTCCCCATCTTTTCTTAATTTTGGTACCTTTATTAATTATTTCCTATTTATCCTATATATAGCTTGTTTTGTATTTGTTTGTATATTGTCTATTCCACTAGACTGTAATGTCCTCGAGGTCAGGAACTGTATTTTGCCTCTTTTTGTATCTCCAGAGCTTAGCACAGTGCATATAGTAGTTGCTTAATAAATGTTGATTGAATGCTCAATTGACTGACATTTTCCTAATATAGAGATGCAGTGGAGGCTGAAAGGGCCTCTTGTGGTCATTCCAGCCACGTGGGAGCTTGGGAACAAGTATCAGAGCCAAGTATCAAACTTTGAGATGAGGAGGGCAGCTAGGTGGTGCAGTGGTTAGAGCACCAGCCCTGAAGTCAGGAGGACCCGAGTTCAAATCTAGTCTCAGACACTTCCTAGCTGTGTGACCCTGGGCAAGTCACTTAACCCCAATTGCCTCAGCAAAAAGGAAAAAAAAGAGAGAGAGATGAGGAGGAGTCCCCTTAGTGGCTGAAGACCTGGAAGAAGTCTTGATTAGGTGCTCCTAGGAGCACATAGAATTTAGAAGTCAGAGCATCACAGGATTAGAGTTGGAAGGACCCAGAAACAAACTCTTCATCGGATAGAAGAGGAAACTAAGGCCCCGGGGAGACTGTCTTGCCCAAGATCACATAGGTTGTTAGTCATTCAGCCTCACTGGCTTATTTTTCAGAGAAGGAAATGAAATCCTAGAGCTGTGGAATGATTTAACTAAAGGCAGGATTAGAACTCAGATCCCCTGACTTCCTGTTCAACACCCTTTCCATTCCACTGTGTAATTGCATGTTGCAAACAATCAATGCTAAAGAAATTCCATTTGAGTCCCGGCTTGAGTTTATTGGCTAGAGTCCGGCTTCTTCAACTGTGAATTGGGACTCCAAATGTGGAGGTCACGAAATTATAACTTATTATCAGTAAATGTTTGGTTTGTCTATTTTATATATCTATATACCTGGGGTCATGTATTTCTCAGGTGAAAAGAGCCTTCCATCTCCCACCTCTTTGTCTTTGAAAATAGGGTTCCCGGGGCAGCTAGGTGGTGGGGCAGCTAGGGGGCACAGTGGATAAAGCACCAGCCCTGAAGTCAGATACTTAACACTTCCTCGCTGTGTGACCCTGGGCAAGTCACTTAACCTCCATTGCCTCAGCAAAAAGAAAAAAAAAGAAAAGAAAAGAAAATAGGGTTCCCTGTGTCTGGACTGCCCTCCATCCTCACTTCCACCTTGTGGAACATAACAAAAGGCTTAATAAATGTTCATTGATTGACAATTTTCTTAGAGACACATATGCTACCCAATGCCTTTCCAGATTGCCCATCTCTCCTTTCTCTCTTGAAATGACTTTGTTTGGACTGTACTTATGTGCAAACATGTCAAATCCCTTCCTAGGTTCAGGGTGATACTGGAGAAAGAACCTGAGGTGTACCTGCTCTCTCTGGGCTGTTCCCCTAATTTTTCATCATCATCACCATTACCAAGAGGTTCTTTTCTCCACCAGCCTCAGCTGTTCCTAACTTGGGAATCCTCCATCTTCCTGAGCTTCTGTTCTACAACTTTGTCCTGAGCTGGCCGGAGTCTTCCCTAATGTCCCCTCTTTGGCTAATATTGTAGTTTTTGCATCTCATTATCTAAGGATGCTCCATTCTTCTTCTCCTTTCTTTCTCCTTCTCAAGACTTGGGGTTTCAATATTACTACAATATCCCCCCTTCCTTCTCCCTAAAATAGTCATTGCCACATCAAAGCTAGAAGGGACCTTAGAACCCAGGATATCAAATTAGAGATTATCTGACCTAACCCTCCTATTTCACAGAAATCACCTCTAAGGGATGCTCTTAGTCTGACATTCATAACCTCATAGAATTATAAAATCTGATCTGTAAAGAGTTTTAGAAGCCATCTAGTTCAATCCCCACCCTATATGAATGAGGAAACTGAGGTTAAAGCTCCTCACTGCTGGGAATCTCTTAAATTGGTCTTTCTGTTCTTCTGCTCACTATATTCCTGACCTCCCAGATCCTTGCTTTCAAGCCACAGAGGGAAGACTGGAAACATCAGCCTAGGAGGCAGATTGGACCAGGAGTAAATGGTATTACCTGCCCAGAGTGATTTGCCAGTATCTGGGGTTAAAGGCAGGTACCCGGTTGAGATTTCCTTGGTAGTAAGAAGGGTTTACACCCCTGAACATCACCATGCTGTCCTTCTGCTCATCCCTGAGGGGGAAAAGGAAGGAAAAGAAGAAGTCACTGGGAGCTCAGGAAAAGCTCAGTTAAGACTCTGATGTTTTGTCATAAAATTTTAAAACTGGAGCCCATCTGGGGACAAAGAACTGAGAACGTGAGAAATGGAAGGTTTCTTAGAACAAAAACATTAGAAATCAAGGGAACCTTGGAAAGTAGAATATCAAGCTGTAAGAGACCTTAAAATAAAAAAAAAATTAGAGATCAAGGGAACCTTGGAACATAGAATATCAAAGTTAGAAGGGACCTTAGAACAAAGAACATTAGAGATCAATGGAACCTAGGAATATAGAACGTCAAAGCTGGAAGGGACCTTAGAACAAAGAACATTAGAGATCAATGGAACCTTGGAATATAGAACGCCAAACCTGGAAGGGACTTTAGACATTGAATTAGAGATTATCTGACCTAACCCTCCTATTTCACAGAAATCACCTCTAAGGGATCCTCTTAGTCTGACATTCATAACCTCATAGAATTATAAAATCTGATCTGTAAAGAGTTTTAGAAGCCATCTAGTCCAATCCCCACCCTATATGAATGAGGAAACTGAGGTTAAGGCTCCTCACTGCTGGGAATCTCTTAAAGTGGATCAGAATTCTTTCATGATGCTTCCAAGCTTTGGATCGCGTCTGGTGACTCGATGCCTATTGGTGGGATGGCCAAACATTGGGGTAACAGCATATGTGAAGGCACCAAGGCATCAGGTGTGGATGATTTTGAGGGTGTGGGAGTTTCCCTAACTAATGCAGGGCCTGAACCTGTTTTGAGCTTAGCAGAGCGGTCTTAGGGAGGTCCCTGAATCTCTAAGAGATCAAATGGCTTATGGTATAGTCAGTCCATTAGGATTAGCTCTTTCTGTTCCATTCATAATGGCGGACAGTTCACCGATCTGCCAGCGGAGGGCGTTTCCTCCCCTTATTTACGAGATCAGGTAGCCAGCAAAGCCATCTTGGGAGAGCAGACTTGGGTCCCATATGTTGTCCAAGACTGGGGCAGCTTCAGAGACGTCAAGGGAGGGGTAAGCTAGAGCCAGGATCCCATCAAAAGGGGTGATGTACAGGGCCCTCCCAGGATCAGACCAGAGGCTTGCTTAGAATCTAGAATATCTCCAATCTCAGAACAAGAGAGAACGAAACATAGTTTGGACTAGACGAGTGCAGAAAATAGATGTGTGCAGTAAGCGAGAGCTCTGATGCATAGAGGGACTGTGAAAACTGGTTTGCTATGGGAACAATAACTTATCACTCTGGGGGAGCATTTTAAGAAAGGTTATTTTTAGCCAAAGGGGATGAATTGTTAAAGGCAGAATTTTAAAACTCAGAGGACTCTGGGAGAAAAAAAAAAATTAGAACAATGAACAGAAGCATAACGAGGCTGGGCTGACCAGGGGTCTTTTCTGGGTACCAAAATTCAGAGGTACAAAATTTCCTTTCCTTTTCTTTTTGTTTTTTTTTAGAGGTAGAGAAATTGAACAATAATAGCTGACCCTCAAGGTTTGCAAAACTCAGAATGAGTTCTCTCATTCACTCCAGACAATTATTCTGAGGTAGATGCTTTTATTATCCTTATTTTACAGACTGGGAAACTGAGGGAGATTATATAACCTGCCCAGCACCTAGAAAGCACCTAAGGTAGGATTTGAACTCTAAGTGCAACACTCTTACCTACTATTTGTTTTAGCTACTTCAAAGTGTGTCCTCTGAGCTCTCTGTCTCCCTTGCTTCTCCTTGAAAGCAGCCCACCCAGAAGTTTTCTTGGGTATCCCAGGGTATCTGTCTCTTCACCCCTCAATGCCTAAGATGAGGGCATCTTTAATGGCATTTGCTGTGGGATGCTAATTCAAGCTCTGAGTCAAAGCAGCTAGTTAGGTCTTTAGTGATGAAGCCTTCCCAACATGCCCTTGAGGCAGCTGGGTGATGGAGTAGATAGAGCCCTAAGCCTGGAGTCATGAAGACCTGAGTTCAAATCCCAGCTCAGAAATTTACCAGCTTTGGGACCTTCGGCAAGACACTTGACCTGTCTGTCTCAGTTTTCTCAACTGTAAAATAATGATCATAATAACATCTATTTCTCAGGATTGTTAGGAGGATTAAATGAGATAATACATTTTTTTTTTTTTTTTGCTTTTTGCTGAGGCAGTTGGGGTTAAGTGACTTGCCCAGGGTCACACAGCTAGGGAATGTTAAGTGTCTGAGGCCAGATTTGAACTCAGGTCCTCCGGACTTCAGGGCTGGTTCTCTAACCACTGCGCCACCTAGCTGCCCCAGATAATACATTTGTTTTAAAGCATTGAATCCAGTGCCTGGAATATAGTAGGTGCTTAATAAATGCTTGTTTCTTTCTTTCCTACTCAATCCTGTCTTTTAGCTGTGGTTTGTATTGGATTCTATGGTCACCTAGACAGTGTCATAGGGGAGAAACCCAGTCATACTGCCTGTCAGTGTCATAGTGGATGGCTATGGTCTGGCTGATGGGCTGGAAGCTGAAGAACTTCAGAGGGCCCAACAGGTTGCAGTTGGCTGCAAACGCCAAGAGACCAGTGGCCAGTCACTTAGTCTCCAGGCTTTATGGAGTGCCCGCCCATCCTCCATGAAGCAGTAGGGAAGAACAAAGGAAATAAATGAGACAGTTCCTTGCGGGGAGTGGCAGAAAGGACCATGGAGGAAGAAGAATGTCTCATCCTAGTGATGAAATGAACATGTGATTTAAGGTTGAGATTCTGGAAACATGGCGGTCCTTGGGGACCTCGCTCTATGGTCTTGTTTTCTCTGTCAAAATGATGGAGTTGGACCAGATGTGCCTTTTTTTAAATCTAGCTTTAAATCTATGATCCTAAGAACTACTCTAAAGGATCTGATGTCATTACTCCTCTCGCCAGCCCTCAAACAGATGGGAATGCCCTGCCACCCAAAAATCACTACCATGGCCAAAGCTCTTGGGCCCTGGTGGAAGTGGGGGACTTACAACAGTGGGGCTGGAACGGTATACTGAGGGGATCCAGAGGTCAGGAGATCCGATATCAAAAGGACACTGAACCCCCTTGGGGGGGGGGTTCCCAATACGTATGGTTCCAAAATATACAATCTGCCAGACCAGGAAAAATGGCCCCTTACAGTGGATGCTCATTGGCCTTTTCTTCTTTATGGCACTAGGCAACCGTCATGCCATCCCACCACCTTTGCTTACGCCATTCTCCCCAAATCTCTCCTCATTACTCTGTTCATCCAAATCCCACCCACTCTTCAAGGCCCAGCTCAGATTCTCCACCTCCATCAGCCTTCCTTGTCTACTCCAACCCACAGGGAGCGCTCGCCTGTGAACTCATAGCAATCATGCTCTGCGTCTCTTACTTGCCCGTTAACCATTTATTGCATCCAAGTACCTCATGCTGTTATAAAGTTTTTGTATTTAGCTTCTGTCTTCCCAACAGGGCCTGCCCTCGAGGAGCTTATGGTCTACTGGAGGTGATCCCATTGGTTCAGCTACTCACTTAGGTAAGAATGAGAAGGTCCCGTATTTTGTTCGATTCTATAAAATCCTCTTTTTGGCTTTTAAAACTCTTAATAACTGATGAAATGAGCAGAGCCAAGAGATTGTTGTACATGGTAACAACAAGATTATACGCTGATCAATTCTGAGGGACATGGCTCTTTTCAACAATGAGGTGATTCAGACAAGTTCCAATGGTCTTTTGATGAAGAGCCCTCCACACCCAGAGAGAGACTGTAGGATCTCAGGGTGGACCACAACATAGCATTTGTACTCTTTTTATTTTTTGCTTGCGTTTTATTTTCTTTCTCATTTTTTTTTTCTGGTTTGATCTGGTTTTTCTTTTGCAGCATGATAATTGTATAAATAAATATGCATATATTGGATTTAACATATATTTCTACCATGTTTAACAATAAATGAATAAATAAACCTCTTCACAACTGGACTCTTCTATCTTTCAGTCTTCTTATTAATCTCTGGTGTTTTTTGCCTCCTTGGTGCTTTTTGCACAAGGCATGCCGTCTCCAGGCCTAGAATTCCCTCCTTCCTGTTCTAAACCTCCCGATTTCCCTGGCTTCCTTCAAGTCTCAGCTAAAATCTCATTTTCTACAAGAAGCCTTTCCTTATCTTCCTTGATGGCTATGCCTTCTCTGACTTCAATTTATCCTCTAGAGAGCTTGTGGGCACATTGTCCTTCCCATTACATTGTGAAATTCTCTTGGGCAGGGACTAAATTATGCCTTTTATTTTCTTTGCATCCCCAGTGCCTGGCATTCATTCATTCATTTAATAAGCATTTGTTAATGCTTATTAACCTGACAAACCTGATTCTATTTTAACCACTCCCTATAAAAAGAAAACAAATCACTAGGGGAAACGTGGCCGTAGGCTCAGGGCCTTCCACACCAGGGGGCAAGACCGGAATTGCACCTCTTTCTGACTGTTGACGCCCGAAGTCTAGTGCCAGCTTTGAATGCCCACTCCTCTCAGCAGCCAACACCCCAGCTGGACAGAGGCTCCAAACCTGGTCCTTCCGACAGACTCACGTCCATGTATTGGTCAAGGGCTCTCCTGATTCCCCCGTGGCCACAAAGCTGGAAAAGTACTGATTCACGTCCATGTATTGGTCAAGGGCTCTCCTGATTCTCCCGTGGCCACAAAGCTGGAAAAGTACTGATTCTGTGGATGTCTCTCCAGGAACTCTTTCAGCAGACCATGTTCTCGGAGGTTCTGCCCTTCTTCAAGGAGATCCTTTAGGGTGAGAAAAAATGACAAAAAAGAAAGAGAAACAGGGAGGGGGCTGCTCAGATCATCTGGTACAGACCTTAGAATTTACATTCGACTCTGGACTTTCCAAAGCTCTGTTCCATTCTGTCTTCTTGGCAATAATTCAATGAGAAAAGAATAATAGTGAATAACATAGAAAGCACTTTATAGACCTCATCTTATGTGAACCTTACAAGCACTCTGCCCATTTTATAGATGAGGAAACTAAGACCCTGTGTGGTCATTGGAAGGGGTCCCAGAGGGTATCTAGGGGACCCACGATTTTGCAGATGAGGAGAGCAGCTTCTAGTTTTAGTTAATTATCTTTGCTTATTAATGAGCAAGCTCAGGGGGTTTTATGCTGTGAAAGGGAAAGCATGTGCCATCAACAACTTTTCAATTTTGGCATCTTAGAGCAAAGGGCCAGCTGTCCCAACCTAGTTACAGCTCTAGTTAGGAGAGTTCAGAAGGACGGAGCTCACCTGATGAGGCCTTCAGAGATGACCGCTAGCCCCAGGAAGTAGAACCACCTCCTGTTTCTTGTCTGTACCCCAACCCCTTGAGAAAAGAAAATGGAAGCAAGGAGCTTTAGCAGCTGACTCAAAGCTATCTCCGACATGTTCTCCCCACCATTGCACTCAGGCCCCTTGGAGACCCTTCGGGGAGACTCCATAAGAAATGCAAACTTTCCTGGGTGGGGGGACGTTCCTTTTCTGTACTTGTTATTCTCAACAGAAGCGATTAGATAATTCTGCAAATATTGGGTTGTTGCCATGTTTTGTTTTGTTTTGTTTTTTAACTACAGTTTCTTATTTTGGATGCTTCCCGGAAAGTCCCATGACTTGCCCAGGGAATGGGAAGTGATTGCTTAAGTGGAATTTAATCAGAGTCCTGACTGGAAGTAGAAATAGGGGAAACAAAAGCATGGGCTGAATTCAAGTAAGGAGAAAAGTGGTGGGAGGTCCTTCTCTGGTCATGGAGGGGGGCAGCTCTCCAGTGAAAGAGATGGGGTGCCAGCTCCGGGTGGGGGCTAGGAGCTAAGTATTACTCATGATGCTTCCCACTTGCCTTACCTCATCCATTTCTACCAAGGGGCTTGGGTGGCCAGTCTTGGCAGGTTCTCAAAGGAAACCTTAGTTTCCAAACTTAAAGCCCGAGACTTGAGAGTTAGGGAAGGGTCCCAGATAGTGTGGCCAAGTCCTGAGTAAGCTCAGATCTCCTGGCTCTGGCCAGAACTCAGCATTTCCTCACTAGCTTTCTTTGGGGTACCTCTTTGGGGATCTGAGAAAGGAAACAGTTCAATCCAATTTAATTCAACAACATTATTAGGTATATTCTGTACTTGGTTTTGTGAGATGTGAAGGACAGGGGAATGAAGAAAAATATTCAGTGGGAAATGGGTCTAGCCAAGGGTAAATGAATAGGAGTGAATAAAAGACTGCTGACTAAGAAGGCTGGTTGGTCTACACACTGAGAACCTGGAAAAATGAGAACAAACATATATACAAGGAGAGGGGTCCCCCAGTGCACTCACAAAAGTCCCTTTTCCCTCAAGAACTTTCCTTTCTTTGATCCTACTGCCCGAGGAAGGAGTGGGCAAGAAGTTAAGACGGGAGTGGGGATTTTAGGAGAGAAGGAGAATCAATAAATGCATTTTATTATTATTTGTAATGATGGGATATAATCCATTATATCTGTGGGCTCATTAATGTGGAAGCTCCCTCCAGTGATACAGATGACAGTCTGTGGGACCCTCATCCATGATTTCCAGACAGTCCATGCAATGAACAGGAAGTTTGACAAAGCATTTATTAAAGGCCTTAGGTGATGTGCTAGCCCTGAGAATATAAATTAAAGCAAAAGAGACAGTCCTTGACCTCAGGAAGACAACACATAAAAGGAGGCTAGAAATTGGGGTGGGGGTAGGTGGGTAGTTGGACTGTTAGGGAAGGGATGGAAAAGCCCAGAGATCCAGGAGTGGAGTTGTGAGAGACATGAGTTTGGATCCCAAAAGGTTTGTAGGAATATAGATTAGAAACAGAAAGGGCCTTAAAGTCCATCTGGTCCAACCCCTTCATTTTACAGATGGGGAAACTGAGGCCCAGGGAGATGAAATGAGTTTCCAAAGGTTATACAAGTCCTGAGTGTCAGACCTGGGACCTGAACTCAGATCTTCTTTCCCCAAATCTTCTCATCCTTTCTGCTCGCACGTGCTGTACTCTTGCTGGGAGACCTTGGTTCTCTCCTGGGCCACTTCACGCAGTCCACCATGGTTAGGACATCTTCCTTTACATCAAGCTGACATCACTCCTTCCTTCTTAATCTCATTGTCCTTGGGTTTGTCCTTGGCAGCGTCTCCCACGGGTCAGCTTCTACAGAACTCCCACGTTCTCACTCCATCTTCTCTTTTCCAGGCTAAACCATTCCACTGACTGATTCCCACATTACCTGGATGTTTGTATTCAAACTATCCTGATGTCCTCTTCCAGATATGCTCCAGCTTGGTGAGGTTCTTCTAAGATATGGTCCCCAGAACAGAAACCCCCAAAGGCAGTATGAATTGCTCAGTATTTCAGTGGCAGCAGCTCCCATTGGTCCTTCCTCCTCTGACTTCAATTCAAAACATCTGATGAGACACAGGAGAACATTGTGATGGCAGCTCCAAGTCCTTTTCTTGACCATCAACACCTTGGTCATCCTTGTGGGTCTAACAAAGACCAGCAAGTAAAGTGGGAGCTTTGTACACTGGGAATAGCAATGGGTAAGGTTCTAATTGTCTTTTGAATCCACCAGAGTTGAAACACGTGCCATCCTATGGAGCACACTCAGAATTTTCATCCTGGTGGCTGTATGAACATGGCAGCTGGTTGTTGGGGACTTGGGTCCTGCCTCCATTCAGTTCTGATCCAATGGAACCCAGGACTTTGGGATTTTTTGAACTCACAAGGTCCCCTTCAAATCTAAACACATCCATCTCAGGATAGATGCTCAATTGACATAGTATGGGGAAAAACAAATATAAAAGTAAAAATAGCAGCCAATGGTTCAGATGCCAGCTTGCCTAGCTGAGGCCCCCCTGCATTAGCTCCTTCATGGGCAGTCACCATGATGCTAGGGTGGAGAAAAGCAAATCCCTTCTCACTCCTCCCAGAAAGTCCAATTACATGATGTCCCTGGGAGACTGAAAGGAAGAGAGTGCCCGTCAATACTTGATTCTTCTTTTAACTAATTTGGTACCCTCCACCCCAGTGCCCAGGGCCCAAGGGACCACTCAGTTTGCAGGTCATACTAAAGTGTCCTTTCAGCCCTACATCACCAAAAGTCCATGCACAAAATCATGATGCAAGCTTCCCTCTTCTAAAGTTTTCAAATTATTTACAAAGTGATTTCTCCCTAAGGAGCCTGGGACTCAGCTAAGGTGGCTATAAGCCCATTTTACAGATGAGACCCAGTGGTAAAAAACTTGTTAAAAAAAAAACAAAACTTCCACAACCTCAGGGCTAGGGAAGCCTACCACCACCCCAGTGGAGATTCCCTGGCAGAGCAAATGGAGCTCCCGGCAGAGAAAACAAGGATCTGGAAGTCATATTGTGTAAAAGGTTGCCTGGGTCTTAGCAGGCTGTGGGCTCATTGCCAGATCCAGACTGCATGGCCGGCACCCTTTTGAGCCTCAGGGGCAAAGGGACTGCCTAGAAAGCAGCTGCTCCTGTCCAAGCCACCGTCCAGGCTGGTAGATTGGACAAGAGTGTTTACTTAGCCTGATCATTGGACTCTGGGCCAGGGGGTCTTTACCCCAGAGAGAACAAGCAAACAGAGGGGGCCGGCCTTCTGGGGCAGCTAGGTAGTCAAGGAAACTGGCACACTGAGTGCAGGGATTTTTCAGTGACAACCATTTTAGCCAAACAGAACTGGCTTTGCAATGACCTCTGGAGTTCCTTGATCTTTGGTCCCTAAACTCCATGTCCCAGGGGTTTCCAGGGGTCAGGGGAGGAGGGACAGAATGGCTTTGACTTGGGACTGCTCGATTCTCATGGCCATCACCGAGGGCCTTGGGGGTCTTGGCTGAGGGTCCCTTTGAGAGGATGCAAATTATTAGTCTTTGTCCCTGTTAAATCACAAAACTTTTTTTCAAATGAAGGATCCTCAATGGGCTGGAGGTCTTCCTGCAGAGGCTGGATGACCACTTCTTGGGGAGAGGGAAGAAGGAACCTTTGTTTGGACACAGATTGGCCTGGAGGTCCTTTCTGTGCCAGGTGGTTGGTAATCTGAAGCTAGAACATGGGAGAAATCACAAAAGGAGTAATGGGACCTGAGTCGCCCAGCCATTGAGAGGGATTCTCTCCTCACTGACAGAGATCAATGCCCTGTGCCTGCATGGCTTGTCCCACCAAGTCTTTGGACTTGCTTTGGTTCCTTTAGGCTCTTTTCAGTGACTCTGCAGTCACTTTGGGAGCTTCTGGCTTCCATTTTTGAGAGAGAAAAATGGAAGACTCCAATCCTACTTCAAGTCTTTAAAGGGAGAATAAAACTCTGGGAAGATGCTATCATGAGAGAAGCAGGCAATCTCCATCCTGTCTCCATGCACCTTGCTACTCCAGAGACTTTGGGGATGAGTGAGATCTAGGGCTCTCTTTCCTGAGTTGTTACCTCAACCCCAATGGGAGAGCTCCTTCACTCTGTATTGTCTGCTGTATGTTCTCCTATGTATTCTTTCTCTGATTTCTGTTTTGCTATAGACTTGGACAGATGGGTCACTTTGATACTGACTTTTGGTGTTCATTGTGGAACTAATTATTTGGTAGAAAGGGAATCAAGCTTTGGATACAAAATCTGGGCCTTCCTCTCTCCCACTTCATGAACAATGATCAGAAGTTCAGCTTGAACCAGAAGATCATATCCCCTAGATGAGGATTTTTTTTCATTCAAGAAATTTTTATGTAACCCTGATATATAGGTATTAATTAACACCTATTAATTAATTAATTAGTTAATTAATTAATAGGTAATAATTAATTTTATTAAATAGGTAAACAAATCAAACATTTACTGATGATGATTTTGCAACCTTACATTCAGTTATGAGATCCTCTGGGGGATTGCAAACCACAATTTAAGAAGCTGGGCCCTAAACTAATAAGATTTAAGAGAGGAGATAGATTATAACTTTAACCTGATACCTTCTCTCTCTCTCTCTCTCTCTCTCTCTCTCTCTCTCTCTCTCTCTCTGAGGAGAGTAAAGGGATTAAGGTTCTGGCTCCAACCTCCTGTTATCTCCTCCTGGAAAGAAATAAAATCTCCCTTAGAGAAAGGTGAGAGGAGAAAAAGACTAGTGATAATTAATTGTTTCCCTTTGAACCACATAATGACATCCCCATGCTACATGCTCACTATAAATAAGTATTTTTACAGCAAAAGTTTACCAGCTAGGTGGCGCAGTGGTTAGAGCACCAGCCCTGAAGTCAGGAGGACCTGAGTTCAAATCTGGTCTCAGACACTTCTTAGTTGTGTGACCCTGGACAAGTCACTTAACCCCAACTGCCTCAGCAAAAAGCAAAAAAAAAAAAAAGTTTACAAACTGCTTCAAATATGTTATTTCATTTGATCCTAGCAACAAAGCTGGGAGTGAGATACTATTATTTTCATTTTCATTTTAGAGATGAGGATTAAAGGGAAAATAAGTTGTCCAAGGTCACATAGCCAGTACACCGTCTGAAGGAGAATTTGAACCTCGATCCTCCTAACTCAGATCCATCACTCTATCTGCTGCATTATCTAGCTGCTGAAATGAGAAAAGAAACTACAGATTTTAATCTGGAGAAAAAGAAGACTGAGTCTGAAAACAATGGCTTTAAATCCTTAAAAGATTGCCATCTAGGTTACACTCATTCTTGCCTTCAAGCCAGATTGGATGACCACCTGTTGGGTAAACCATGGAGAGAAGTCTTGCTCAGGGAGGGTTGCACTAGACAGTAGCTAATGGGCTCTTGGGGAGCAGAGCCCCTTTATTGAGGGAGGGGGCCGTGGGTGCTCTCCAGGGCCCTCTCCCCTCTCAGACACAAAGTCTGTTAACAGGTTGACACTGGTCCAAGCCAGATTTGTTTGATCACCTTTCACCTTAGCACAACCCATACTAGGTGTTCCTCAAAGCTCAAGATAACACAGATTCCTGTTTCCAAGAAAATCCCTTTAGGCATCCAGCAGGGAGTGACTTTTAGGGGAAGTGCCTGGAGGTCACCAGCCTAAATACACTGGCCATTATTGTCCCCCCATCTTGGCCACAGTCAAAAATTCTGTAAGGGCTCAAATAACTCCCTTAATTGCAGATCTGGGGGCTGGGAACTCTTCTAAGGTGGAGGGAGGACCCTGATCATAGTTATCTCCAGGTGTGCAGTAGCAGCCCCCTCAGTCTCCTGTGACTGCAGAAGAGGATCCAGTGAAGTCCAGTAAAAATGGCATTGGTCCTGGAGTCCAGAAACTTGGAAGGTTCCCAACCCCTGTTACTCTGGGCACAGAGAGAAAGTGAGGGGCTTGAAAGCCAAGGAGGTCCCTCCAGCTCTCCTGCTAGGAGCTTCTGATCTCTCTGATCTTGGGAATTAATTACCTCCTCTCTTTCACTTCTTGAATAAAAAAAAAAAATCAACTGGACAAATCTCTGGAAAGAACTCCTACTTCGACAAAGTCTGTTGATTTTCTCCTCTGACTCACTTATCACCAGGTTTTTCATGCTATTTGCTATCCTTCAAATATCCTGCATGGATAGTTGGATATCATGGATATCCTTGGAAGTGGAGCTGGCCAGAACCTTAGAAATCAGGCCATACTTTGCAGATCCAACAGAGTCAGAATTTTAACTTGAGTCCTGTGACCGTCCCCTCCATCAACGTGCCCTCTCCCCCGTCTCCTGGTGACATCCTAGCTGATCTTCAAGGTGAAAGTCACCTTCCTCTTTCATGAACTCTTTGGTGATCACCTAACTGGAAATTCTCTGTCTCTTTCCTCCCTCCACTCCCAATTTCTCTGTCTCTCTTGGTGTTTGTCTCTGTTGTTTTTCCTCCTTCCAACCTATTCCCCTCCCTCTTTCCTTCTCCTTTCCAACCTCTATCTCTGTCTCCCTCTTCCTATCTCTATGTCTCTTTTTCTGTTGTTCTTCCTCCTTCTTTCCTTCTCCTTCCCAGCCTCTATCTCTCTGTCTCTTTCTCTTTTGCTATTTTAGCACCATAGACTCCTCTTATTCTAATTTGACTCATATTTAGCTGTGAGCTCTTTCAAGTAGGGACAGTCCCTGCTATGGGGTATTGAACATAACTGAGCACTTAATGTTTAGTAAATGAACGAATCAACAGATGAAGGGATGCTCCAATGAAGGAATCGTAGGGTTCAGAGGCAACAAGACAGCATTCCCTGGATAGGCTGCAAGATCTCAAGGATGTCAACTGGACACCAGAGGGCCAAGGCTGAGACTATTGAAGGCAGGTCCAAAGATTCTTGGGATCACTGACTGAATCATGGATCCGGTCCTGTGGAGGCCATCTGGTTTAACACTCCCCTAACAAGGTGGAGGGCAATGCTCATTACTACCACATTCATGTCACTCCTGGTGCTGCTCTCCCTCAAGTCCCTGTTCTGTAACTCCCATTTTATCAAACATTTTATCAAATCCACTAAAATCACCAGTAATTCAAGTTGAGTCAATCCAACACATATTTATTAAGCTCTTAAGACATACAAAGCACAGAGTCAGGACTACTTTCCTAATGCTGAACCATGCTTTTATCTCTGGTATAAATTCACCTTGGTCATAGCGAATAATTTTTTAATATATGGCTATAATGCTTGGTCTCTTTTTGCTATGATTTCATTTCAAAGTTTTGTATCAATATTCATTACTGAAATTAATCTACAATTCTCTTTTCTTGTTTTATCCTTCCCTAGTTTGGGCATCTAATATCACAAAAAAGAAGTTGATTTAGTGATTTTGCTTTTGGAAATTTAGGATGATATGGAACAGGAGAGTCTATCTTTCTATTCCAGTGTACAGACAGATACTCTGACTGTTTTCTATTTGCTTACTATGTGGTGAAGAAAATTCCTGTTTGGCTGCTGAGCTGGAGTGACTGAGTAACTTGCTTACTAATGGAACCAACCAGCTGATTTGATCTCTTTCCTTGGCTTCATCTGAATGAGAAATACAAATAACCTTCTGCATGGGAAGATAAAGAACCCTTGGGTGTTTATCTCCCCACCCCATCTGCCATCTGGCTGCTTGGTACATTTTCCCTGCTGCTGCTGTCCCAGCTGTGCAGTAATCTTTTTCTGGCTCCTAGAGGAAGGTGTATTGAGATCAGAACAAGCTTGGCTGTGACCTTGTGAGCTTTAAAAGATCACCACAGCAAGCCAGGAGAGATCTAGCAACTAGAGTTTGCTGGAAGCCAAGCTCAATGCACCTGGATATCTTGGAGAAAACCTGTTGACTCGGCCCAACAGTGGATCCTCACCAAAATCTCCATGTCTTGCAAGGAGGGAGTGACTTGTTCTGCAGTTAAACTGCATTAAGTAAAGCTGTTTGTGTGAAATGTTTGGAGTGAGCTAGGGGTGTGTCAGTCAGCCCGAACTGGCTCATGAGCTGATTGTTAAATTTTTATTTACTTCTAAAATCGGCAAGAGCTATAATGTCTCTACAAACTCATCACTCTACAGTACTCAGTCTCTTACTTGTCAAATCCTCCTGCTTGATGTCTCTCAAGCCAATGTCATAGTCCATCACTGTCTCTTCTGGGTCTCCTCCTAGCTCTCTGGCCACTCCATCCCCATCTCCTTTGCTGGATCCTCCCCCAGCTCGTTCCTGCTCACCTGGGTGCCCAGCAGGGCTGTCTTGTATCTTCTTCTCTCCCTCTCTACTTTTTTACTTGGTAAAACTTGGATTCTATGGATTCAGGGATCATCTCTAGGATTATTGATTCTCAATCCAGTCTAGCTGCTCACCTCCAGTCTGGCATCTCCAAGTGTGGAGATTGTAACACGGCCCAAACTGAGCTCATTCTTTCACCCTGCCCTCACTCTCCCATCCTCCAAATCTCCCTAGCCCTGTTGAGGGAGCCATCATTCTCCCAGTTCCTCAGGCTTTCAGCCACATCTTAAACTCCTCCCTCTTACTTCCTTCTCTCCATTTCTAATCTGTAACTAAAGTCTGGCAATTTGACCTTATAATTACATATATATGTGTGTGTGTGTGTATATCGGACAATCGCGATGGTCTGCTGGCTTCGTCACAAGCTTCTCACAGCCCATCCTCTCCTCAGCTGTCAAAGCGATCTCCTTAAAGCCCCCCTGCCTGATCATGTCACCCCCAACTTAATGAATAGAAGCTCCCTATGGCTTCCAGGAGCAAATAGAAGATCCTGGTTTGGCCCTTCAAAGCCTTTTACAAGCTACTACTCTCCTGCCTGCCTCCAGCCTTTCCTTTTCCAGCCTTCTTACACCTGCCCACATCCCCCTTAGATGCTGGACTCCTGCTAATCCTCCAAAAGAGCTCCAGCACTGCCCTCCTGCCCACACTTCTGTCCCGCTTCATTTCCCCTGCCAGCCTCCCCAGCTTCTTTCAAGCCTCAGCTTAGATTCTACTATATCTATATATAGGATAGAGATATTCTCTATCTATAAGAAGCCTTTCCTGATCTTCCTTAACATGAGCACCAACCGGCTGTGGACTATATAGAGAGGATCTCGTGTACAGCCTGGTTGTCCATAGTTGTTTGAATATGGTCTCCTGGTTAGACTGAGCTCCGAGAGGGAAGGGCCGGCCTCTGGCCTTTGCTTGTGTCCTGTGCCCTTAGCACAGGGCCTGGTACACAGTAAGAGATCCATAAATATTGACTGTGACTCATGCCTCCAGTTCACGGGGAACGTTTTTGTGCTTCGGTTCTTGTGATATCGTCTAAGCAAACATCCCTTTGGGAAACGCACTTGAAGTGAATTGAGGAAATGTAATTGTGGCCCTGCTTTCTGGGTCAGTCAGTGGTATGGGACAGAAAACCACCTGTGACCGGTGAGGGCTATGGGGAGAAGATACCGGAGTGGGTGTCTGAGGTGACAGCACTTCCTCCGAGGGGCTCCCGACCCTTAAGGGCGAGATGGGGTCTCCTGGAGAATCCCACTTGCTAGAATGGGTGTGAATTCCTAAAAGGACTCCCCAAGTTTTATATAAACCACAACTGATTGCTCTTTAAATAGCAGATGAAATTCACCTCTGATTATTTCTTCTCTTTTCTTTTTCTCTTCTCTTTTCTCTTCTTTTTCTTCCTTTCCCTTCTCATCTTATCTCTTTTTATTTTCCCCTCTCTTTTTCTTTCTTTTCTTTTTCCTTTCCCCTCCCTTATCTTTTTCTCTTCTCATCTCTTTTTCTCTTATCTTTTCATCTTTTTCTCTTCTCATCTTTTTCTCTTCCCCTCTTTTTCTTTGTCTTCTCTTTCTTTTCACCTCCCTTATCTTTTTCTCTTCTCTTCTCATCTTTTTCTCTTATCTTTTCATTTCATCTCTTTTTCTCTTTCCCTCTTGTCTTTTTCTCTTTTCTTCTCATCTCTTTTTTCTCTTCTTTTCATTTCATCTTTTTCTCTTCTCTTTTTCTCTTCTCATCTCGTCTTTTTCTCTTCTTTTCTCTTCCCTTCTTTCTTTTCTCTTTTCTTATTCCTCCCCTTTTCTCTCCTTTCCTCTTCGTCCAGGCTGTTGATTTCATCTATGTAGGGAGTTCTGGTGAAGAACTTTATTTTATTTTGTTTTTTGGAGGAACTTTCTTTAATCATGCAGGGTGCCACTTGCCATACAACTCACAGCCTGAGAGTAGCATGAGGGAGGGGGGCACTGAGAAGTCAAGCAACCACCTGGGGTCCGTCACCAGTACGTGGCAGGTGAGTCTTGAACACAAATCTTGATTTGAAAGCTGTGCTGGTCACTCTCTGGCACTAAAAGATAAAATGTCTTGCCACTGTGGGCAGAATGTGACTCCTCAATGTTTCCTGTTTGGGTCCCTTTGGATGGATTTATATGCTTTCTACAAGGGGACTTTCCTCACCAGAAGGCACCTCTACAATGCAATAATAGGTCTGTGGGTCACAGTGGTAGACCAAGGCAGCACCTTAAAGCATCATGTACTCTCAACCCCTTCCTGGCTCTCTGCTTCCTGATATAGTGGGGACTAGGGATGAGCTGGGATGAATTGTGGAGATCTAGGGCCCCAGATGAGGCTGCTGGGCGGCTCAGGGGGTAGAGCGCTAGACCTAGAGTCAGGAGAACTTGGGTACAAATCTGGCCTCACACACTAAATAGCTGTGTGACCCTGGGTGGGTCTCCTAACCCTGTCTTCCTTAACCCTCTGGAAGAAATGGTGCACTGCTCCAGTATCTTTGCCAAGCAAGTCCTGTGGACAGTCCATGGGGTCACAAAGAGTCTGAAATGACTGAACCCCAGAGCCCCAGACAAAAGCGGCCACTGGCTACTCGGGTGATGCTGGGAATGTGGCTGTGGACATCAGCGGGTGGCCACGCATTGGCAGACTTCCTTGTCTCCTGGACTGACAAATGGAGCAGGAATTCATTGGATCCCGTGCTGTCCATGCAGTGGGGGATAGGGAAGAATCATCATTATTTTCCTACTATGCTGGAGAGGAATACCCAGAAGACCAGGATTTGAACCCAGGGCCCTCCCACACAAAGTCTTTTTCTCTCTCTTTCACTGTGCCTGGCACATAGTAGGTGCTTAATCAGTATTTACTGATGATTGATTGACTCCCAATTCAGGTAATCATTATACTATGCTGCCTTTGTTCTGCTCAAGAACTCTGGGAGATGAGTATTGTGGGTAAGCAAAAATAGCAAGCACTTACATGGCTCACTAATTTGTAAACTATTAGATTATGACATTTGATCCTCACAGCCACAACAATAGGTGCTAATGTCATTGTCATTTAATTCAGATTAGGAAACTGAGTCTGAGAGAAATGAAGTGACTTACCCAGGAGCACACAGCTGTGTGACCAAGTCACCGAGGCAGGGTCTGAACTCAAGTCTTCCTGCCTCCAAATATAAGGATCCGGTGATTGATTTGCTCATTCTTCCCTCCCCTCCCCACTTGAAGTAAATGATGAGATGCCCAACCAATTGACGTCATAAACCTCAGACTTAGTGTGGAAAAGCCCTTGGAATGGAGTGCCAGGAATCCCGTTTGGCTCAGAATGCCCCAAGGACACTCTATAGATTATCCTGCTAGGTTGGAGAACCACTAGGGAGAGGGGCTGCCATCTCCAGGGAGAGCAGAGGCCCCCTCCTCGCTCCTTTCAGCTGGAGGATCAGCAGGAGGCCTCTGGGCTTCTCCTCAGCCCCCTGGCATCATCCCTCTTTTCTTCCTTCTTTCCTTCCTTCCTCTCTTTCTTCCTTCCTTCCTTCCTTCCTTCCTCCCTTCCCTTTTTTCTTCCTCCCTTCCTCCCTCCCTCCCTCCTTCCTTCTTTCTTCCCTCCTTCCTTCCCTTTCTTCCTTCTTTCCTCCCTCCTTTCATCCTTCCCTCTCTTCCCTCCCTCCTCCCCTTTCTTTCTTCCCTTCCCTTTTTCTTTCCCCAGTGCCCAGCCCTGATATAATAGGTGTCTAATAAAGTTCATCGATTGACCATCCATCCAATCCTGGTTCATTGACAAACTTTCGGGAGCTCCCAGACGCGTTTCCTTTATTCAAAGCTCACTTCAGTGCTTGCAGTGTGAGAGCTGTAATATATCATGCTCAGAGTGCTCAAGAATATTTTATGTTCTAGAGTCTGGAATACAATCAAGACGTCAAGACCCAAAGTATTGCTTCTCTTGTGGCTGCAAGCACCGTTGCAGCCTGGGATGGGGATGGTAGCGGCAGATATTTGGGGGCAGAATTCTGAGTGTCCATTGGGCGTTAACAGTTGGTGTGCACGTATGTGTGAACATGTGCATGTGTATGTGTAGAAAAGTGTGATCCAAAGTGAGAAGGGGGCTCCTCGAGTCCTTCTCCCTCTCTCAGCCTGGCTTTCCTCCACTCTCTTGGCCTGGCTTTCTTCCACTCTTGGCAATTTTCCTACAATTTCTCTACAATCCTTCCATTTCTGTCCCATTCTGCCTTTCCTACTCAGCCAGCCCCTCTAGCTCCTCTCAGCATCTGGGGAGTCATTCAGGGTGAACTTCCTTTATAGGAAGGAAAGAAGCTTTATTAAACACCCAACTGTGTGCATCACCCCCTGGCCCGGATGACTCTGGGGCCCTGGTCCTGTGGACATTATCCCCCCCCCCCCATTTCACAGGTAAGACCATGGAACCTTGGAAAGGGTGAGTGCCTCCCTGTGGTCACATCACAACTGGCAGGAGCAAGATTTGAATTCCAGGCTCTCCACTCAAAATCCACATCATTCTGCATCTCGAGGGTCTCGAGGTGGGAGGGCCTGCCGGCCAAGTTCTGGGCAGATAGAACAGAACTGAACCTGGGCTCTTTTAGCCACACTGTCTCCCTGCTGCCTGGTTGCAGTAGAATGCAAGCTCTTTGAGGGTGTGTTCTTGTATCTCCGGCCGCTAGCCTGGCTCCCTGCACACAGTAGGCATCCAATGTATGCTGGCTAGAATTTGAAACCTCCATGCATTGCTTCTGTCCATTGGGTCAAGCAGGAGGTGCCAGATCCCTGTCCTGCAGGGTCGGCTGGCCCACTACTCCTGCCTTGCCTCTGAGATTTCTCTCCATGTCTGCCTCTGCCCTGTGCAGACCCCAGCATTTACATGCCATCTTTGAGGGTATGGAAGGTGTTCATGCTCATCTTTGTAGACCTGGCACTGAAAAGTCAGTGCCTGGCACACAGTAAGTGCTTCATAAATGCATGTTGCCTGTCTGCATCTCAGAGTGTCACTGTGCACACAGTAAGTGCTTCATAAATGCATGTTGCCTGTCTGCATCTCAGAGTGTCACTGTGCACACAGTAAGTGCTTCATAAATGCATGTTGCCTGTCTGCATCTCAGAGAGTGTCACTGTGCACACAGTAAGTGCTTCATAAATGCATG
>JAJPUD010002376.1:114212-147857 GCA_023553655.1 Myrmecobius fasciatus
CCAGAACGCAGTCACAAGATGGAGGCAGGCGGTTCCCTCCCCACAATCAGCTCTTTGCTGACCTAATCCCCTCCGTTCGCCCCCTGGATGTGTGGGGGAGTGGGCAGCCCCTCCCCTCGTGGCCCCCTTGCTCAGGTCTCTAAGGTTTTCCGTATCTTGGTCCTTAGAGTCTCCTAAATTAGGTTTCCGCCGAGCTCCCAGGGGACTGACTCTGAGAACGTAGATTTACATGTTTCCAAGGCAACCGAGAAAAGCAAACAGAAGCAGAAACGCCGAGAAACCATTGGAGAGTGTTGCCTTCTAAAGTGGCCCTTTGTGATCTGGGGCAACTGAGGCCCCCCCCCCCCTTTGGGGAAGGGAATGACATAGCCAGACTCCATCCGGGCGCCCGGTGCCACTGGTGTGCCTGGGGGCAGCTGAGCCCTCGGGGAAACTGAGACACTGAAGGCTGAGGAGCCCTGGCGACAGTGGGGCTGTTGGAGGGGCCGCCCACTCCCTCTTTGCCCCTCCCCCCTAATGCAGAGCACTAGGATGCTCTCCCCTCTGCCCCGTGCCCCTCTTTCTTCTCTGTGTCTCCTTCCTCTCCCGCCACAGATGGGGGTCCCCACTGGAGAGAACTCTGGGATGGGTCACCTGCCCAGAAGGGCCTGACCTGCTTTGTAGAGAAAGATTTCCTGGATGTGTGGGCTGTCACAGGCCTGATCCTAGCCTCAGTTTTCCCATCTGCAAAGTGGGGATAATCCTGGAGGATGCAGACCACCGAGGGCCACAGAGATGTCCGCGCTCCAGATCATCCCGGTGCGGGGCTCAATGAGGGAATTTACAAAGAGCAGAGCGGCGTGGGGGCCGGGGCTCTGAAGATGGGGTGTCAGCCAAAGGGAGTGCCGGGCAATGGCCCCAGAAGCAGAGCTCTGGGAGCCTCCCCGGCCAGAAGCAAACTGGAGAGGGAAGGAGCCAGCGGGCAGGAGAAAGGCCACGGGGCCAGCACGGACCCCTGCCGAGTCCCCCCTTTGGGGGTGCTGCCACCCATAAAGGGAGCTGCACCCGAGGGCCTTCTCTCCTTCCCCAGAGGTTGTGATGGCAAGTGAGGGAGAGCCGGGGCCAGGACGAAAGGCGGCAGCAGGAACATTGCCCGCCCCCCGGGCCTTCCTGCCTCAGCTCTCCCAGCACTTCTTGCCTCCTGGGCTGCCTTTTGAAGGGTAGTAATAGCTAACCTCTGCAGAGCGCCCTAGAAGGCTCCTCCTCCATATTGTTACTCCTGGTCTACAGATGAGGAAACTGAGGCTGGAGAGGAGTGAAGTGTCTTGTCTTACAGCTAGCCAGCGCTTGGGTGTGTAAAGGCCGCTCTCCTGAGACTTGGCCCATAGAAAAAAGTGAAAAAGTGCCGGAAATGAAGTGGGTTTGGGTGAAGGCCCAAGGTGAGCAGGGAGGCGGCCCTGCTCCATCAGAGCTGGGGGATGTTTCATTCTGAAACCCTCCTTCAGGATTTGCTGCCGCCACCAGTGTTCTTTCCCAGCTGGGGAACCAGGAGAGGGGTTAGCAGGACAAGCCCCAGGAGTGCCCCGGCCTCCTCCCCTCCTCTGTCAGCCCATGTGGGGCTCGGACACTTCGCCAGGTGGCTGGCGGCATCTCTGTCAGGGTTGGCGTCCGGTCGGACCTGCCAGTCCTCTGCGGGCATCCCCGCCAGTGTGGCCTTTGTGTAAAGGTCCCCAGGGACAGCCTCCCACCTCTCCAAAGCTCAGCCTTCCCCTCTTGGATGGTTCATTGTTGGGAGGAGTTTGTCCTGGAACGTGGAAGGCAGGAGAGCCTGCGTCCGGGCCCTGGCCAGTGACCCCGGGGCCTGCCCGCCCTGAAGGCCAGTTATCATCCCGCGGAGAAATGGTCCGTCCTGAGGAGGAGCCCGTCCTGCGGCCGCATCGGAGCTCCCCGGCGATGACGGACGGCTCAGTACTCCGTAAGGTGTCGGTCATCCCCGGCCTCATCTTGGAGGAGCCGCTGAGGGTCAAAGCCTGGAGTGGGAACGCAGAGTGGGGACCCCCCTCCTGGGCCTGGTAACTTGGGCCCTCCATCGCCCTCGCTGCCTCCGACACTGCCTCCATCACTCTTGCCGTCTCTGGCACTGCCACTGCCTCCATCACCATTACCATCTACGTCACCCTTGCCGTCTCCATCACCGCCTCCATCACCCTTGCTACCTCCATCACTGCCTCCGTCCCCATCACTGCCTCCATCATCATCACCATCACCGTCTCTGTCACCACCTCCATCACCGTTGCTGCCTCCGTCACCCTCGCCACCTCCGCCATCAGCCCAGCGGTCTCCCACACAGAGAAACAGCCTCCGCTACTCTGGCTGCTCCACTTTCCACCCGCCTTGTGCTGCTGCTGGGGCAGGCGTCCTCCCTGTCCCCCGAGCAGCCCGCCAGTCATGCCCTAAGCTTGCCAGGACCCACTCTGATCATCCCCTGCCTTGCTGCCGCCGTCACTTCTTCCCAGGATCTCCAGCCATTCCTGCTCATGCCTCCGACCCTGCTTCTGACCCTCTGGGCCGCCTTCTCTATCCTGGGTTCCGTTCCCCTGCTAGGGAGAGTGTTTTGGCAAGCCACAGCGGTCATGGGAGAGCAGTGCCAACAATGGGGCTTTCTAAAACACATTTTTAATGATCTCTTTTTACATCACCTGACTTTCCCCCCATTTCCTCCCCCCTCATTTCCACCTTCCATCTAATGAATATTTGCAACACGTAAGAAGCTCCTACTGTGTGCCAGGGATTGTGCCAGGTGCTGAGCATACAAGTACGCAGAATAAAACAGCTTCTTTCCGAGGAGAGTGTAGCTTCGATGCTTTTAAGAAGAGTAAAGACCTCTCTGCAAAGCACTAAGGACAAGCCAGCTCGGGAGGGACGCTTCGTCGGGGGGGGCCCGTGGCCTCTGAAAGGATCAGGACGGGATGGGGGATGGTGAGCGCAGGGGCAGAGGGCAGGCCCGGCTTGGTGGGAGCCAGGCAGGAGTGCCCCTGGCGTTACTGAGGAGGGGTCTCCTGACCTGTATTGTGAGAAGTGCTGTTCCCTTTATCCGTGTCTGGGGTGAATTCTCGATTTGTGCTTCTAAGGGCTAAGCAGATTTCCCGGCACTTCGCCCCGGGGAGAAAGCCACGCGTCCCGAGTCCCCACGGGATCTGGGCCCCCAAGAGGGCGTAGCTGCCGGGAAGAGGCTGAGCCCGGGATTGCACCAGCCGGGCTTCTCTTCCCGGTTCCGCCCTGCCCGTGTCCGCCCCATCCTCTCCCACAGCTCGGGTGATCCTCCACGATGGCCACTTCCCTGCCCAGAGCGTGCCCGCGGGCCCAAGCTGCCTGCCTTTGCAGCCTTGACCCCCTGCTGGGCTCGGGCTGCCCCACTCTGGGATCCCCTCCTCCCCCCTTTCAGCCTTAGAGCCCTCATGTCCTCCGGCCTGTAGCCCGGCCACAGAGCCTTGGTCTTCCTTTGGCACCCGTGCCGCTGCTGGGCACATGGCCAGTGTTAGCCCATCCCCGGTGTGCCCGGGCCCAGGCAGGTCCCAGCCGGGGCTTGGAGGGCACCAGGTGCGGAGGGATGCCTCCTCAGGAAGCGGCTCCCTGGCCGGTGCTTCCCAGGAGCCCGCTGGGTCCCCAGGCCCTCGGAGGGCTTTGTTCCTCCGCCTTGGAGGCCGCCCCGGGTCCTGGGGGATCGTTTCAGGGGTTTTCTCGTCTTCACTCCCCCAGCCTTCCCAAGTGCCGCCTGAAGCCCCCGATTTCACCCCCTTCTGATGCTGGTGGCCAGGGCTGCTGGGCCACGGGGCCTCAGATTTGCACGGGGCCTCAGATTTGCCGCCTCGAGGGCCCTCTCTCCTTTTTCTGGTTCTGTCCGTCCTTGGAGGATCTGGACCGGCCGGGCCAGCCGAGCTCTGACATTCCTCGGAGCCAGGGGACCCCAGGGAGAGGGCGGCCCTCACGATGTGGCCGGCCCCCCGGGGCCTCAGGACCATCTCGGGGCCCGGCTCTCTCAGAACGGCCCAGCCGAGGCCAGATTGGGCAGGACACCGAGGCGTCTGTGGCCGCCGGAAGGGCCCAGCTTGCCCGAGGCTCAGGACTGAGGCCGGGAAATGCCTCTGGGTGGCAATGTTCAGAGTGATTCAGGCCAGGCCAGAAATAGAACGGGCCGGACAAGGTCACGGGCGGCGAGGGCACTGCAGAAATCGGGGGCCTGCGGGAACCTTCTCCCTTTCCTTCCCCGGGGATCCCTTGGAGCCAGGAGATGGGAGACTTTGTTTTTCTCTTGGCTGGGTGAGATGCATTGTGTAATGGAAGGGCCCTGGGTGTGGATGGTGGCTCTGCTCTCTCTCACTGTGTGATCCCCCACCCTCCCCCCGTGCCTCGGTTTCTCTTTTTGTAAAATTCACCTCCTCTGTGCATGACGGAGCCTCCAGGGCCAAAGCGAGAAGACTAGAGGGTCTCCAGGTCCCTCTCCCTCGACTCAGACTCTTTTCCCTCTTACCTTTCTTTGTGAGAAGAGATCAGAGTTTCCTGGCAGAGCCAGCCTGACCAGGGCTGGGAGAGGTGCCCAGGGGCAACCCCCTGCTGCCGTCTCCCCACTCTTGTGAGGGGCTCACGCTGACCCTTGGCTCTTTCTCTTCTGCAGTTGTTCCCCAAGAAAGATGGAAGAACTGAGGAACCGGACAGTGGAGGAGCTGGAGAAGTTGCAGGATGACCCAGAAGAGATCAACCGACTGGTCATGGAGTCGCCCGAGGTAAGGCAGCTCACGTCTGGGTGGAGCTTTCTGGGTCTGCTTCATACGGCCGTCCTGGGAGCAAAGGGCTCTTTTCTCCAGCTTACAGATGAGGAAACTGAGGCAGGCGGAGGTGTACGCCGCTGTCTGAAGCAGATTTTGAACTCGGCTCTTGTCCCAGAGCCCACAACCGTGGCACAGCAGTGACAGTAACTGGCATTTCTGTGGTTTGCAGAGGGCTTGACATCTGCCACCGCCTTGTGCCGTCCCACTGTGCTCCCTGTCCCTGGGGATCCAGGCCCTGTGCCGGAGGCCTCGTAGTGACCGGCAGGCCAGTGCCCTCCTGGGGGGGCCTGAACCTGCCTGGGCTAGAGCCGAGAAGACTGGGGGGGTGGGAGAGGCCCTGGGGGAAGCACAAAGGGCTGATGGAGGCTTCATGTCTGGAACCACTTGCTCCCTCCCTCATTTTGGAGGTCTTCAGGCAGAGGTTCCAATGGGTGCCCAAGTCCCTGCTCCTCCTCAGAGTCTGAATGGCGCAGACTCTCCATGGCAAAGCCAGCCAGGGCCCGGGGCGCCTTTGGCACAGGGAGTTCCAGTGTGAGGCAACCCCTCCCCGGGACCCCAGGAGCCCGCTCCTGCTGCCTCTTCAGTGGACAAGGTTGTAACGCTATCCAGCATTGTATGAGTGACCTGATGCCCTCTGAGCCTCCCAGCACCTCCTCTGAGGGATGCGCACTCTCCTGGGTCAGGGCTGCGCCCAGGCCCCCCAAGCCGGGCCCTCTCGTGGGCTGCCGACCCTGCCAGTCCCTGCTGGGCCGCCTGAGGAGGCCCCACTCACTCAGGTGGCAGAATGGCTGCACAGGGAGAGTCCCCCACTGCCCCCGGCGGCCTCCAGGGATGTCCCAAATGGCCCAGGACTCAGGAGGTGTCTTCCAGAGGGATGCTGGGGGGCCCCCCACTGCCTGCACAGTCCTGGCCATGGTGTCGCCAGCACATCCCGAGAGCGAGACGTGCTCGACCCTGCCCACCCCATAGGAAGGAGAGCCTGGAGTTTGTGGGGGGCCCAGAAATGGAAGCGGGGATGGCTTGGGCTTCCTGTGGGAGCCTGGCCAGGAAATAGCTTGCAGGCTGTGGGGGTGTGAAGGGAAGTCAGCCTGGAGAGGCCCCAGGAGCCAGGCTGAGGGGCTTTGTGGCCGTAGTCAGTAGGGAGCCAGTGGAGGCTCTTGAGGGGAAGAGTAACCCGGCTTTCAGACAGCTTGTTTGTTGAGTTGTGTGGAGGATGGTTGGAGAGAGGGGAGGGCAGTTCCTGGTCTGAGAAGGGACGGAGGCTGCCCTGGTGTCCACAGCCTTGTGGCCGACATGAAGCGAGCAGGAGGGAGCCTTAGCTGTCCCTGGGTAATGATGGCGGTGGCAGGAAGCCGCAGGAGGCTTCAAAGGCGGTTTCATAGGACTTAGCTGGGGATGCTGCTTGGACCCTGGGGTCCTGGGTGGGCCCTCGGGCAGAGTTTCCAGCTCTTAATCGTGGTCCGAGGTGGAGACTCCTCAGCAGGCTTAAGTGGGCTAAAAATAAACTCCACAGGAGTCAGCAACATGGTGTGGCTTCCAGAAAAAGTAATGAGATCACCGGCAGTTATTACTGGATGGGCGGCCTCGCAGGCAGGCAAGGGGAGGGTCTCCTCGGTGGATCCCGGGGCACATCCTGATGGAGGCCGCCAGGATGGGGGCGTGGCTGGGTCACCAGGCAGAGGGGGTCAAGGAGCTGGCAGCCTGTGCTCTGGGGCAGGGGGGGGGGATGGGGAGGCCCAGTCCTGCGGGCTTGGAGGTGGCCTAGGCTGGAACCACTTCAGCAGACCCGGGGCACTGCCCATAGATTGCTCTAAGGAAGCTTCCTTGAGGCTGATGCTTTTTAAAAATTAACAGCCTTTTATTTTTCAGAATCCGTGCAGGTAGTTTTCAGCATTTGCCCTTGCAAAACCCACGTTCCAAACTTTTCTCCCTGCCCTTTCTCCCCGCCCCAGGTGGCAAGTAATGTAATATAGGTCAACCGTGTGCCATTCTTCTAAACATTTCCATCTTCAGCATGCTGAGCAGAAAAATCAGATCAAAAGGGAAAAGAAATGAGAAAGAAAAAACCAGCAAACAAATAAAAAAAGGATGAAATCATGCTTTGTTCCTCACAGTCCTGCAGATGCAGGCGGCCCTCTCCATCACAAGTCTATTGGAATTGGCCTTAATCACCTTATTGTTGCAGACAGCCATGTCCATCAGAATTGATCATCGTATAATCTTGTTGTTGCCGTGTACAGTGATTTCCTGGTTCTGCTCATTTCACTCAGCATCAGTTCCTGCAAGTCCCTCCAGACCTCTCTGAAATCGTCCTGCTGGTCGTTTCTTACAGAACAATAATATCCCATAACATTCATATACTAGCACTTACTCAGCCATTGCCCACCTGATGGGCAGCCCCTCAGTTTCCAGTTCCTTGTTAGTACAAAAAAAGGCTGCCACAAACATTCTTGCACATGTGGGTCCTTTTCCCTTTTTTATGATTTTTGGGGATACAGATCCAGTAATGTGACCCTGCTGGATCAAAGCATAGGCACAGTTTGATAGCCCTTTGGGCATTGTTCCCAATTGCTCTCCAGAATGGTTGGATCATTTCACAACTCCACCAACAATGTATGAGTGTCCCAGTTTTCCCACCTCCCTCCAATATTTATTAACTTTTCCTGTCCTCTTAAGCCAATCAGGTATGTAGTGGTACCTTACATTTCTTTAATCAGTAGTGATTGGGAGCATTTTTTTCACATGACAGGAAATGGCTTTAATTTCTTCATCCAAAGATGGTCCATTTATATCCTTTGACCATTTATCAATTGAGGAGTGGCTTGGATTCTTACAAATTTGCGTCAGTTTTAGGAGCGAGGCCTTTATCAGAAACACTGAATGTAAAAGTATTTTCCCAGCTTTCTGCTTCCCTTCTAATCTTTTGTTGCTACAAAACCTTTTTTATTCACTACAACTAGAATTAGCCATTTTGCATTTCATAATGCTGTCTGGTTGGTCATTGGCCAAAGTCTTCCCTTTTCCAGGATCAGACTGTCCCTTCTCCTGATTTGTTTATGGTTTCACCCTTTATGTCTAAATCCTGAGCCCATCTTGACCTTCTCTTATTGTAGGGGCTTAGATGCTGGTCAGTGCCTAGTTTCTGAGGTGGGTGCTTTGCGTTTCATCTGCCCCATGAGTGTGCCCGAGGGAGGGGCACCAGACTTGGGCGCTCTGGGCCCACTCGGAGGGCCTCCCGTGGCTGCCGCTTTCTGCCTCAGAGCCCCCCCGCTGGCAGGTCCCAGCCGGAGGTTCCCGTTGGAGGCCAGAGCCCGCCACAGGGGGCTGGAGCCCGCCACAGGGGGTCGAGGCGGAAGGCCATGGCCTTGGTCTGCTGCCCGCCTGCAGCGGCCGGGCTGGGCCGCTTCCTGCCAGCGGGAGCGGTGGTGCAGGAGTGCCGGTGACTCACCCCAACCGCCTCACCCCCCCATTGTGGGAAGGGCCTGCACACACCTGGGCGTGCGGGCAAGACTGGCCCCCCATTCCCAGGGTCCCCTTCTTCCCAGGTCCAGGACCTGCAGCTGGAGCGGGAGATGGCGCTCGCCACCAACCGGAGCTTGGCCGAGCAAAACCTCGAGTTCCAGGCGCCCCTGGAGATCAGCCGCTCCAACCTCCTGGACAAGTACCAAGAGCTGCAGAAGCTGGTGCAGAAGTGCCAGGAGCAGAAGGCCAAGCTGGGTGAGCGGTGGCGCCTCGGCGCCCGCCTCCGGGCCCCTGCTGCTCACCCTTAGAGAATGAGGGAGGCACGGAGCATTTAGGAAGTGCTTGCTGTATGCACAGCTCTGGGGGTGGCACCCACAGGGCCTGTCCTCAAGGAGACGCCCCCAGGGGGGTCCCAGGGCTAGGCAGGGGCTCAGGCCCCTTTATTGTTGTTGCCCCTGACCGAGTCCTGCCAGCTTGTGGGGTGCAGGCAGGGCTACTCCCCACCACATGGCTATGGGCGCAGACTGGCCATCCTAAAGACCGGGGCTCAGTGTTGGTCCCCCACAGGTGGGGGCCACTCCCCCTTCCCCCTCCCCCTTCTCCCCTCCCCCCACTGCCAGAGTTCAGCAGGTGGCAGTTGGTGGGGGGGCCAGTGAGGCCCCCTTCCCCCAGGATGGAGGGCGGGGCTGGAAGCAGGAGCTGTGGGGGAGGGGGGCTCTTGTGCCCAACTGCCAGTGGGAGGCAGTTGGCCCACAGTTGTGCTGGTGGGGATGAGGAAGGTGGGTCGCCACCCTCGGGGAGGGCCACAGGGCTGGGCTAGGGGGCTCCACCAGGGAGCCTGGGAGAGGACACGGGGGGGGGGGGGGGGGGAGTTTCAGCTTGTCCGGCCTCCCTGCCGCGCCCATCTCCCAAGGCTGTCTTAGGGCGTCGCCAGCTGCCCGTGTATGTCCTAATGGGGGAGACCCTGGGCAGAGGAATTGTGGGGGAATGGCATTTAAGGGAGCGCATCACCGGCTGCCATGGGCCTCAGCCTCCCCGAGGCCGGGCCTGGAAGCAGAGCTCGATCCCAGGTGCCCTGTGCCCGTGTCCTGGGCAGCGTCAGGTCTGAGGGGGCTGGCCCTGGCCGCCTCGTAGCTCGGGTGCTGCCCCCTGGTGGCGGCTGGGGGCTGGGGGGGTTTTTTTGGGTCCTCCAGCTCTTAGCAGGCCCTCTAAGGACACGAGTGCCCCCGCCCCACGGCTGGCCGGCTCTGGTGGGGTAGAGTCAGGAGACGCTCTGGCTGTGGTGACCTCAGAGAAGGGGAATGGCGGGTGGGGGAAGCTCCCCTGGGGCCAGCAGGCTGTGTGCCGGGGCTTTCCCTCCAGGGGACCTGGGGCGCCAGAGCCTGCCGGGCCCCTCCTCATGGGACGGGCCCCCGAGAGCAGGCTTCTCGGGTTTGTGGCGCCCAAGTCCAGATCCGGGGGAGGACCGTGTCTCCTTTCTTTCCAGAGAAATTCTCCTCCGCGTTGCAGCCCGGGACCTTGCTGGACCTTCTGCAGGTGGAGGGCATGAAGATCGAAGAGGAGTCGGAGGTAGGAGGGGACCCCTTCTCTGTGGCGGCCGTGGGCAGGGCCGGCTGGGGGGCCGGGAGCGGGCCGCTGGGCTGACGCCGACCGCTTGCCTTCCAGGCCATGGCGGAGAAGTTCCTGGAGGGGGAGGTGCCCTTGGACACGTTTCTCGAGAGCTTCGCCTCCATGAGGATGCTGTCCCACCTGCGCCGAGTGCGAGTCGAGAAGCTTCAGGAGCTGGTGCGCAAGCCCAGGGCTTCCAAGGAGCCGGCCAGGCCCGTGGTCCCGCCCCGGCCGGCTATTGAGGCGACCACTGCTGTGGCCGAGGCCCCCCCGGCCCCCCCGGCGGCGGGCCCCCCCCTACCCCCTCCCCTACAGCCCAGCCCCTAACTTGGCTGTCGGCCCCCTGGCCCAAGGAGCTCTGCCGCCGGGGCCTTTCCCCGTCACCTCCCAGCCCTCTTACCCTTACCGCGGGCCTTCTGGGCCTGCCTATGCACCAACTCAGCCGGCGGGGGCCGCCCCCGGGCGCCCGTGGTCCCCCCACTCATCTCCTGGACCGGGGGCGTACCCCTTGGCCCGAGGACCAGCTCCTACTCCAGGCTACCCTCAGCAGGCCTACTTCCCGGCGGGAGGAAGGCCGCCTTACCCAACTCAGGCCCCTGCCTACCCAGCCCAGGCCCAGATGCCGAATTTTCCAAGGCAGCCCCGGCCCTCGGGGCCGCCCCAGCCCCCGTACCCGACAGGCCCTGCGCTTCCCTACGGGTTTTCCACACCCCAGGGACCTGTCTGGCCTGGGTACTAGACAGGACCCTCCCCCGTGGCCTCCCCTCCCCCTCCACCTGCGCCACAGGCGGTGGTCCTCCCGTGGCCGCTGCCTAAGATCTGGGTGAGAGAGCTCTTGGCCCTGACCGTGGACTTGGAAGGAGGCTCGAACTCTGCAGGCGCTCGAAAACCAGGGGCCGTGTCTGATGGCATAGGGTCTTTCCACATCTGTGACCCCCCTGACACATCCGGGGACACGTCACCTGGCACGGATCCCCACGGCACCGACGGCCTTTGGGTCTGCCCGCCAGCCAAGCGCTAGCCAAATCGGGGGGGGGGGCAGACGTGGAAGACATTGAGATCAAAACACTCGTGTTCTGAGTGTCATGGCCCCCCTCCCCCTCCCCCCGCTGGGATTCTCTGTTAACACCATCCCAGGGGCCCGGCGGTGGGGGGCATGTTTACACAGGCCGGGGGAAGTAGCAATCTGTGGGTCGTGCATCCACCTGAGCTAAGAGAGTGTGTCCTGGGCTTCCCTATGGGCTTAGGTTATGTTCAGGCCACTCAATAATATTTTCCCAAATCTTTTACTTCTATAATATATGCTAAAATACTAATAGGCAGAAGCCAAATAAGCTTGCACCATTTGATGGGCAGTGGGTCCCACACCTTTCAAACCTCGAGGTTCTGGGAACTTGGGGCGGCTGCGGCCCCTCCGGCAGAGAACAAGCAGCTGCGGCAGGAGTTGGGAGCTCGCGTGGAGGGTGTCCCGGGAGCGGTCACCCTCTTTCCTCCCCGGCAGCTCTGGGGCCACCAAGTTCCTTCAGAGCCCCCACTTGACTCTTCAGTGCCTTTGATCTTGGCAGCCTCTTTCAAGCCCCCCTCATGCCCTTCCTTCTCCCCGTTTCTCTTAGCAAAGCTTTTCTCTTGAGAAGTTCTGAAAGTCACCCCCAAATGGTGCTTTCCAAACACTAAAATGTCTCGTCTCTCTCTCCCTGCCTCTTCCCTTTGTCCTTAGGGGGAAGCTCGAGGACAGAGCTCCCTGGTTTGGGTTACTGGCGGCATCCATTAGATTGGGGGTGTCTGCTAGCTGTAGTAAATAAGGGTGCTAAGAACAGCGCCTCGAGAGGTTGGATGGAGCGTTGGCGTGGTTCTCCAATCAGTTTGGTTACTTGGTCAGACCCCGGAGCTGCTATTGATCTGAAAGTTTGAATGTACCTTGGACTGTCCAAGACCGAACGGCTGACCATTTAGCAGAACCTGAATGACGAAGATGTCGGTTTGGATTTCTGGTCCCCGGAGCGAGGGGTTGGTGACGCCAGATTGTCTTCTCGACATTTTGCCAAATTCTGCTTGCTTTCCCATAAATTATTTATAAAGAGAAATGACTAATGGGCTCTGTTGGTTTGAATGCTTTTGAATTAGATGACGCCCCTCATCTATGATTAATCACTCCAATAAAACCAGATGCAGTCCGTGCAGTGTCCTGGCTGGGGTGGGATATGCACGGTGAAGACGGGTCTGCTGGGAGGCAGCCTTGCTCGATAGCTCTCCGTCAGCCTCCTGCCCTCAGATCTTTGGCCAGGTCTCTGGGGCCCCATTGGTGCAGCACTCGCTTCCCTTTAATTGCCCAGACTTGGGTTTCCTTTCTCTGCCATTAGCATTTCCCTTCTGAGCTGTGCTGAGCCAGACCACCGTACTTTCCTGCTCTCAGGACGCTCCAGCCCTGCCTGGGCTCAGTTTTCCCCAAGCTCCCACAAGCAGCTCCTCCCATCCATCCTCGGGAGCTGTTCACTGTGAATTCTGGCCCCGCCACCAGCTGGAGTCCCAGGATTATGGCCTGCCCCTGTACCCCTGAACACCAACTGGCACTTAAACCCAGGGATCAAAGCCATGGCTTGTTACATGTGAGTGTAGGAGAGGTTCTGACCCATGGGGCGGTCAACAGGTCCTTGAGCATCCACTCCCTAGGTGAGCTTCCCAGCTTCCCTTGCTGTAGGGCCCCTGCCCGCTGTGGAGCGAGCGTGACGATTTCTGAGAGTGTTCTCCTTAGGGGCATGAGGAGGACAGCCTGGGGGGAGCTTGAGATCAGAAGAGCCACCTTGAATTCGGCCCCTTAGACTAAGAAGCCCGTGTGACACTTGGCAAATCACTTTTCTGAACCTGTTCTCATCTGTAAATGGGAACAAGAGCACCAGCCCTCAGGGTGTAAGAGTCAAATGGGGCTTGAAAGGGCCATTACTGACAACTGTCAAGCTGAAGAGTAAGGGACCCCAAATGTTAGTCATTCCCACCCCATTTTGTAGAGGTTTGGTGAGGGTCTCTGCCTTAAATAGATTTTAACTCTTGACAAGCCACCTGCTGATCCCAGGATGTTACTGGCCCAATCAGTGGTCCTCTAAGACAAGGGATAAGCTTTCATTCAGGGAGCATTCAGAGAGCCCTCGGCCCATCGTAAATGATGGGCAGGATACTGGCCCAATATCCAAGATCAGAGGAAGGTGAGCTAGGCTGGACAGACTTCCAAAAGGTTCCTTGCAAACACACCATCCAAGCTCATGATGCTGAAAAATGCAGCTAAAGGCAAGCTGATTTGGCTACATTTCTCATGATGAACTTCCACGGTACATTTGCCAGCCACCTGCGTGCAGACACATCAAACTGAGCAGACGCAAGGGAGTTTGAACAAATGGCTCTGCTGCTTAATGTCCCCCTTGGGAGCAGAACCGGGTGAACCTTTGCATTGCTGCCAGAGAGCTCTGTTACTGAAAGAGAACGTGCTTCTAGGAAAGGATTTCATTGAGAGCATCTCACTTCACTCCTGCTTTCCCTCCTTGCACCCTGACGAGGTCACAATCCCTGCCCCTATTGGCCCCTTGCTTCTGCAGACATGGTAGTCCTCCCATGCCAGGACTTTGGCCATAGCTAAGCTGTTCATAGCATAACCAACCCTGGAGCATCAGAGATTTGATCAAAAAGAAAATTTACCATCGAGGATGAGGGATTGTAGCCATCTCTGCTTAATTTAAAGCTGTCAAGCAATGAAGTGAGGGGTCACATGCCTCGAGGAATGGCCATTTACCATGTCCTTCCAGGAGGGGCAAACTGACACCAGCCAAGAGCGATCTCGGGATACTTGCTCTTGGAGCCTCATTTTTGCCACCTGTAGGATGAGGAAGTTGGGAGGGACGACCCCAAGGTGCTTTTGAGCTCCAGCATCCTATCCTGCTTTTTTGTGTTTGACACCTTTCTGCTTCCTGAGCTTTGGGCCGTTCTCTCCTGTGGCTTTCTTTTACTGTGAGTTAATCTTGTTGAGATGCTTGAATAATTTTGCTGCCACTGGGAAGTTCATAAAAGCTACACACCTTTCATTGTTAAGACTGGTGGTCGAGCTCAGTGCCCAAGGCTCTACTTTGCAGATAATTTACTTGTTTGGGTGGCCCTTTTCTGACAATGTGAGGGCTAATGATGCCGTCTCACGGACTGGTGGGAAAGAGCCAACAGTGTCCATAAGCACTTGGGCAAAAGGGGACCCAGGAAAGGACTTCTGCCAGTCAGACCCGGGGCCTCCAGACTAAGTGTTTGAATGTCAAGAGCTTCCCCAAGGAAGCTGAGGGAGGGGCTTAAGGCCTAACAGAAGGACCAGTCTGGCCAGATGAGGCATTTCCAGCGTAGGATGCTGCGTGGCCCTGGGGTCTGGCCCACAATTTTGTGAAGATCTGGCTGAGCACCCGTTGTGTGTCCAGCCCTGTAGGAGCTTATCCTGGGCGGGCTTGCCCTTGGCTGACATTTGTCCCCACCTGAGATCTCACAAGACAGAGGAGCCGTTCCCTCGTGGGCCCCGGGGTGGGCCACATGCGCTCTGGGGTGCACCAGCTGGGGCTAGTTTCTGGCTCTGTCTCCGTTCCTCTGTCCCTGTCTCTGACGCATACACGCCCACACACGCACCCCCATGACAAACATGCCCACTTTTCTCTGCTCACGTTTCCTCCCTTTGTCTCGGATCTCCGAAATGAAGTCTCAGGGACCGTTCAGACTTCTCAGGTTGTATAGAGAGCATTATTTACACAAAACATTAAAGACATTCTCATCCCAGGACACGAGTGTGAATTCTTCTCTGCTCCTCATGGGAGGAAGGGTCTGGAGTTGGGGGTGGCGAGCTGGGAAGGCAGCACCGGCCTTGGACCCATGGCAGGGAATGTGGCTCGGGGAGCCCCTGGCCCTGTGTTCCTGGAGGGGGCTGGCCCTTTCACATGTGCTCCAGACAGGGCCCTGCATTTCACACAGGAAAGGGGTGGGAAGGGGAGGGCTGCTAAGAGCTGTGCAGAGGGGAGGGTTTCCCTGGGTTGGGTTTGGAGAGTGGGGAAGGAGTAGGGGTGTTCCTGTAGGTGGACATGGGTAATGAGACATGGTAGTGGCAACTTTGCTTCTGACCCTTCACAGCTGGAAGTAAAATCGGGAAATCTTGTCAAGGTGATGAGTGCAGAAGGTTCTCAGGAAGATGCGTCTTGTGCCAGAAGACCTCCGGCTTATTCACAATTCAGCCTGGGCGAGAAGAAAACAAGGTAAGAAACAGGAAATGCCCGGCCATTTCCTTGAACTGGAGAGTCCCCGAGGGAACAGGAGGCAAGATTGAGTAAATGGCAACCCAAGGGAGATGGAAGGAGCCTCCCGTTGGCAGTAGTCCCTTGGCTGGCTGCTTTTATGAAGCTCCCTCCTCCAGCCCCCATGGCATCCCCTCACCTCAGGGCTGGAAGGCGTCACTGGGGCATCGGGACCAGCCTTGCCTGAAGCTTTCTGTCATCCCCAGCCACGGTCTGTGCTCAAAGATTTCCCCCGACTGGGAGCCCATTAGCAAAGAGGTGGCCCGTTGAGAGGGAGATTTCTTCCTGAAGAGCCCGAATTGGCCTTTGGCTTCCACCCATTGGTCTGAGCCAGGAAGGCATCTTGATTTCTCTTTCTAGCAATGATGGCCTTTTAAATGTTCAAAGACGGGGACTCTACTCCCCAATTTTTCCTTCTCCCTCCCTTCCCTTCCCCCCAAGTCATCTATTCTCCATTGCGAACATGGTCTTAAATCCTTGGGCCCAGATCTCTCGAGATCCTCTCTGAAATGATGGAAACCAGTCGATTGATAAGCATTTATCGCCTTTGCCGACTGCCGGGGATACCAAGAATCTCTCACATTTACCGCGTATACTTTGTTTGGAGAGCCAGGCTGGCCAAGTGGATAGGGAGCCAGCTTGGGAGTCAGAACGTCCTCGTTCAGATCCCTTTTCTGACACCCACTGTCTGAGTGACCCTGGGCCAGTCCGGACCACAAGGCAGAGGAAAAGGGTCGGCCCTAAATCACAGGTTCTGAGCCCACCCCCCATTTTGTGGGTTAACCGTGTTTCCCCCTTGTCGAGTGCCAGAGGCGGCTTCGTTTTTGTCCCTTCCCCACTGGCAGGCACTTGAACAAATGCTCCTTGAAGAGTCCTTTCTTCTCGTGGGACCCGTGGCCTCCCCTGGACGCACTCCAGCTCACAGCTGCCTCCCTGCAACTAGAACTGTCCATGGTATCCCAGTGTGTCCCATCCTCTCCTTTATTTTGGGCACGCTGCCTCCCACTGTTGATCAAGGCTTTTCACAGGAGCTGCCCTATCTCCCTGGGGGATCCCCCACTTATGGGATCATTTTCTTAATCCTAACTCAGTTTGTTTGTGCTCCTTTTCAGTTTTCTTAGCCCCAGCTCACTTGACCAGCTTGCCAAGGTCATTCTGAGTCCTTGCCCACTGTATTACCAAGTTTTCCTGATTTGTGCCATTCACCCATTTGTTAAGTGTGTTCTAATCCAGGGGTTCTTAACTGGCACCATCTAAGGGGTCTGGGGATAGATTTTGGGGAGGTCCATGAACTTGAGGAAAATCGCATCTTTATTTCGATAGAATTGGTTTCCTTTGTAATCCTGTATTTTATTTGATTTTTTGCTGAGGCCATTGGGCTTAAGTGACTTACCCAAGGACACACAGCTAGGAAGTGTTAAGTGTCTGAGACCAGATTTGAACTCAGGTCCTCCTGACTTCAGGGCTGATGCTCTATCCACTGCACCACCTAGGTGCCCCAATCCTTTATTTTATTTTGGGCATTTAAATCTGTTATTTTTTTGAGGTCTATGAGTTTTACCATATTGTTAAAGTGGTGAGGAGGATATTAATTGCCTCGGCCACCATCTGTTAAACAGCTGTTGCGCCAGCCCTCAAAGGCAGGGGCATTTCAAAGTGGAAAGAGCCCATCTTGAAGCACTTTGGGGGGCCCCATTCCCATCTAGGGGTTCTCCAGGGTTGGTGCTGCAGTGACACGCGAGTGAATTGGATTTAAGTGAGACAGGACTGGGCCAAGTCACCGGCCCCACTTTCCCCTCCAGAGCCATCTGGCCCAGTGGCCAGAGAGAGATGGCCCTGGGTGCAAGGGAAGCTCTAGGCCGTAAGCTGAGGAGTGTGATTGAGGCAACACCCATTAGGGCGAGCTGGGGCAGCTTACAAAAGATGCTGAACCCCTCCATAGCTTGGGATTGTTCCACTGCTTCCTTCTGAGAACAGCTTTGGCTGGCGGCTAGAATGCTTGACTCATATTTGTGACCTTGAGCAAAGCAATCGTTTTGCCTTTGAGAGGCGAGGTGGGGTGGGAAAAGCCGGAGACCCGGGTTCAAGTGCCAGCTTTGTGCCACCCTGGGCAGTCACTGCCCCTCTGAGTGTCAGGCTCCTCATCTGTAAAGCAGGGATTACACTGTATCTTCCCCTCCCAGGTGGGGAGTGAGGCTCAAATGAGATGATCAGAAGCTTAAAAGCTTATTAAACTAAAGAAAGCCCACCAGGTGGCCATCGAGTGACTGTTTCCTTGGCACAGAGCCAGGCTGCTCTGCATGGTCTGCTGCCAGACTCATCCTCAGCCTTGCCAACTTGCTAGGACCTGCCATCACTTGGCCTTCCTCTCCCTCCCAGGGAGACTCCAAATATGGGCCCCTGGGTCATGTCACTGTCATCCTATGAACATAGGCTCCTTATCCTTAAAGCCAGAGTAATAATTCCCTGGGGGCAACCCCCCAGGTGAGAGGGGAATGAATATTCCCAAATACTGCTTTCCAAACCACTGGTCGTTATTTCCATCCCCAGCGTCTGCCCCCTTGGACGTGTAAACTGTAGGATATAAACCAAGGAGAGCTGTCCGGCCCAACCTGCCATTTGACAGATAAGGACACTGAGGTCCAGGGAGGTGAGACTTCCTTGAGGTCTCCCCTGCTCCTCCCAGAAGCAGGATTAGAATCTGAGTCCCAGCACTGGCAGGATTCATCATCAGTGAAACCACTTGTTCTCTGGGGTCATTCCATGGCAGAGAGCCACATCCAGCCCCCCAGGAGCTAGGATCCCCCCTTGAGGAGCAGCCTTTCCCAGACCCCTTCCTGCTCGTGCCTTCTCTCTGATATCATCCCTGACGCCATATTGTGACTCGTCAGGCGGGGAGCTCCTTGAGGGTAGCATAGTTCCTGGCCCCGACAGGTGCTTAATAAAAGCTTGCTAACTTGTTGCCCTGTGTCTGCCCCACTCCCAGCCTCCCTGGACCCTCTGGGAAATTGGCCTGGAGCCAGATTCACCTGTCACAGCCTCTGGGCCCCATGGAGGTCATAGTCGCTGTCGGAGGAGTTATCTGGCGGGTGGGAAGTCCGGTCCAGGGCTCCTTCTAGAGCTGGAGAGAAAACATGGAATATGCAACCTGAAGGGGGTTGGACTAATTGATCTCTCACATCACTAAACCTGGGGTCTGGCGGGGACTGCGTCCTCAGCATGTTCTGGGCTCACTCCTGCCCTTGGGGTTTATGTGGCTGTGAAGTAAAGGGTCGTCTGTCCCTCACAATGGGACTCTCCTTCCTGAGGGTCTGAGACAAAGGCCGGGACAGTGCTCACACTCAGGGCCGGGGGGTCACAGGAGCAGCTGGGCCTGAATGTCCCCTAATGGTGATCTCATTAATGGCTTCAGGATGCATTACTACATGTGGGGGGGTTTATCTCTCTGGGGGCTCTTAGATTGGGCCTGCTTTCAGACCCCACCTCCTCCAAGTGCTCTCCTTTGTGCTGAAAGGGGACCAAAATCACGTCACCACTTTGGGGTCAAGGTGCCCGGGGCAGCACTCAGAAGGGCCTCCCACAGGACTGTGCTGATGTCTAGCTGGGGCTGGGGGGAGGTGGAAGGGGTGATATGTGCACCCACCCCCAGCTGGCTTCCCTGCAGGGCCTTCTTTCTGTGTAGGGGAGTATCTGGGCCTAGAATCAGGAAAACCCGGGCTCCATCCTGCCCCTCAAACTGACTGGTTCTCAACCCTGGCCAAACCTCTTTACATTCCCTTTCCTCATCTGTAAACTGAGGAGCTGGGACTAGGTGGGCTCTGTCTAAGTTCCTAAACTCTTCTAGATCCAGACTCTTGGGAGACCTGGTTCTATTCATTTAAAAACATTTGTACGCAATTTATGAGGCTCTCTTCCATCCAGCTTATTTTTTTCTCTGGAGGTGACATTAAATTCTTCTTTTGGTAAGCAAAGCCGGGGATCAGAAATCCCTTCTCTCAAAGTCCTTCATAAATGCAGCATGTTATTTTCCAGCCTGCCCTGCAAGCCTGATTCCAAAAACCTTTGGCCAATCTCTTCTTTCCATTAAAAAAAAAAAAAAAGCTTCAATGTTTCTTTTTTTAAAAAAAAATTTCCTTTACAAAAACTTTTGGTGACCCCATCACTAGTCCCTTGGTTCCCCCTCTCCCAAATGGAAAGGAAAACAAAACCCTTCTATCAGAACCACAAAGCAAAATCAAACAAATCCCTGTATTGTTAAAATAAATGCTGTCTCCAGCCCTCAGCAGCTACATGACCCCCCTTCCCCTCCCTCTCACAGCCTCAGTTTCCTTCCTTGTCAGCTCAGAGCAGCCACTGATCCCGCCAGGATTGCTGTGGGACAGACTTCCATGTGGTCCACGTTTCCCTGGGACAGCAGGCCCAGCTGGGCACTCCTGGCAGTGGTGATTTCAGGCCTGGCTGAGCAACCCCTGTTCCTTACCTGGATAAGCCGAGAGGCGGGAGTGCCTGGGAGGCTGGCTATATTCATTCTCCACATTTGAGGCTCCAGGATTCTCCACTTGGGACCGGATGGTTACCGTGTGGTTGCGATGGAAAGACACTGCGTGAACATGAAGGAAAAGTCCCAGGGAGCCCTTCTTGGCTTTACGGTCCCCCTTGGGCAGCCCTTGACCCCTCTCCCCTCCCTTGCATGGGATTGGGGGAACCCTAACTTCAAGGCCGACTTTAGATGACGGTCATTAGCTGAGCCAGGGAAAGGTGCAAGGGAAGGCTCAGGTGGTCAGGAGGCAGGTCCTTAGGGAGCACTTTCATGGGCTGGCAGCTGGGACCATTTCTAGGTCCAGAGCTCGTCTCAGGCTCAATGGGCTAATGCTGGGCTGGGCTGGAGGCCCAAGCTGAGACCACAGCAGAGGAGAGGTAAGGGGCAGTGCTGACGCTCCAGCCTCCTGAGCAAGCCTCCGGGACCCTTTTTCAGAAGGGAACACCTCTGCAAACCCCGGCACTGAAGGGAGGGGCAGATGCTGGGAGCAGCCATCCTCCCCCTCGCTGGGAAGCCCATTTCAGGCTGCAGGTCCTTTCTTGGGGGGGGGAGCTGACCCTGAAGGGTTCCCTTACCATTCTGGTTTACCCCCGTTGGACCAATCCACTGGCGCTGCTTCTTCTGACGGACTGAGCAACAGAGAGAGAAATAAGGGGTGAGGGGTGGCTGCTGGGGAACACGGAGGCCATTCCAAGGGAGGCAGCTCCGAGGAGCAGAGGCTAGGGCAGACTGGAGCCGGACTCACCTGCCCCAGCCTCTGGGCCCCATGGAGGTCATAGTCCTGCCCCCCAAACTGACGGGTTTTCAACCCTGGCCAAACCTCTTTACATTCCCTTTCCTCATCTGTAAACTGAGGAGCTGGGACTAGGTGGGCTCTGTCTAAGTTCCTGAACTCTTCTAGATCCAGACTCTTGGGAGACCTGGTTCTATTCACTTAAAAACTGGCACCAGGCTGTGAGCCCCTATGGGCAGGAACTGGCTTGTTCCCTTTCTTTGCTGCCCTAGTGCTTAGCACAGTGACCGGCACATAACAGGCGCTAAATAAATGCTTATCAACTAAGTGGCCAGGCCAGCTCTTCTCAAGGGATGGAGGCTGGACCCGTACAGCATGGGGGGCTTTTTCAGAATGGCAGCACCTGACATGGACTTGAGGGATGGAGTCCCTCCCCATCATCTTACAGGGAGGGAAACAGAGGCCCAAAGACAAGTGGCGCTGGGAGGGATCTTAGTGGTTATTGAGTCCAGTCTCACACACTGGACAGATGAGAAAAATTAAAGCCAAAAAAGCTTTATTCATGGCTTCTGTCTCTCTATCTTATTGTCTCCATCTCTGCCTCTCTGTTCCTCCCTCTCTCCATATATATCTGTCTCTCTTTGTCTCTGTGTCTCTCTGTCCCTATCTGTCTGTCTGCCTCTACCTCTGACTTTTTGTCCCTCTTTGTCTTTGTCTCTTTGTCTCTGACTGTTTCTGTCTCTCTCTGTCTCTTTCTCTGTCTCTCTCACACACACACAGACAGAGAGAGAGACAGAGAGATAGAGAGAGACACCAAAGAGAGAAAGCCAGAGGCAGGGGAATGGGAGGAGAAAAGGGAGATTGTTCCAGAGAGAGGAGAAGGAAGCTGGGGAGAGAGGGGGAATTAGAGAATCCTCTACTTACATTTCTTGTCTAGTTTCTTGTAGGCCACAGGCCCACACGTCACTAGAAGGATTGCCACGAGAATGAAGGTCAGAATGATGCTTATCACAGTCCCTGCCCCGGGCCCAGCTGCATTGAGATCCTGGCCTGAGAAAAGACAATGGTGTCAGCACTGAATCTTGATCTCATCCAGTAGAGTTCTAACTAGGGCAGGGCAAATGGGTCTTTGTCCCAGAGAGCTGAAATTTAGAGGGCATTCTGTATCTGTACTCCTCCGGTAGACAGAAACAACTGAGTTCAAGATTTCGCATGAGCAATTTGTTAAAACAGGAAACTACCAGATAGAAATGTTTCCTCTTCTTTGTAAGCTGTGTCTCACATGTTCCCCACCCAGCTCCCTCTCCTAGGGGTGGCTATCTCTGCAGAAGCCCCTGTCCGTGGGGGCTTATGTCTCTCTCACTATGGAATGGGACCCTGGGATCTTGGGTCCTAAGGTCTGAGCTCCCTGCCTACGGCCTCATCTTTTGTCCCAGGAGAAATTTGTCCTGTTTGTCCCGGGTGCTAGTCTCTCTGCTCCCAAGACATCAGGAGTAAGACAACATCCAGGCATCAAAGCCAGTGACTTCTCACTCCCTCACATTAAGTGGCGGGAGTCCCTAAAAGAACCTTCTGGGGTTTCTGACATCCCATAGCTCACAAGTGCAATGTAAAGGGTATCTGTCGTGTCTATAACAACTCAAGAGAAATGAGCCAATATTTAGCATGTGTTAGGTATAGGTAGGTCTATCATCTGGTGCTTGTCTTTTTCTCATATATCTGCTCCTTCTCTCTTTTTTTCCTCTTTATTTATTTATTTATTTATTTATTATTTATTATTTATTTTTGTTTTTTTATTTTTTCTGCTCCTCTTTTTTTCTCTTTTCTCTTTTTATTTTTTTGGGTTTTTTATTTAAAAAAAAATTTTTTTCTGCTCCTTCTCTGTTGATGGAGATTTTAATCTATCTGCCTATCACCCACCGCTCAATTAATTATTAAATAACTCAAAATAATTATTTAGACCTGTAAAGTTGTAAGTCCTGAATCTGTCGTAACTTACTTTCATAGTTAAGCTGAATGAAATTTCCTATCTTCATCCTGTTTTTTATTTTTATCAAAATAAAGGTTCATGTTTTCTGTAGTTTGACTATTTTATTCTACTACTTTACTAAAAGTCTTCTTTCAATTAGTTTTCTCTTGACTCTCTGGGTAGATTTCTCTAACTCAACCAGTGTAACATCTGCAAATAGAGAGATAATTTATTCCCTTTTTTGCCTATAGTTATCTCCTTATTTTTTTTTTTTTTGATACGGCAAACATTTCTAACACCATATCAATTAACAGTGCAGACAAAGGACATCCTTGGTTTACCCCTGATTTTATTGGAAAAGCTTCTAGACTTTGTTCATTACAAATGATGCTGGCTCTTGCTTTTAGGTAATTTTGATCTCAATAAGGAAAGATCCTTTTATTCTTGTGCTTTTTAGTGTTGTTAGCTTTTTTTTTTTTAAGTCTAAATGATCACTGCATTTTGTTAAAGGTTTTTCCTGGTCCTACTGATATAATGATGGTTTTTTTTTTTTAAATTTTTCACATTTATCTTCCTATCTATCAATTTCTTACTCTATTCATGGACTCTTGCTTCTTTAGCTTCTATACTGTTTGCCCTTAAGTACCAAATCTCTTGAGCTAGATACACTTTGAGACCTCAGATTGCTTCTTTTGTTTTTTGTCAGTGTCCCCAGAGTCTCGCACAGTGGCTGGCTTATGGGATGCACTTAATCCATGCTGACTTCCATGTTTGTGAGTGGTTCCTTCTGTGAAAAGCTGTCCCCTCCCCAAGAGAAAGACCCTAGGAAGTACAATCCTCAGGGAATGGTTGGCTTCCCAGCTTACATTCAATTATTGTGCCTTTGCAGAGCGGGTCTCCTGGCAAGAATGTGTAGCAATGAGAGAGGTTGCCATGATCGCAGTGGAGCATGCTCGATGTAGGAGATGTTGATTTTTGAAACACGTCCTCCTTGGAGATTAGGCTCCCACAATGTTGCTCATGGCACACCTCTTCCCAGTTCTTTTTTTTTCCACACAAGGCTTTCCACTGCCCTTCAAAGTATACTTCCACGATGCCCTTGCAGGGTTTGCTTGCACCCTTCAGTCTGCTTTTCACCTTTGGCTGGAAATCTGAAGTGAGGAGAGTTGGGAAGGAGAGAAGGTGAAAGAAGACTTGTGGCTGGCTGGCTATGTGTCCAGCCCTGTCCCCATCCTGCAAACCCATCCTGTCACACCCTAGCCCTTCAGCTTAGTTTGTTTATCTCATGTCAAGGAGATGGAAGCTTCACAAAGAGGAAGTCCCTTCCTCTCCCAATGGTGAGGGTAGTCTGATTGGCTTCCTTCCACAGGTCTACAACGTCTGAGGTCCCTTCTCCTTCTAGATCTAGGTCTTAGAATCTCTCTCTCTCTCTCTCTCTCTTTCTCTCTCTCTCTCTCTCTCTCATTCTCTCTCTCTCTCTCTCTCTCTCTCTCTCTCTCTCTTTTTCTCTCATTTTCTCTCTCTTGTTTTCTCTCTCTCTTGTTTTTTTTCTCTCTCTCTCCATCTCTTGACATGATCTAAATACATGTAAACATATTAGAGAATATGGAAAAACTACCTCTTAGCTCTAGGGATAAGGGAAAAGTTCAGGACCAAACAAGAAATAGAGAGAATCATAGAAGAAAATGGAAATTTTTAATTCTATAAAATTTAAAAAGTTTTTGCATAAATAAATCTAAGATTAAAAGAAAAACAACTAATTGGAGAAAATATTGAAGCAAATTTCCCTGATAACGTTATAATTTCCAAAGCCTATAAGGAACTGATATGAATTTATAGGAAAAAGAGCCATTTTCTAATTGATAGATGAAAATGATCAGGTAGTTCATATGAGCACAAAGATATCCAGGTATATAAAGCTATATGAAAAAAAAATCTTCACTACTAATTAAAGAAATGCAAATTAAAGCAGTTCTGAGATCCCAACTCATTTTCCTTTGAGTGGTTAAAAATGACAAAAAATTGAAAATAAGAATGATGGAGGGGATGTGGCAAAACAGGTACATTGAGACACTATTGGTGGACCTTTGAATGAGTGCAACTACTCTAAAAAACTATGAAATTATACACAGAAAGTTATTAAATGGTGCAAGCCCTTTGATCCTGCTATACCACTGTTAAGCCAAAGAAAGAGGAGAAAGTCATTTATATATAAATATATATAATTATAGCAGATGTGTGTGTGTGAATCTATGTATGTAATGACAAGAATACTGAAAACTAAGAGGTTGCCCATTAACTGAGTAATGGCTAAATAAATTTTTTTATGGCACACGAATATAAGGAAGTACTGTTGTAATATGAAAAAGGAGAAAATAGATTATTTCAGGGCAGCTAATTGATGCCGTGGATAGAGCACCAACCCTGAAGTCAGAAAGACCTGAGTTCAAATCTGGCTAAATTTGACATTTAACACTTCCTAGCTGTGTGACCCTGGGCAAGTCACTTCACCCCAATTGCCTCAGGAAAAAAATAACAAAAAATTATTTCAAAAAAGACATGAAAAGACTTCTATGAACTTATGTAATGTGAAATGAGAAGAACCAGGATAGCTCATATGATATCATCAATATTATAAAAAATGAATTATTTGTGATGAATACTGATGAATAAACTGAAATAAACAGAACCAGAAGAAAAAGATTTATAATGCTAATAACATTGTAAAAACAAATAACTTTGACATCTGATCAATACAACACTTCTCCATGTTTTCAGAGGACCAGTGCTGAAACATAATATCATTACAGACAGATAAGAGATTTAGGTGTAGAATTTTACATTTATATTTATATACACACATATACATAAATACACATATATGCATAATGCCTATATATATACAAATACATATATATATACATACATACACACATCCATATATCCATACACACATACATATACATACCATATACATACATACACACAATATACATATATACACACATACATATATATACATATATATATATATATATATATACACATATACATATAGATACTGGGGAAATTTATTTTGCTTGACTATTTGGGGTTTTTTGCTTAAATTTTTATTTTCAATTCCTAATTCTATCCCCTGTATCTGTGTCTCAATACTTCTTTATTCCCTCCACCTATTCAGAAGGCAAGAAATATGATATTATATTATACATTATATGTATATATGCATATATATTCATATATATGAATTTGCCTATGCATATTTATTACAAGAAATTTGTCTTTTTTTCTTTCCTTTTTTTTAATGAGATAGGGATGGGAGAAAAAATAGATATCTGTTAATTTTTAAAAAATGAGATATCTGTTAATTTGACAAAAACAACATTTAAAATGGAAAAATGAAGGTGCCGCAGATGGGAAATGTTGCATTCACTTTTGGATGAGATCACTGTATTCTTAGTTTTACTTTGAGACATTTCAGGAAGTGAGAAGAATCTATAAAAGTATAGAATGTAAAAACAAAATGTATCAGTAAAATGGAAAGTGTAAACACGGAAGATGAGGGGATTGAATTCAGAGCCCTGCAAGGGCCCTGCCAGCTCTCTCTTTATTCCTATGAACCTGAGAGGCTTTGAACCCAGGTCCCATCTGCCACTCCTACGACAGGTCCAAGCAATCTGGAATAGAAAGTAATCATGGAATATCGAACTGAGTTTGGTACCATTGTGTGTGGTCTAGCCTGATCTCACAGAGGTTCTGGCCAAACTGTTCTATTCTTGGCCCCCCAGGACTCCAAGTTTGCCTTCCAGCCATTAGCCTTTCATTCATTCCCACTCTTTACCTCTTTCCTGTTTAGCTTTTACCCCATTCTGTCACTGTCCTGTTTCCCGCAGCTCCCTCAAGCCTTTCCTGATTTTGAAAACTTTTCCCCACTTAAGATTTCATTTAGTATTTTGCTGGCCTTTTAGTGTCACGTAATATCATGACAATTCTCTATTTTGGTTTCTTAGCTTCTTGCGAGGCTGTACTCCTTTTGTCCTAGACTCTGCATACAGTTGGTGCCTAATAATGAGCGAATGAATAAAAGAACTCTAGAGCTGAAAGGAACCTCAGAGACCAAGTCCAGTGAAATGAACACGAAAGAGGAAACTGACCTGGGCAGGGCCCACTCACCAGAGCAGACAAGGGAGATGGTTTTGTTTTGCCTACAGCTCTTCCGCTTGGTGAAGACTTGGTCCAGCGAGTTTCCATTCTTAATGCCAACCTCCCAGAGGATGGGCAGGGGCTTCAGGCCCTCGGGATTCCCCCAGTCTGTCTTCTCTGCTGGCTGGTCCAGACGTTCCAGGAAGGTGCCGCAGTTCAGTTCCCGGCAGATCTTGTCTCCCAAGGCTTCGGTCCAGGTTTCGGAGTCGAAGCAGATGCTCCCCCCCATACGTCCCCTGTAGAGCTCAACCACTCCTGCGCATCGGAGTCTCTCCTTCCCCTCCACCAGCAGGAACCTCGAAGGGCCTAGAGGAAATAAGGGAAGAAACCAAACATGGGGAAGGGGAGAGATGAAGCACCAGGAAAGGGAAAGAAAGGGAAAGGACGTTTCTTGGTTGTAGATAGGAGATCACGGAATCCATCTCCCACATGGGGCAACCGAGGAAGAGAGATAAAAATTTAGTGGCAGGTTCTGGACTGGAGTCCTCAGACATTTAACCAAGGCTTGGTACATGGGGACCGAATGGTGAACTGATGGAACTTCCCATCTCATCCTTCCCTGATGCCCATCATTCTGTATTGCCTCTATTTATCTGCCTTTTCCCCCTCTATCACTGATCATCACCGATCTCCCCTCTGTCCATCCCCTCCACTATACCAAGGCACTTTGTGGCTGCTGGGTCAGTGTGGAGCAGAGTGGGACTGGGAGAGAAGAGAAGAGGGGGTCCAGGCAGGTCAGTGTTCCCTGGAGCAGATGTCAGAGTGAGTGAACCAAAAGCTGATAGTCTTTCCATAGGCTAGAAACAACAGAGCTTAGCTTCTACTTGACAAGAACAGTTCCTCAAAACAGGAAGCTACCAGATGGGAAACTGAGGTGAGATCATCACCTTTCCTCTCCCAGAAGACATGGGGAAGCCTGGAGGCAACATCCTGGGTCTTGCTTCTTTTTCCTTCTCTACTCGAATCAAATATGACTCATGGCTCTTGACCCAGATTTATAAGTCCCTAGTTCTGCTTCTATTGGGGTGAAGGTGCTCCATGCCCGAATTCTCCAGAAGAGCAGAAGCTCAAAGGTCCCCAGAGCTTGGCCCCTCCACCAATGTTGGAGGATGACCAAAATAAGCCTTTTTTGTTCACAACCACAAAGATGGAAATGGGTGGGGCTCAGGATGGATGAGTCATGGGACCTAAAAGGGGGAGACCTTGAGGCTCATTTTACAAATGAGGACCCCAGAAAGTTGGGACCTTGTCTCAGTCCCAACCATTGAGTGGTGGAGATGGGACTCATGACTCATTCGTTCTTCCTGTCTTTTCAGATGCCCGCCAAAGGATGCAAGCCCCCTCTGTCCCCAGCCTCTCCAGAAGAAATCCCTGCTTAGAATTTGAACATAACGTTTTCAATCAAAGGCGCCACACACCCATCCCCTATCTGAGCTTGCCCACAGCCATGTAATTATCCAGTTCCAAGTGTTCTACAAACATGAGAGGAAAGAGAGACTCAGAGGCTGGAGGCACTTGTCCAGAGGCACAAGACCCCAACCCAGACCTGTGAACTCTCAAACCATGTGCTTTCCATGAGGCTCCAATGAAGCTGCCTGGAGCAGCCACATTGCTGCCCCATGGGCCATGAGAATAGGAGGACAGGGTCAGGAGGAGAACCAATCCTCTTAGTCCCTTCAGGAGGCCTGGAGGCTCTTACCAGTGGGCTCAGGTGAGGTCACAGTGGGCCGTTGGGTGGGCAGAGAGACTTTGGCAGCCGCTTCTGAAAGAAGAAGCCTTGGATGAGTGATGTGAGGAAGCAGGCCCTTGGCCCTAGGCCTGGTGGGTAAAGACTCAGAGAACAGACAGGTTTACAAAGTTTTTTCTTATCTGATCTTAACAAAGCAGCAGGAGGTAGGTGCATGATTATTATCCCCTTTTTACAGATGAGGAAACTGAGAGGTAAGTTATCTGCCTAGAGTCTCACAAATGTCTGAACCAGGAATCAAGCTCAGGTGTTCCTGAGTCTGGAGCTTTACCCACTGAATCACCCAGCTACCTGTTGATTGAAGCAGGACTCACTTAAGATATATTTCTAAAATGCTTTCCCCTATCGGCACATCTATGAAGAGGGAGGGCAAGGATTCCTATCTTTGTATTAAAGATGAGGAAATTGTGGTTCAGAGAAGTTAGCTGTCTCTCCCAAGGCCAAACAGCCTGGCCAAAGTCGGCAGTGGCAGGGGATAAGGTCAGAAAGAACTGAAATATTAGCTGTATGACATTAGGCAAGTCACTTCACCCCTTTGGACCTCAGTTTCTTCATCTATAAAATGGGGTTAACAATTCCCCTCAACCTCCCACCCACTCTTCTTGTGAGTACCAAATGAGACACATGTGTAGGGCGTTTTGTAAATTGTAGCTATTATGGTGGCAATGGATGGAGCACTGGGCCTGGAATCTGCCTCAGACACTTCCTAGTTGTGTGACCCTAGGCAAGTCACTTAGCCCTCTTTACCTCAGTTTCCTCATCTGTAAAATGAGCTGAAGTAGGAAATGGTCAACCACCCCAGTATCTTTGTCAAGAAAACCCCAAATGGAGTCACTAAGAGTTGGCTATTACTGAAAAAGACTGAACCACAGATTAAAAGGCAGAATGGGGACTTGGGCCCTCCCAACGTCACCCTGCTCTTATGGCCACAAATGCCAGAGTGGAAGCCGGGATCTCTAGTCTCTAGGGGCTCTTCTAGAGGGCCTCCATTTCCCACAGAGCTTCTAGCCAAGACTCAAGGCTGGGTTGGTTCTAGGGGGGATTCCTTGAGGGGCCATTCTTACACTTGGGGAGCCAGGATGCTCTCCCCAGTGAAGGAGTTCAGGCAGTGCTGGGCCCAGGGCTCAAGGACTCACCATGGCAGTTCACTTTCAGTTGTATCAAGGAGACATTTGTGACCGTGTCCAGAACAGAAGGATTGTAGAAAGAGCAGGTCATTTCTTTGGGTGCCCTCAAGGGGCCCAGCTTGCTGTACAGCTCAGCCAAGGCCTGCTCCTTCTGCTTCTTCAGGCAAAAAACACTCTTTGTATGATTGAGCTTGACCTCCAGTTGTACCTGACATGGGGAGTCAGAGTTAATGACGTCCTTGGAGGGTCCTAGGGAGGCACAGAATAAGTTAGAAAGTCAGATCTGGAGAATCCTAGATGCCTCAATGTCCTCCCCGCGTCCCCCAACTAGTTCTGCCTCCTGCCCTTTCTTCCCAGCCCTCTCCCTCCCAGTGACTGGGGTCCTGAAGATAAGACAGTCAGTGTAGATGCCCTCAGTCAGTCTGCTTTACTTGAACTTGGGCTGGCTGCTTCCATTCTCTGGGCCTTAGGTCCCTTTTTACTCTAAATCCCAAGAGGTTGAAAAAATATACAGACAAATACATTTCCTTAGAACAGGTTAAGAACCCTTTGAAGTGGGAGGGACAGAGTTCTCAACCGTCCTAGAACTGAGGAGCCTGAGAGGCCCAGAGATGGGGAGACCCTTGTCTGATCTCATGTCAGAAATGCCAAAACCTGGTCTTTCCACTAGGAGTCTCATGGGATTTTACATTTAGGGATCCTCCAGTCTCAGACCCCTCATTTTACAGGGGGGAAACTGAGGCCCAGAAAGAGACAACCCTCCAGTTGGAATACTGGCCTTTCCTCAATGAATTGCATAGAAAAAAGATTAGAAAAAAAAAGGGATTATGTTTCATACCTTATGCAGTGTGAGCATGGGAGGGCATTTCCGAGATTTCTGTATGAAAAATACTCTAGTATTTCTCTCTCTCTCTCTCTCTCTCTCTCTCTCTCTCTCTCTCTCTGTGTGTGTGTGTGTGTGTGTGTGTGTGTGTGTAAGAACACTTGAGTGCACAAACCTGAGCTTCTGAGTGTCTCAGGGCTGTGGGTGTAGACGCGTGGGTGATGTTGTACAGTTTCTGTAAAGTGGGTAGATGTATCTCTCCGTGACCACTCCCAGATTTCCTTTCCAGTCTACATTTCTCAAAACTATACACCTCCACTTACCTGAGAAGGTCTGCTGTGGTCCTCCATGACAGGAAGATACTGTGGAGAAGAGACCAGAGTCAGGGAGAGTGAGAAAGAGGCAGAAGCAAACTGAGCTGAAATAACAACCACAAAATAAAACCTTCCCAAACATTTCCTGATACTCAAGAGATGTCTACAAGTAGAATGGACTGCTTCAGGAGGTAGAGAGTTCCCCATTACTGATGTTTCCAAATGGAGGATGGATGATTTTGGAGAGGGAATCATCTGGTCTAGCTCCTCACTTTACAGGTGGAGAAACTGAGGCTCAGGAGGAAATGGAATTTTGTATTGGAAGTATTGAGTCTAGGAGTCAGGGGAGGTACTTTCTGAGTGGAATGTGAATCCCTTGGGAATAGAAATGGTACCATTTTTGCCTTTGTACCTTTAGCACCTAGAACAGTGCCTAGCACATAGTAAGTGCTTAATAAGCTTTTATTTATAGGACGAGGACTCCAAAGCTATATGTATAGGCTCAGACAAATGAAGAATCTTAGCCAAAGTCTCAGAATCGCATTGGCCGGATGGGCAGATGTGCATTAATCTTGCAAAGACACTTTTCAACTCTGGGCTTTGGTCAGTCCACCACAAAAGGAAGAACTGGTGGTATTGAGGTTCTTGTCATCTTCTTACCTCCATTCTACAGGGGAGAAAATTGAGGCTCAAAGAAATGAATTTTTCAAGATCACACAGATGATAACAAGCAGAGGGAGATCCCCCTGTTCAGTGAGTCCAGCAAGGTCAAAAGGCAAGTTAGGTGAGCAACTTTTTCAATGAACAAATCAAAGTTATATCTGTATATATATCCATATGAAAAATTATTATTGATTTATTACTTTTTATTATTACTGATTAAAGAAATTATTCTTATTTATTTATAACTGATTAGAGAAATGCAAATTAAAAAATCTTGAGATGTCATCTCATATCTAATTGACTAATATGAGAGAAGAAAGAAATGACAGATGCTGGAGGGGATGTGGAAAAATTGGGATACTACAACACTGCTGGTGGAATTGTGAACTGATTCAACCATTTTGGAGAACAATTATAAGTTTTAAGACAGTGCATGACCCGTGACCCAGACCTGTTAGGTCTGCTTCCCAAGGTGGTCAGGGAAAAGGAAAAAAAAAAAAAAAACTCTACATAGTCTAAAATATTTATAGCTAAGAACTTGGAATTGAGAGGATGCCCATCCATTGCGGAATGAGTGTATGATTGTGATGGAAACACTGTTGTGCTATAAGAAATGATGAACTCCATGATCTCAGAAAAACATGGAAAGAATTGTGTGAAATAATGAAGAATGAAATGAGCAGAACCAAGAAAACACTGTATACAGGAACAAAAATAAATCAGTTCAAAGAATAATTCTGAATAATCAAGTTATTCAAAGTATTATAAATATTCAAATCAGCTGTAGGAAGGAAGGAAGGAAGGAATGGAATGGAAGGAAGGAAGGAAGATGTTATCCACATCCAGGGAAAGAACTGATAAACAGAAGTATGCATAGTGTGGTTTTACATATATACACACATACATATATGTGTATGTGTACATATGTGTCAAATGGTGACATTCTCTAATGTAATGTGGAGAGTGAGGGAGAGAATTTGGAACTTAAGTGTAACAAAAAATAAATTTAATTTAATGTAAAAATAAAATTTTAAAAAATCTTTTTTTTTTTAAAAGTAGCTTAAATCCCCAAAGGCAAGTCCCGTTATTCCAAATCATTAAATTTAAAATTAGAAGAGCTTCTTAAACTTATTCCATTCACGACCCCTTTTCATCCAAGAAATTTTTATGCAACCCCAAGTATCTAGGTATCTAAAACACACCTATAAATCAATTATTTACTGATAATAAATCATAATTTTGCAACTCCTACATTCAGTTGTGCCCCCATATGGGGTCACAATCCACAGTTTAGGAAGTTTTGTTCTTGAGAGCTGATTGTTTTTTGTAAACAACACATTGTAGGATTCTGGCTATTCACTTCCATTTTATTTAGTTCATTCCATTTAGACTCGCAGTTAAGATTATTAATTCTGTATTTACCTCTACCCTATTTTCCCTGTTTATACTTTTCTTGAGAGCTGATTGTTAAATTTTCAGCATGAGCATTTATTACTTAAAATTAATAAGAGTAACAAATCAAGATTTTCTCTATTGTTTTATTGATTGTCTAGACTTAAAAGAGTGCTGGAGAAAATAATAATGCTGATTAAATTTAAGAATGTGTCATGGGTATTTTTGATGGAAGGAAGCCATTTGTTAAATGTTTCTCAGCACATCCTTGGCTATAAAAGGACCCGAGCAATCCTCATTTGCCAAAGATGCGCAAGGTCATACAGCTCTAAATTAGCGGCGTGGGATTCAAACCTAGGTTCTCTGACTGACCATTTCTATTTCCCCAGGCCTTGCCTCTGCCAGGCCCCCTTTGAGCTGTTAATTTCTCAGGGTCTTTGGTCACTCTGGGTCCTGTAGTTCTGGGGGTCAGAATCTAGTATTCTGTGGTCAAGGGTGCAAGTTTTTCTCATCTGTAAAATAGCATCTCTCAGAGTTGTAGGACCAAGGAATAAGAATAGCCTTAGCACAGCACCTGGCACATAGTAAGTGCTATGTTATAAATATTGACGATCATTATTATTTTTATTAATCCCTCTAGTCTCATTATATGCATTATTCTCCTTTCCTCATTTTATGGGCTAAGTCTTCCTGCTGTTCCTCACAGGCAGTAGTCCATCTTGCTCTCTGTGACACACTCCATTCCCCACCTCTCAGCCTTTGTTCAAGTTCCTGCCTTCGGGGGAAATGAGCTCCCTCCTCACTCCAGCCTCTCAGAATCTGTTTTCCTTTAAGATTCAGCTTGAGGGCTACTACCTCCAGGAAGCTTTTCCTGATTCTTCCCATCTCTTATTTCAGCTGTCCATGCTCTCTCTCCATCCCCCAATTATCTTATATTTACTTAGTATCTACTT
>JAJPUD010002376.1:159736-176180 GCA_023553655.1 Myrmecobius fasciatus
CTTTTCCTTCCTTCCTTCCTTCCTTCCTTCCTTCCTTCCTTCCTTCCTTCCTTCCTTCCTTCCTTCCTTCCTTCCTTTCTTCCTTCCTTTCTTCCTTTCTTTCTTCCTTTCTTCCTTTCTTTCTCTATCTCTGCTTATTTATTTATTTTGCCATGGAAATGGTTTATACTATACTTGAAAAAATTACAGTTGGAGTCTAATGCTATACAAAAGAGACCATTGAGGCCAGAAAAGGGGAAGTACTTGCCCAACAACACACAGCTGATGTACCTCATCATCCCCCATTCCCTAAGTCTTCTTTCTTCAGCTTTTCTAGCATTTCCACCTCCACCTTCACCTTCCATCCCTCTCTTTCTTCCTGTCTTTTCTCTATATACTCTTCTTTTCCCTCCACTTCACAGGATCAAGTACATAGGGTTTAAACTGGGAGTTTGGAGGTATCTAAGACAACCCCTCATTTTACAGAGTAGGAAACTGAGGCCCAAGGAAAGGAAGGGATTTGCATTGTCCCAAGCTGGACAGTTAGTTAGCAGCAGAGAGAAGAGCGGAAAGGTGGGATGGCAAATGTCTCCCCATCAGCGAGCTTTCCACAGCCCGTCCTCCCTTCCTCTCTGTCACTTCGGGCCTGGCTCTCTCCTCCCTCCCCAAATCAGCAGCGGGGCCTCATCAGACCCCATGTCCCTCCTGGGCATTTCCTGCCCTTCGCTCTCTGACATTTTCCATGACACAAGAGGAAGTCAGATGGATTTTCCATGACCAATAGAGCCTTGAACCTGGGGTGGAGGCTCTTGGGGTGGGGTGAGGAACTCAGGGGGTTCAACTGTTAGTGATCACCTCACTGCTTCTGGAGAAGTGCTGAGTCTCACTTTGGTCCCACTGATGGTGGCTGCTGTCCTGCCTCAGGTAACCAGAACCTCTTATATCTCTTCATTTTTTTTGGGGGGGGAAGAAGCCATTTGGATGGATATGTGCCATTTGGATGTATGTGTGCCATTTGGATGCAGTGGGGGTGGCTGGAGGAGTGAGGGCGGGAGGACCTGAGTTTGGGGGAGGAGCAGTTGAATCAAAAGGGAGGAGAGAAGAAGAATGGCCCCAGAGCAGAAGGGTGGGGGTGGGGGGGTGCCTGAGCTGTGAATCTGTGCCTTATGTCGGCACCTGCCCTTTGCGGGCTTGGAGTGGTGTAAAAGTGAACTAGAAGGAAGCCTGGCACTCCTCTGCTACACTCTCTCGTATTAAAGATGCCTTCCTTCTAAAGGCAGGAAATGGAGGCCCAGGGAGTGCAAGGCCATCCGACTATTAAGTGGCACAGTGACTTTGGTGCTCAACCCAGGGCAATTGTCCCACAACATCCCGTTGCCTCTCAGCACGCCAGCCTCTCAAACCTTTACCAAGGGGCTGGAGGTCTGATTAACCTCACTGGACCTGGTTATCCCACTATGTCAATGGGTCTCCTCAAAATCACTTCATAGACAGTGAGCTTGGTGTAGAAATCGATTGGGGCAGATGGGAGATGAAGGGACATCATCATATCAGAGCTAAGAGAGAACTTGGAAGCTAAGTATATAGTTTAATTAAACCAGTGTCCCCATCCTCACCAAACCTTCTCAAAAACCCTTTCTGGTGTGGTCCTTTCCTTTTACATAGAGGGAAACTGAGGCTCAGACAGGCTATTTGGCAAGTTCCGAAGCTCTTGCTCATTCTTGGAGAGTAAAGGAACTTTTCAGTAGCTAATGGAAAAGTAAGAAGTGTTTCTGGGAACTGATGGAGGCCAAGGACTAGATGGGAGGGGGGAGAAGAAGGGAGTGGCAAGATGGAGAAAATAGCTTTTCTTCCCTGTTCTGGTGTTCAAAGCCGGGGTGCCTCTCTTTTCCAGAATTGAGTCTGATTTTTCACTTGCAGTGTGTAGGAAGTCTCTGTTCTGGCTTTGGGGGCAGGGCAGAGGGGAGATCATGTTGTCCAAAGGCCAGAACTGTGCCTCTATGGAGAGAGAGAGAGAGAGAGAGAGAGAGAGAGAGAGAGAGAGAGAGAGTGTGTTTGGGGCTGTTGCCCAGTGACAGGCCTAGTTTAGGGCAAAAAAGCATGTGATTACTGATTTTGGAAGTATGAATTTGTTGAGAAATTAGTCTCTAAACTCTTCTATGAGCCTCAGTTTCTTCTTCTAGCTCTAATTATGCTATGAGTTCCAGTTTGAAAGTTTAGAGGAAGGTGTGTGGCTGGTATAGGCAGAGAAAGCACTGAGGATGATTCCCAGGTCCTAGGGGACCTAAAATCCCTTTTCAACTCCGCTGCCAATTTGCTGGGAGCACCGAAGCTGGTCATATCCCATCTCTGGGGCTGTTTTCCCACTTACAAAATGATGATTTGAACTATATGATTCTGAGTTCTAATATCTAACATTCCCCTTGTTCTATTGTTCTAACCTTAAAAGTTCCTCTTTATTGCTACAGTGTGTTGTATATTCTAAATCCCTTCTTTGCTCTGTCATTCTGTTCTATGTTCTGGGCTTCCTCTCAACCCTGACGTTCAGTTTTATGTTCTAAGCTCCCACTTAGCTCTTGGCAGTCTGTTCTATGTTCTAAGTTCCTTCTTAGAATCAGCAACGAGTTCTGTGTTCTAAGCTCCCACCTAGCCCTTACATGCTGTTCTCTGTTCTAAGTTCCCTCTCAGATCCCACATTCTGTTCTATGTTCTAAGCTCTCACTCAGCACTTGAGTTTTGTTTTATATTCTAAGATCCTCTTTAGCATTAACATTGAATTCTCTATTCTAAACGCTCTCTCATCTCTAACATGCAGTTCTATATTCTAAGTTCCCATTCAGTTCTGCCATTTTACTTCCTAAGCCCCCCGGTCAGTCTCTACCTTAACCTTCCTTTTGGCTCTCCCATGATCCAGTCCCTATCTCTGCTTCCATTTGCTTGGCATCTCTTCAGGGTAGAGCACCTCGTGCCAACCCATGCCAACCCATGCCAACCCTTCATTGTTCTTGATCCTCTGAGTCCATCTCTCACTTTGAGCGAGCTATTCTAGTGAGCTTGGCTAACTATGTGAGTGTGAATTTCTGACCCACTTCTTTAGCCCTGGTCCTGGGGATGAGGGCAGAAAGATGGCACCTAGAACCAAAGCTGGGAAGGGGCTCTGTGACATGCTCCACAGCTGTAGGGAAGCCCAGCTCATCCTAGCAATTCCCAAATTCTAGCATTTTCTTGTCCTAGAACCGCGAGGAAATCTTGAGAATTGACAAAGATCTGGATTACTATCCACAAATTCTAGATCCTAGTCTCAGCTCTTGCCAGCTATGACTTTCAATGGACTGCAAGCTCATCAAGAGTCCATAGTGGCCAAGAACGCTAAGGTGTCTAAGGTGTCTAGACACCTCAGTGCCCAAATGACATGACTTCCAGGAGTAAGGAAGAAGGAGGAGAAATTCTTGGTGTTCAGTGTCCTGCTCAGACACATCTGGAGAATTGTGGTCAGCTCTAGGCACCAAACTTTAGGAAGGGCATCGATAAGGGAGGACTTAGCATCATGGGAAGTGGTTGAAGGGACGGAGGTGGTTCAGCCTGGAGAAGAGCAGACTGAGGGGATAGGGGAGTTGCAAGTATTTTAAAAAGTCTATCTATCACATGGAAGAGAATTTAGATTTGTTCTGTCTGGCCCCAGGTTTGGAACTAGGAACAAGAGAGGAAACTCCCAAAGAGACAGAGTTAGGGTTACATCACCCCAAACCTTCCCAAAGACCAGAGTGATCCAAGGGTGGAATAGTCTGCCTTGGGAGGGAGGGTGATTCCCCCTCGTTTGAGAGATTTGTTGGGTATGTTGTGCTGAGAATTCTTTGGGGAAATGTGCAGGACTTGTTGCCTTTTGAAGCCCTCTAGGATTAGGCAATTCTGTGTGATCTTTGGCAGCTCATATATTTCTGGGTCTCTCTTTTCCCATCTTGAAAATGAAGACTCTTAATTGTGAGGTTCAAATAAGACATGCACCAGTACTTTTTAGATCTCTGATCTCATGGATGTCTTCATTCTGAGCGACTCTTGACCATTACCTCCTGACTGACCTCTGGGGTATAACTATCACCCACTGAAGGTCTTTTTCTGGGTCTTTCAAATATTCCATGGGTACCATCGTAATGGTTTCATGGGTTGCTTTTCTATTACTTGAAAAGGAGGTGGGCTAGTCAAGTAACAAAAAAGCAGCCCAGAGACCATTATGATGGTACCCATGCCCATGGAATATTTGAAAGACCCAGAAATGCTCACCTTTTCCAAATCCACATTTTTAAAAAATTCTATCTTTCACGTGAAATTGCTTTGTGTTCATAAAGTGCTGTATAAATATCACCTATTGTTATTTTGGTGACTTGTGGTTGCTCACTAAAGGGAGGGCAGTGATTCAGATAACCCCAAACCTTGGACAATTCAAAAGATTGTTGACATTTGGTTTTCTAATGAATGACACAAGAGCCTTGATTTGTACACTAGACCTTGTTCCGAAGAATTGAAGGTGATGGGTTGTGGCTAAGAGATAGTTTAATTTTTTAAATGCACAAAGAGAAACAAAGATATCACGAAAATAGCAATGAATGAATAGATAAAAATGCATGTGCTTTAGGACACTGACAGTGAGTGCTTTGGTAAAGGGGTTCTCACCCCCAAAACGAGGCAGATGATGGATTGCATTGTTTTATATTCTAAGATCCTCTTCAGCATCAACATTGAGTTCTCTATCCTAAGCTTCTTCTCATCTCTAACATGTAGTTTAATATTCTAAACACCTAATCAGCTCTGCCATTCTACTTCCTAAACCCCCTTGAAGCACTGACAGTCTCTGTTCTAACCTGCCACTTCTAGCACATCGCACTTAGTTCTAGGGGCCCCGAGGGACTAAAGAAGGCAATCACAATAGTGAAGGGCCTCAAGATCATGTTATATGAGCATTGATGGAAGATGAAAAAGCAGCACCAGAAGTGACATGATCATTGTCTTCAAGCATTTCTTAGAATTGTAGATTTATAGCTCGAGTGGATATCAGAGGGCAGCTAGGTGGAGAGAGTGGAGGCAGGAAGACTGAGCTCAGGAATATGAGTCAAACTGTTAAGCATTTACTAGGAGGGAAGCTAGGGGACTCATTCGTTAAAAGTTCTGGGCTTAGAATCAGGAAAACTCCTCTTCCTGAGTTCAAATCTGGCCTCAGATACTTACTAGTTGTATGATCCTGGGCAAGTCACTTAACCTGTTTGCTTAAGTTTCCTCATCTGTAAAATAAACTGGACAAGGAAATGTCAAACACTTGAGCAAATTTGTCAAGAAAACCCCAAGGGGGTCAGTCAGACATTGAATCAAAACCAGTCATTTTACAGAAGAGGAAATTGAGGTCCTTGCCCCGGGGCATACAAAGAGTAAAAAGCAGGACTAGGTTTTCATGTTCTTTGATTTGTTTGTCCCACTCATCCCAAGGAAGGATGAGTCTTGCTCTGTTTGGTCTTAGTGGACAGAACTAAGAACTAAGTGGACAGAACATGTGGGCTTCATGTTGCCTTGACTTGCCTGGGGGGGTGCTTTAACTGGCTGTGAATTTCCCATGACTAGGGGTCTTAAGCACAATGGGATGCCCACTTGTTGAGTATGTTATGAAGGCTATTTTTATTTCAGCTATGGATCATGTGAACAATAACCTTTCAAAGCTGATAACTGGCCAACTAATTAGGTGCTATAGATATTGGGCTAGCTTGATCAAAGGCACAAACAACAAAATCTTGGATTTGAGAGTCTATTTTTTTTAAGGAGCAGGACTCCCTCATTAAATATAGTTTGTATTCCCAGAGGGTCCCCAGATGGATAATGAAGGGAAAAGAGGGACAGACACATTGTCGGTAAATATGGAATTTTAAAGGTACTTCTGAGACCCACAGGGAAGACATTACTGGAGTTTACCCTTTTAAAATTTTTTGCTAAATTATTATAAATATAAATATTTATGTATTTGTTTATAAAGATAAATATTATAAAAATATAAATAATATAACTGATTCTCGACCACGTATATGCTGGGCATTGGGAATACAGAACTAAAAATGAACAGAAGCTGAAAACGAATAGATTTTGTTTAAAATAAAAATAACCCAAAAAACTTGCTTTTTGACAACTACACTCATTAACTATAATTTAATTAATTAATTTGCATGAATTAAATTGCTCTTTTCATTAGTTTCCCTTTAAGTATCCATTGAGATTATTTGTCTCATCCTCCTCTCTCCTTTTTTCTGTGGTGTCCCCATTCTTTGGGTTTCTCTTTTTCACTTTACATTATTTCACAAAGATCTTTCTAGTTTTTTGTTTTCTTCATATTTGTTTGTTTTATTTGCATTATGTAATTTTATTTAATTAATATATGCATTACTCTGTTTTTGTCCATCTAGATTTCTTCCATTAATTTTTTTTGCACATATTCTATAAATATTTGCTAAATGACTACTATGTGCCAGACACTATGCCAAATATTAGGGCTACAAAAAAAGGACAAAAGACAGTTTTCCCTCTCAAGGAGCTAACAATCTAATGAATTTTAAATAATTGTTTTAAAAATCTCTAAAAGATAGTTTTTTCTTAATTAATGAACATATTGTAAAATATTTTTTTAATTACTCTTCCTCCCCACTGAGCAAAATAAAAAAAGAAAAAGAAAACCCTCAACACATAACTGCAAAATCCAGCAAAATCAATTCCCACGTTAGCCGTTTCTGAAAACTTATATCTCAGTATGCATTATGAGTTTACCATCTCTTTGTCAAGAGTTGAGTGGTATCTTTCATCTTCATTCTTTTGGACTTGTGGTTTATTATTATGTCGATCAGATGAACAGATAACTTTTTTAAAAGTATCTCTTTCACAGCATATTCCCAACTGTTATTTTGGGGGTAAAGTATGAGGGTTTTTTTTTTTTTTTTGGTTGTAACTTTTACTATGAACTGTTAGATTGGTTCTTAAAAAAAAATGACTTGTTTGCAAATTTTGTTGGCAAAGAATGAGTATATAGCTTCTCCCTTCTCCCTTGCCCCCTGAGTTTCATTGCTTTTAATTATTTTTGTCAATTCACATTTCTTTTGATTAGAATTTTTGGATAATTTGTAAAGTTGTGTATTTTTTTCAATAATTTCTTTTTTCTTTTTTTTTTTTGAAAGCTTCCTGTTCATAGTCTTTAACTATTTACCAATTAAGAACTGAAAGTCATAAATTTTAACAATTCTTTATATGTTTTCGATCTCAAGGTTGTAATTGCAATTGTTCAAAAGTTTACTTGTTACAATCTGCCATGTATATTTTTTAATGTTATTTTTCTTTCAATTTTTTTCTTTTAGAGACTTTAAAAAGTGACATCAAACACATCTCTTTTGTTCCTAATTTGTTGTTACTGTTGAGTTGTTTCAGTTGAGTCTTCATGATCCTAATTGGGATTTTCTTTGCAAAGATATTGGAGCGGTTTGCCATTTCCTTCTCCAGCTCATTTTACAGATGAGGAAACTGAGGCAAACAGAGGCTAGATTTGAAATCAGGTCTTTTTGACTCAAGAGCAGCTAGGTGGCACAGTGGACAGAGTAGACTGGAGTCAGGGAATCCTCATCTTCCTTTATTCAAATCTGGTCTCCTGGGCAAGTTACTTAACCTGTCTGCCACAGTTTCCTCATCTATGAGATGAGATAGAGAAGGAAATGGCAAACCAGCCCAATATCTTCACCAAGATAACTCTCAACACAAAGAGTTGGGCATGAGTGACAATGACTGAACTACCATTTCCTGACTCCAGGCCCAGCAATCTATCCACCAGACTACCTTGCCCTCTTATCCCTAATAATACTCACTAAAACATATAACCACCACTAAGTTAACTTCTTTTCATAATGTTAGAGATTCTTTACTGTTGCAATAGAACAAATATATTATAACAGGATCTTTTAACCATTTAAGTTCTGCACTCCTTGGATAGGCAGTTTGATATGCAACCCCTTCTCAGAATCATGTTTTCTAAAGGGTTAAAATAAAATATATAGAATTACAAAGCACACCAATTATATTGAATATTTTTTTAAAAGCAAGTTCACAGACCACAGGTTATGAACCTCTTTATTAGAGGGATTAGGTAGAAAGGGATCAAAATATAATTATTTGTAGATGACATGATAATGTATCTGAAAAATACAAATGTCTTCACCAAAAAAATTAATGACAACAAATGACCTCAGTAAGTTCACAGGACACAAAATTAACCCATTAAAAACCTACATTTTGGATCAAGTAGTAGATATAGCCCTCACCCTGAAGTCAGAAGGACCTGAGTTCAAATCTGACCTCAGACACTTAACACTTCCTGGCTATGTGACCCTGGGCAAGTCACTTAAAATTGTCTCAGGAAAAACAAACAAACAAAATCCTCCCCTTGCATTTTAAATTATAAACCATAAAGATTAAGAACGCGTCATAAAAGAAGCCCCATGTATTAAAGTAAGAGAACTCCTCAAATATTTGGGAATTAATTACAATTTTATGTGACTTGTATAGACATAATGGCAAATTTTATGACTGAAATTAAGAAGTTAAATAATTAGAAATATATTCGATGTTCACGGATAGGTTGGATCACTATGGTTAAAACGACAATATTACCCCCAAATAATCAACATTTAATGTAATACCGATCAAAATCTCAAAAAGTTTCTTTATAGAGCTAAATAAAATCACAATGAAATTTACATAGGAAAACAAATAAGTAATAATATTTAAGGTAACTATTTTTTATTTTTTTTTAAATTTCAATAGTATTTTATTTTCCAAATACATGTAAAGATACTTTTCATCGCTCATTTTTGTAAAACTTTCTGTTCCAGCTTTTTCTTCCTCCTTCCCTTACTTTCCTCCCTCTCCAAGATAACAAGCAATTTGATATAGGTTAAATATGTACAATTCTAAAGAAACAATTTTTTAAATTTTTTTTATTAAAGCTTTTTATTTGCAAAACATATGTATGGGTAATTCTTCAACATTGACCCTTACAAAGCTTTCTGTTCGAATTTTTCCCCCGAGTCCCCACCCCTCCCCTAGATGGCAGGAAATCCACTACATGTTAATTATGTTAAAATACTTGACAAATCGAATATATGTATACATATTTTCACACTTATTGTTGTGCAAGAAAAATCATTATCTACAAGGAAAAAAATCAGAGAAAGGAAACATAACGCAAGCAAACATCAATAGAGATCATGAAAATGTTGTGTTGTGGTCCACATTTCATATCCCTCTCTCTGGAAGTATATGACTATCTTCATCACTGAACAATTGGAACTGGTTTGAAACATTTCATTGTTGAAGAGAGCCATATCCATCAGAATTGATCATCATATAGTCTTGTTGTTGCCGTGTATAATGATCTCCTGGTTCTGCTCGTTTCACTCAGCATCAGTTCATGTAAGTCTCTCCAGGCCTCTCTGAAATCCTCCTGCTGGTCGTTTCTCACAGAACAATAATATTCCATAACATTCATAGACCATAATTTATTCAGCCATTCTCCAATTGATGGGCATCCCTTCAGTTTCCAGTTTCTTGCCACTACAAAAAGAGCTGCCACAAACATTCTTGCACACGTGGGGCCCTTTCCTTCCCTTAAGATTTCTTTGGGATATAAGCCCAATAGAAACATAAAGTAACAATTTTTAAAAAATAAAACAACTAGTATTGCACTCTCCATCCCTCCCTCCCTTCCCCAAAACAACAAGCAATCTGATATAGATTAAATATGAGCAATTCTAAGGTAACAATTTTGTTTAAATAAAATAATTGGTATTGTACTCTTGGACTTAAGATATATTATAATGAACAATGTATTACAAAATATACTACAATATATTACAGTTACCAAAATTATTACTGGGGAAGAGTGAAATCAATGATATAGAATGGTGATACTGTATATACACAACCAGTTAAATGTATAAGATTAGGACCTTCTACTACAGATAACAAAAAGGGGGCTAAGGGAGGAAGAACAGAAGTTACTTCTGTCTGAAATGAGGAAACTGAGGCTCATAAGAAAGGAAGTGAACCACATGGTGAGTGAATTGAGCAGAGACTAGAACCCAGACTCCCTTAACTGTCAGCAATTTCAGATGCAGTCTGTTTGCTCTAGAGTTTTACCTGTTTGGGCTTCTTCATGGTTTAAAAGGAGAGAAAATCAGGTTAGGCAGGTAAGCTCATACACTTGTCCTTAGGAAACTCACACAGGTAGCTCAGGTGGAATTCAAACTAATGCCCCAGAGCCTCATTTCTGGGTCCTTCCACCCCACTACAGAGCAAGACTTTCCTGAACCTCACAGAAAATGGAATAAGCCTCGGGCTCCCCAGAGGAGAGAAGATCTGAGGGATAGAAAGTGAAAGGCTGCCAAAGACTGTTCCTCCGCCTTAACCCTTTGGAGATAATTAATTTGTTTATTTATTCCTGGGGTTGTTTTGCCAGATTGAAAGTAAACTCTTTGGAGTAAAGAATCAGAGTCTGGATCGCTTTTCTCTTTCTATCTCCAGCCCCTGGCACAGGGCTGGGCACAATGGATTGACCATTGCCCTCAGAGCTGGGAAGATGTGGCTTCCAGCTTCTGACTCCATAGCTGTGTGTACCTGGGCAAGTCACAACCTCTCTGAACCTCAGTTTCCCCATCTGTAAAATACGAATTGAGCTAGATGACTCCAAAATCCTTTCTAAGAGTAAATCTTGGGTTTTGTGATTTCTCGATTGATTGAAATAGGTTCCAGCATCAAACTGAGCCCAGCCTGAGAGCCAGCACTTGTCAGCTGAGCAAGGGTTCGGGCTGTGCTGAGGTACAGTGGCCCCACATCCCAGGCGTGCAATGTGCATGCACGGGCCTCTGGTTTGCACACCCAGTTTGCAAGGGCTGCTGCAACACTGATGGTTTGATGGGCTCTCATGATGGATGCCTTGTGGGCGCATCACCTCCCAGCAAGCAGAGCCTTCAAGTCTCTGTGGGATGGAGAGTGGGGGAGGAGAAGGTGTCTGCAGGAGAAGAGAGGCAGATGATTGCCCAGCCACGTGGGAGGTAGGTGGGGCAGGGGCTCCAGTCACAAGCCCATGGGGTCAGAGGGAAGGGTCCTTCATTTCACAGAAGGGGCGGCCAAGTTTATGGTAGAAGTGATTCGTTCAAAGACACAGTGGGGCAATGTAAACTGTGATGGGTCTGGAGTCAAAGTCTAGAGCTGGAGGTCTAGGGCCTCACAGGCCAGCCAGCCCTTATTTGACAGATGGGGAAACTGAGGCCCCGGAGGGGAAGGGTCACACATAGGATCAAAGGTCCATCACAAGCTAAAATTACTTACCTAGACTTGGAAAGAACCCTAAAGACCAGCTAACCCAACCTCCTCATTTTACAGATGGGGAAACTGAGGCCCCGGGAGAAAACTGACCTAGGGACACAGCTGACAGCTGCTGGAGTCTTCCCCCCTAAATTTACCTTCCATCTACTCTACATAATTTGCCACCCTCACCTTGTAAAATAGGGACTCTTTGAAGGCAGAAACTGGGGGGGTGGATTTGGGTTTGTTGTTGTCTTTCTTGGTCTCCCCAGAGCCTAGCCCAGTTTCCTGCCCCTTTACTAAGTGGACACATGATTAAATGCTTGTTGACTGACTAATTGATCCAACGTCCCACAGGAGCAAGTGGCAGAGCCAGGATATCAGCTCCGGTCCTAGGACGGGAACTTCACTCTCTCTTCCTGTGCTCATCCGCTTACTTTTCCCTCTCTCTGGGAGATCTTTATAAGGAGAAGGGTGTGGGATTAGACAGCTTTTGCTGTGCCTCCCAGCTCCACATCTCTGATCCCAGGGGTGATCTTGGGCATGTCACCGGACACCCTCCTGGGCCTCAGTTTCCTTCTCTGTAAAATGGGGGAGGGGGGCTGGATTGGCTGGCCTTGAGGTCCTTTCCAGACCTAGCTCTCAGAGCTTGGAGTCTTTTTATGTCTTCCAGCTTTGAAAATGCCACAATCCAAAGGCTCTCTTATTGCCCCAGGGTCCTCTCTGGTACAGCTACAGCCAAGGGCTAAGAACGCAAGGGAGGTTGGGAGGGGAAGAGGTCCCTAACAGAGGCCCCAAGGGAAGTGCTTCCAAAATGCATGCTCATCTCCAGAATTTGGCTTTCTCTTTTTTTTCTTCTCTTTTTCATGGTAGGAGAGGAATAGAGGGAAAGAGTAAATAGATGTTTGCTCTTTGAAAAAATATAAAATTCAATTTTAAGAAATGAATGTACAGTTTCAAATCGTTCCTTCGTTGCTCAATTGCAAGTCCTTAAAAGTGCTCCAGTACCTCAGGGGAAGGTGCCTTAGGTGGGGGCATTGTGATGGTCTCTCCCCATTCCAATTCAAATCTCATTCAACTGCCAAAGTGATCCCCCTAAAACCCATATCTAACCTCCTTTTCAGTCATTTGTTGGTTGTGTCTCACTCTTATGAGCCATTTGGAGTTTTCTTGGCAGATAATAGAGTGGTTTGCCCTTTCCCTCTCCAGTTCATTTTACAGATGAGGAAACTGAGATAAACAGGATGAAGTGACTACCCCAGAGAACCACACCTAGTGAATATCTGAGGCTGGATTTAAATACAGGAAGGTGAATCTATCCCTGTGACCTTAGAAAACCCTAATTTAATGACCTTTAACCCTATTTGTGGGGGCAGCAATTCAGGAAGAGCTATAAGTAAGCCTGCTGACACCTGAGTGGTGGTACAGATGGATGCTGGGAGATAGTCCAACCACCAAAAGACTTGTATCTAGAACGGGGGTGGCTCCTCATGCTGCCCTGTTACCTCACCTTCTGGTGCAGCCTCCTCAGCCCCTTTTGGGGCTTGGAAGGCAGGGAACTGTGAAACATTTGGTTAGCAATGTCCAGACCACTGTGGAGAGAAAACATGCCCCCTTAAATATTTTTCAATGTAACTTTATTTTCATAATTCAAAAAAGTATACAGAGTATAGTTATTAACTAGAAATTAGCAAAAGGCTGCTTACCAGCCTGGTTTTGAGGGTCTCCAGCCCCATCGGGCAGCTACTATTCCAAGGGGCCAATGGTCAGTTGTTGCCCTGGCCAAATGACCCATCATCCATTAGATGGATCAAAAGCTGGTTGTGAGGACAAAGAATCATGGACTGTCAGCCATCAGTGCTACAGGACAGAGCCCAGGCAGCAGGGCCCCTAAGAGCAAGTGGGAACTCAGGTCTTGTCAACTCTGCTTTCCATCCACTGTTGCCTTTAAAACTGGATTTCTCCAGCATTGGGATGACCTTGGTCCATTACCCAGTGAAGATGTGGTTCCTGGATGAGTGGAAGCAGACAGCACAGGAGAGTGAGCATCGTGGCTTACAAGGAAGCTACACAGAGCCCTGTTTTTCCTATTCTAAGAAAAGTGTAGCTTTTATGATTTTTCTTTGCATAAGTTATTATGCACATATATGTGTGTATACTTATGTTTATAGGTTTTTTTGATTTGTTTGTTTTTGGCAAGGCCAGAGTCACACAACTAGTAAGCGTAAAATTTCTGAGATGGGATTTGAATTCAGGTTCTTCTGCTCCAGGGATGGTACTCTATCCACTGGACCACCCAGATGCCCCATCCATTCTTTTATAAAACTTGCATAAATTGGCATATCCATCAGTCCATTTAACAAGCTTTTATTAAGTACCTTCCATGTTCCCAGGAGTTTTGCTAGATGGACAAAAAGGCAAAGCAATAGAGTCTCTGCCCTCCAGGAGCTACAGTCTATTAGAGAGAAAGAACCTGCACCTAGTCAAGTCAAAATGGACAGAGTATATACTAAGGGAAGGGAGGGGAAAGGACTACCTGATTGGGATATAGGAAAGGCCTCTTGTAGGATGGAACTCCTGAGCTGAGCCTTGCAGGAAGCTGGGTATTCTAAGAGTGATGATGAAGAGGGAGAGCATGAGGTACAACCTCTGCAAAAACATGGAGGCAGGAGGTGAAATGTTTGTTTATGGAGAACAGCGAAATGGATGACTTGGTTGAAATGTAGGAGGCAAAGAGAGAAGAGAATTTCCCATACAAGTGAAATGATTTCTCCAGGCAAAAAACTTGATCTCCCTTTGCCTCAGTTTTTCTCATCTGTTAAATGGGAATAATAATAGTTTTCCTTGCAGAGCTTTTGTGAGGATCAAATGAGATAATAATTGTAATGAGCACAGTGCCTGACATGTAGTAAGTACTATGTGTAGTATACATGTGTGTATATAATATGTAATATGCTATAGTATGTCATATTACCAGTGTATATAGTGCCCGTAGACATATAACTGATAACCCCTAGTTTGTGTACATATGGATGTAGAAATGCCTATGTGCAGCTTTTCCTAATTCCCCACATGCCTTCATGTTACTCCCTAATCTGTATATTTATTTTGTCTATATTTTGTATTTATTTATCTGTTTATATGTTTTGCCCACCCAATAAAACATGAGTTCAGGGTGGGAGGAAATTGTTTTGTCTATATTTTGTATTTATTTATCTGTTTATGTTTTACTTGCTCAATAAAACATGAGTTCTGTGTGTAAGGAAATTATTTTCATTTCTACCTTTGTTTCCCTAGTGCCTAATTCAATGCCTGGCACATAGTAGGTGCTTAAGACAAGCTTGTTGATGGATGGATGGATGGATGATTGGATAAATGCATGAAGGACCTCTGAGTTTGTCAGGATGGGAACTCTCCCTAAATAGAACACAATCTTTCTATGACTTAGATAAGCACCCTCCAGGGACACTGCTTGATGTTTCAGAAAGGCAAGTGACTTGTGCAAGATCACACAGCTAATATATATCAGAGGTGGAATTTGAACTCAAATCTTTCTGACTTCTCTTTCTATCCAGTCATCTGGCTTCTAGAACATGAAAGGAAATCAATGAATCACAATTCTATCAGTATTTTTTCTCTCTCCGTGATGTGAAGTACAAAACTTTTGCTGTCTTTGTTGACTGCCTTTGGGCTGTCCCGGAGCTTAACTTGGCTGGTCCTCTGATGAGGGATGTGAAATCCATCCTTGGCTTGGAGTCAGACCTTTTCCAGCATTAGGAGAAACTTCCAGAAGCCAAACTCCATTGGGAAGGTCTTAGAGGTCCTTTCAGGACTTCTTTTACTGGTGTAATTGCAGTGCCAGGAAGTTGGTCTCTCTAGACATATACCCATACATGCATAGAATAGACACAAGATTTAACTCAGGCACCACTATCCAGGATAAATCCTCAATATAAATTCTATGCAAGAGATACTCCCAGACTCCTGGAAAGTTATCATGGCCCAGGGTTGAGACATCACCCCATGCAAACCCCTCATTTATAGTACTGGACACTGAAGCTTGGAAGGAGAAAAGTCTCCCTATGAACTACTTTGTCAATTCAGCAAATATTTTTTAAAGTGTTTTCTGTGCTAAGGGTTGGAAATATAAATACAAGCTAGCTATATGACCCTGCACAAAAAAACTTGATCTCCATTTGCCTTAGTTTTCTCATCTGTGAAATGGAGATAATAATAGTTTTTCTTCCAGAGTTCTTGTAGGGATCAAATGAGATAATTGTAAAGGGCTCAGCACAGTGCCTGCCACATAATAAGTACTGTGTTAGCTGTCTTCATCATTTTCATCATCATCATCATCATCATTTTTCACCACAAGTAGAAAGGAAGAGAATCTTCCTTCCAATACATAAAAGGCAATTGGGGAGAAAAGGGTGGAGGCCAGAAAAGCAGGAATGTAGCCCAAAGAGGCATGAAGATGTGGCAGACATTAGCTTTCTTTAAAATGAAGGTTCTGGGAAGGAGCCAGTCAATCATGGAAGAAGCCAAAGGGAAGGAACTGGACGTACTCCCAGTGAGAGACGTCCAGGGGTAGAGAGAAGATGCTAGGTGAGGAGGTTGAAATTCGTCATTCTGTTCCTCACCAGCTTTTCCAAATACATCTGCCATCTGCTTTCTTCTTCATTTCCCCAAAACATGACCTCTGCCCAAAGAGTTTATTTTTCCCATTTCTTCTTTCTTTGCATTTTTTTCTTGATGTCAAAATAAGCATGACAATGAAAACCTCACCAAATCCCTTTGTGAAGCCCATTTATAATTTTTAATTAATTAAAAATTAATTAATTTTTGTTAATCTCTTTTTTACTTATCACCTTCATTTCTGAATATATCCTCTCCTGCACCTGAGTCAACCCTTATAAGTAAAAATTTAAAAAAAGAAAGAAAAGGAAAAAGAAAAATTAAGCAATGTATCAACTCAGACTTATCGTATCTGCCATATTCTATACTTACAGTTGCTCACTGAGCAGCATGTATATTTTTAAATGTCCTGTTTAGTTTTTCTACCAATATTAAGAAATACTATTTCTCTGCA
>JAJPUD010002376.1:176190-186922 GCA_023553655.1 Myrmecobius fasciatus
AGATCCTTGGAAAGGTAGAAAATGGATGACAAAAAGGCTTTTCCTGGGGAAATGGATCTGGAAGGATAACCAAATTTAATGCTGCTCATAATAATTGCCTCCCTGCAAGAAGCAGTTAGAACTAAGACTCGACCTATCCTACTCCCCCAGAGAAAGGGTTATACTATATATCTGTGAAAGAAAGGAAGCCCCTTTGTTTACTTGAGAGTCCAGACAATTTGATTATCCAACTGTTCTTGAAGGCCAATTTAGTCTATATTTAATTTTTTTTTCTTGTTCAAAATTCCTGTTACTGGAAATGTTGGGGCAGAGAGCCACGGTAGAGAGCATGGGGGACAGTTTGGCTAACTCTCTTTCTCTCTAAGCTCAAAATGACTTGAATATAGATAAATGTGAAACTAAATAAAATTGTTTCTGGCAGACATTATGTCTAAATTACTGAGCGTTGGTGTTCAGTCATTTTTCAGTTATGTCCGACTCTTCCTGACTCCATATGGGGTTTTCTTGGCAGACATACTGGAGAGGTTTTGCTATTTTCTTCTCCAGTTTATTTTTACCAATAAGGAAACTTATTTTACCGATGAGGTAAGCAGGATTAAGTGACTTGTCCAGGATCACACATCTATTGTCTAAGGATGGATTTGAACCTTACTCCAGACCTAGTACTCTACTGTACCACCTAGCTGACCTACAATTACTAAGTACTTTCTTAATATTACTCTATTTTGGGGCAGCTAGGTGGCGCAGTGATAGAGCACCAGCCCTGAAGTCAGGAGGACCTGAGTTCAAATCTGGTCTCAGACACTTAACATTCCCTAGCTGTGTGACCCTGGGCAAGTCACTTAACCTCAATTGCCTCAGCAAAAAGAAAAAAAAAAAATATTAATCTATTTTTCTCAGACCATCACTTGTCCAATGGAGGGAGGGAGCTGCATTTCCTTATGCCATCGTTTAGATCTATCATCATCATTATGATAATAATACACTATTCAGTTTCTTTTTTCCCCATATACATCGAGTCTTCTTGAGATTTTCCTGGTTCTGCTTACTTTATTCATCATCAACTCATAAAAGTCTTTCCAGGTTTCTCTGAAACTGCCCTTTCTATCATTTCTTACAGCACAATAAATAATATTCCATTCCATCCATAAACCATGATGTCTTCAAGTGCTCTTCAATTAATGGAAGACCCTCTTATTTCAAGTAATATTAACAAGGAAATTTCTGATGAATGAATGAATCATGGGGTTCGATGATTGAGAAACCTTTGTTGTTTTCCTCATTTCTTACTTGTTGTCTGCTCTGATGTTTCCAGGGAGATAAACTCTCCTAAATTTTTAAAGTAATTCATTAGATTAGGATTATAAATAATCAGAGGAAACTTTGATATGAAGTAGTAGAATCTGGTAATTTCTTTTAGTAGAAGCAAACTGTTGAATCATAGAATATTTGAGCAGGAAGGAACCTTAAAGGTAATCTATTCCAATAATGTCATTTTACAGATGGGGAGGATTATGGGTATTGAACATAAATCACAACAGTATTTTCACCTTTTGTTGTTATTGTTTGCTTGCTTTTTGTTTTCTTTCTCATTTTTTCCCTTTTTTGATCTGATTTTTCTTGTGCGACACGATAAATATGGAAATGTATATAGAAGAATTGTACATGTTTAATCTACATTGAATTACTTGCTCCCTAGGGAAGGGGGTGGGAGAAGGGAGGAAAATTTGGAACATAAGGTTTTGCAAGGATAAATGTTGAAAACTATCTTTGCATATATTTTGAAAATAAAAGGCTATTTAAAAAAAAAGTATAACCCAAATTAGTCACAGTGAGGAAAATTTGCTTAGAAGTTAGTGAGAAATGTTTACTTTTAAAAATGCAAAGAAATACAGATGGAGAAACTGAGGCTGAAAAAAGGAAAACCAGTTTGTCCCAAGGTATATAACAAGTCAGTGATTGAGTCAGGACTGTTGCCACCCCCTCCCCATTTTTTGAATCCCAGTCTGTCTCTTCACTTCACAAATGACTCTTAATCTTCACAAAGCACACAGGGCTTTTGTTTTCACATCATTTCTCTTTCCCGAAAACTTACAGTTTGGGAGGCCTTGGGGAGCATTAGTGGGTGTGGGTGGAGGTGGGGGGAGAGAAGGGGGAAATGTTAAATGATTTGCCTACATCTAGTAAGTATCTGAGGCTGGTTTGGGTCTTCTTGGCCCCAGTGCTAGTGCTCTACCCATTGAACTACCTATCTGGCTCTGTACTCTGAGAATCAAGGTCATTGGTCATCAACCCTATTGGAGCAGTTTTCCTGAAGATGTGTATGAATGTAAAGGGAGATTGTTGAGCCAGGTTGGGATCTAGGTGGGGCACACCATTTGGGACAGGGCCCCTGAGCATCCTTTTGGCCTTGTTCTCTGTTTGTCGTGGGGACAAAAAGACATTGACCACACTCTGAACCTCAGTCATAGTGCTTCTAAACTGTCCTCCTGGCTCTGGAAATGGAAATCTGGTCCTAAACCCTTCCAGGGACTAAAGGTGGCAAAGGCTTGGGACAAAGTAGGTCCAAAGCTCATAGGATTTAGAATCAGAAGTTCTTTGTAAGTCAGTCATTCTGGGTTTTCTGGGTCCCCCAATCACTACCACCAGGTCTCCTGGCCCATCTCTAGATCTTAGAGACCTTACTCAGCGAGCTCCAAACAGCTCCTGCATTTCTATATTCTATGTATTTATTTATTTATTGCAAAGGGCCTCTACGTCCATATTGTTTTTTAACTTTTGATAGTATTTTATTTTTCCAAATACATGCAAAGATAGTTTTCAACATTCGCCTTTGCAAAAACTTGTGTTCCAATTTTTCTCCCTCTTTCCCCTGTTCCCTCCTCCCCAAGACAATAAGCAATAGGTTAAACATGTGCAATTCTTCTAAATATATTTCCATATTCGTCATGCTGAGCAAGAAAAATCAGATCAAAAGGGGGGAAACCATGCATTTCTCAAGCTCTAAGGTCCTGAGATGCTGTCTTTGGCCTCCAGGGGCTGATAGTCTAGCTGGGAAGGAGATCCCCAAGCACACTTAGCTAGGAGACAGAATGGGGTAACTGCCAGGGAGAGGGTTCAGAGCAGTTTGTGGATTAGCCAGAGACCCTTCTGTTTGATGTCTCTGTGACCCTGGATCTTGATTTTCTAATTGGTATAAAAAAAGAGCTAGATCTGGATCAGGGATCCTTAGCCAAAGCTCTGTGAACTGCTTAGCATTTAGATCACTGGCTTTTACCATAACGGATTTCCTTTGTAACACTATGTATTTTATTCATTTAAAAACATGACTCTGAGCACAGGACTCAGGCTTTACCAGTCTGTCAGAGGGGTTCTGGACAGAAGGTAGGGGCAACTAGATGGTTCAGTGGATTCTTCCTGAATTCAAATCCAGTCTCAGACACTTCCTAACTGTGTGGCCGTGGTCAAGCCTCTTAACCCTGTCTGCCTCAGTTCCCTCATCTGTAAAATGAGGTGGAAAAGGAAATTAGAAACTGCTCCAAGAGAATCTCAGATGTAGTCATGGAGAGTCAGACATGATTGAATAACAAAATAATAATGTAGTCTGACACCCTCCCCCCTATTTTACAGGGAGGGAAACTGAGGTCTGAGAGGTAAAGTGGAAAAGAATAATGAACTCGATACAGAATTCTTGAAGTTGGAAATATCCTTAAACTTTTAGACCAAATGGTTCCTACCTGCTGAAAATGCTGTGAACTCCGAGAGTAGGAAATGTGCACTCATTCAAAGAGTGTTTATGAAGCAGATATTCTGGGTGCCGGGCACTGGAGAAGATAGAAAGTTTCGATAAGGCCTGTGGGACTTACAGGCTAATGTGGAGAGAAGATACAAACTCAGATAAAAATATGACATAATTAGGGCCTAAGAGAAGAAACAGGGGTCCAGAAGGGAAAAAAAAAGGGAACACACATTTATTAAGCGCCTATTATATATGCCGGGCACTGTGCTAAGTGTTTTGTAAATATCATCTCATTTTATCAGTATTCTTTATAAATATTAGCTTCTTGTAAATATGGATCTTCATAACCCTGGAAGGTAGATAGATGCTCCTATTATTCCCATTTTATAGTTAGGGAAACTGAGGCAGTCAATGGTTAAAGTGACTCGCTTACAGCTTGTAAGTTTCTGAGATGGGGTTTCTAACTCGAGTTTTTCTGAGACCAGGCTTAGGGATCTACCCACTGGGCTACCGACCTAACTGGCTCTATACTCTAGGGAACAAGGTCATTCTTCATCAGCCCCATTGGAGCAGTTTTCCTGGGGATTAGAACTGGGTTTTGAAAAAGTGATCCACCAGACCAGTCCTGTAGTCTGCTTGTAGTGGAACCCTCCTGTATGATTTGTGAATGTGAGACCCTTGAAGGCAGGGAAAGACTATCTCAATGTCCTATTGGCTGTGTGGCTGGAAAAGGGCAATGACAACCCCCTCCCTATCCCAGCCCCAGCACTGGACCCCATCCTCTTCCAATCCCAGCAGTCAATTCTTTCTTCCTTCAACCCCTGCTCCAAATTCAAGCTTCCTATTACAAGGCTGCTAAATCTGAAGACCACCAGGCTCTTTTCCTCACTCAAGAAACAGCCATTGTACTTGATTTTCCAAAATTAGTCCTTGCATTTATGAAGGCATTGGTCAAAGGAACTGAGTTCAAATCTCACCTCTGATACTATCTGTGTAACTGGACAAGTCACATAGTATTTCTCCTCTGCAAAGTGAGGGTTTAGGCTAATTGATTTCAGAGGTTCCTTCCCTCTGGATCTAGAATCACACAAAGGTCCAATCAATTGATCATTTAGGCACCTCTCCAGCCCTTATTGGGTACCAGGCTTATGTCAGAGTGTAGCAAAGAAAGCGAAACTTGTGTCATGTCCTTCTGGGAGAAGAGACAAGGCACCAGGAGGTCTAGACATGTTTGGAAATCCAGATTGGTTATTGAGCCTCTCAAACTAAATATGAAACCGAGACTTGTAATCCTGCCCACACGAGCCACAGTCCAACCTGCCCACCACCTCCGAAGGCTAAATCTGGCTTCTTCCAGAAGCAGCCACTCTGCCTACAGGCTGCAGGTCCCACTTGTAGCTGCCAGCTCCCTGCAGGCCAGAAGGCTCCAAGAACAAGAAGCACACCTCACCTTTCTATAGTGCTTTGCAAAATGTCTTTCTTACAAATACTCTGAGAAGCAGATAGGAGTGAATTAGCACCCCTGTTTTACAGATGGGGAAACTGAGGCTTGGCAAGGGAAAGCACTTGGTCAGTAAGTGGTGGAATTGGGGTTTGAGAATGGAGTCGGCCAAGAGTTCTGCTTGCTATGCTGAAGAGTAAAAGAATAAAAGAAGGGATTGATTGATTAATCACCTACCACAATAATAGCTAACATTTATATATTGCCTATTAGATACCAAGTACCGTACTAAACCTTTTACAATTATTATTTTTTTTTATCCTCATTACAAAAGAGACAGAGGTGCTTTTATTATCCTCATGTTGTTGATGAAGAAACTTGGTCAAACTGAGGTTAAATGACTTACCCAGTAAATGTCTGGGGCTGCATTTGAACTCAGGTCTTCCTGGCAATGCTCCAAACACTGAGCTAAGCACTTTACATTTATTATTATATTTGCTCCACATAACAAATCTGAATGGAAGGTATTATTATTATTATTATTATTATTATTATTATTATTATACCCATTCTACAGATGAGAGAAAAGGCTAACAGTTTAAATGACTTGCCCAGGATCTCGCAGTTAGCAAATGTCTGAGACCAGATTTGATTTCAAGGAAGAGAAAGAGCATGGCCACCAGAAAGGATGACTCCCTCATTTCCAAATGGGTAAACTGAGGCTCAGTGATTTTCAATCACTGGCCCAAGATCACCCAGTTGGTAGGTCTCAGGGGCCTGGCCTCCATTCTAGGTCTTTGGATGCCAAATCCAGAACCTTGTGGTTGCCCAGGGGAGCAGAGACTAGTCCTTGAGCTGCCCGGTTGATCGGGGTCCAGGTCTCTCCCCACCTGAGACTTCCCTGCTCCCCAGCTTCTCAGCCTGCTGCCCTAGGCCTTGCTCGGTCTGCTCTTTCCCCTTGGAAATAATGACCTTGTATAGGAGAAAGGGAAAGGTGCCCAAAGGTGCTGAGCGCTCAGACCCCACCCCTTCACCTTCTCCTCCCTACCCCCCTGCCACGTGCTCACACTTAGGGCTGATCTGGGAAACCCAACGCCAGAATTCCCCCATCCCGGAGCCCTGCGGAGGTATCCCCAGTAAGGACAGCCCTGCCGGCCCTTCCCAAAGCTCAGGGCTCAGAAGCCCTCCGGCAGACAGGGAGGCAGGGATGGAGAAAACTCGGGGTGGGGGAGAGGGAGGAGAGGGTGGAAGGTAAGAGGAGAGTGGAGGAAAGGGGAGGGGAGAATAAGGTGAGGGGGGAGGAAGGGGTAAAGAGAGGAAAGGGAGCCAGAAGTGAAAGAGGAATGGAAGGCACTTGTATCCCGTTAAAGGAAATAATCCAGGAGCGGAGATGAGGGTGGAGGTGCACAAATAGTCTAAGGAGTCTGGTTTTTGTAGTGAGGGAAGCTAGGGTCCAATCACACTTTCTGGGGCTTACTGCCCTTATGGCTTTGGGCAAGTCACTGACCCTTTCTGGGTCATCTGTAAAATGAGGGAGGAGAGGTTCCTTCCACTTATCTATGATGCTATAATATATCAATCAAACGACATTTATTTTTTTTATTTTTTTAATTAAAACTTTTTATTTGCAAAACATATGTATGGGTAATTCTTCAACATTGATCCTTACAAAGCTTTCTGTTACAAATTTCCCCCCCCAGTCCCCTCCCCTCCCCTAGATGGCAGGAAATCCGCTACATGTTCATTATGTTAAAATACTTGACAAGTCGAATATATGTATACATATTTCCACACTTATCATTGGTGTGCAAGAAAAATCATGTCTACAAGAAAGAAAAATCAGAGAAAAGAAACCCAATGCAAGCAAACATCAATCGAGAGCATGAAAATGTTATGTTGTGGTCCACATTTCACATCCCTCTCTCTGGGTGTATATGGCTTTCTTCACTGAACAATTGGAAATGGTCAAACGACATTTATTAAGTGCCTTCTATGTGCCAGAGACTGTGCCAGGTATACAAAGAATGAAATAATTCCTCCTCTCAAGAAGTTTAGATTTTAATGAGACAATAAGTGGTCAATAATCAACTTAAAAAAACAAAAACAAAAACAAAACCCTAGGTGTGAAGACGTTCCCCATAGGGCAGGCACTAGCAGTTTAGGGGCACAAGCAGGGAAGACTTCAATGGGTAGAAGGTTTCACTTGGTCTGAGCTTTGAAGGCAATAGGAGATTCCAAGTGTAAAAAGATGAAAAGTGGGTTTGTGGGGACAGTCATCCAAAAAATCCTTCAGTACCTTAGAGCCTTTGGAAGGAAGAGTCCATTCATCTCCTCAGCTACATCACTTATTTTCATTCAGCAAAACTGGAAATCAAGACATGGTGTGAATATGAATAACAAGTGGGATGAGCTCTGGGACCTAATTGTCTCATGACCCTATTCTCTAGGCAGTGAAACAGACTTTTCAGTTACGGGCAGTAATTCCATTGGTCACAGTCCCTTGGATTGAGAACCACTTCTTTCTAGAAGTTTGTCCCAATTACCTTCAAACTCTCTCTCTCTCTCTCTCTGTCTCTCTCTGTGTCTCTGTCTCTCTCTGTGTCTCTGTGTCTCTGTCTCTGTCTCTCTCTGTGTCTCTGTCTCTCTCTCCCTCCCTCTTTCTCTCTCCCTCTCTCCCTCTCTTCTTCTCTCTGTCTGTCTGTCTATCTGTCTCTCTCTCCTCTCTCTCTCTCATTATAGCTTTTTATTTGCAAAATAGATACATGAATAATTTTCAACATTCATCCCTACAAAACCCTGTGTTCTAATTTTTTCCCTCCCTTCCCTCCACCCCCTCCTCCAGTCTGCAAGTGATCCAATATATGTTAAACATGTGCCATTACTCTATACATATTTCTAGAAATACCTTGCTGCACAAGAAAAATCAGATCAAAGAGGAAAAAAAAGTGAGAAAGAAAAAATGCAAACAAACAACAACAAAAAGAGTGAAAAATATTTTGTTATGGTCCACATTCAGTTCCCACAGTCTCTCTGGGTGTAGATGGCTCTCTTCATCACAAGATCATTGGAACTGGCCTCAATCATCTCATTGTTGAAGAGAACCATCTCCATCAGAATTGATCATTGTATAGTCTTGTTGTTGCCATATACAATGACCTCCTGGTTCTGCTGATTTCCCTCAGCATCAGTTCATGCAAGTCTCTCCAGGCCTCTCTGAAATCATCCTGCTGGTTGTTTCTTATAGAACAATAATATTCCATAACATTCATAGACCATAATTTATTCAGCCATTCTCCAGCTGATGGGCATCCTTTCAATTTCCAGTTTCTTGCCACTACAAAAAGGGCTGCCACAAACATTCTTGCACATGTGGGTCCCTTTCCCTCCTTTATGATTTCTTTGGGATAGAAGCCCAGTAGAAAAACTGCTGGGTCAAAGGATATGCAAAGTTTGATAGCTCTAGGCTTTTCTCACTTCAATTCATTTACAAGTCATCTTCCCAAGGTCATCCTCCAGCAACTTGGTCAAAAGACCAGTAACAATCACAACCTGAATTACCTTATTCCAGTCAATAGGAGACATTAAGTGTGAGTGGGGTGGGAATCCTTCAGCTCTAGCCCGATTTATCTGGCCGAGAAGCAGCCAATCCAGTTCCCCACTCATAATCTTTTTCTCTGTCAATGAAAAGTTCATTTAGATGCAAATTATGCTTCCGGGCTGGTGAGATGTATTATCTATGAAGTGCTTCTGGTATTTTCAAGGCATGGATTTCTTATCAATCATTCATTAATTCTGTCCTTATTCTGTGTCATTTTCTGGAAACACTCTCCTAAATTTGACTTTCTCTAACCAGCCTTTCAGCCCCACTCAAATGCTACCTCCTTCATTTGTTCTATCTTGCCTTGGCCAGAATGTCTCTGAACCAATAGTGGTTTGTGGGTCCATTATATCCTTACCTCATTCTTCTTCAGATTGCTCCATTCCCAGACTCCTTCACATCCTTGTGTAAGGTGCCCTCCTCCCCCACCCCATCCCCCCACTCCACCCCCTATGTGGAAATGCCCTCCCTCCATACCCCTGCTTCATAGAATCCCTAGCTCCTCATTAAAAGCAAAGCTCAGGGGCTATCTTCCCCAATAAGAAGCCTTTCCTGACTCCCCCCCTCCCCACCGTGGCTAGTGCCCTCTATCTTTTGAAATTAATTATTATTATTATTTTTTACCTATCTAGGTGCATGTTGTATGCCAGAAGAGGGTGAATGCCCTGAAGGCAGCTACTATGTCTCCCCAATATGTTGCACAGCTCAGGGATAGAGGGGGTGTTGAATTAAATGGAATTATATCACAGGCTGGTTTTTCTGTGTTTAATTCCCCCTGAGGATACCAATCCCGGAGCAATGGGTGGAAGTTTCAGACAGGCAGATTTCAGCTCAACTGAGGAAAGCCTTCCTAACTGGGGAGCTGTCCAACTGGAGAGTGGCTGCCCTCCCCCCCAGACCTCCCAGCAAACAGGGAGAGGGTGGGGAATGGCCATTTTTAGAGTATATTGTAAAGAAGGTTCTTCTTCAAGTATGGGTTGGACCAGATGGCCATTCCATGGAAGGTCATTCTACTCTGAGACAGATACTGGGAAAGACTTGAGAGACTTTAGAGCATTGCTAGTCAGATCTGGGAGATAGAGATCTTGATACATAATTTATTTTAGAGGAGGAGCCTGAGGCTCATGGTGGGTAGGTGAGATTGTTTCCCTTTGTATGAGGGAGGGGTGATATGGAGGGATGGGAAACGTGGGGGGAGGACAGAGGGAAGTTCTGATTTTGCTCATCTCCAGAAGGTTTAACATGGATCAGGGCACAGAGGGGATGCCCGGGACAGCTCCTACTAAGGTTTTGTTAGGTCTATCCTGAAACCTGTAGGAACACGTTCATTTTAGAGAGAAGTCACAGCTATGCACGTGTGTAAGCAGTGTTCAGGGCTCTGCATTACTCTATGTTTTATCCCTAGGACTCGGGACTGACCATACCCTATCCCATTTGTCACCCAGATTATAGCCTGGGGCCAACCACTTCTCTAAGAAGAGGCTGCAGCTTTGACTGCCTTTTCAATTCTCACCCTCAGGTGGGTGTCACGACTCCCCAAGGCAACCACAACCTCCAGGCTCCGCAGGAAGTGGCTCATTTCTTCCTTTCTTTCTCTCATTCTTACTCTTTCTCTCTCTTTCATTGTCTTCTCTATTTTCCCTTCCCTGTCCTTCCCCTCCCTTCCCTGTCCTTCCCTTCCCTTCCCTTTCCCTTCCTTTTCCTTCCCTTCCCTTCCTTTCCCTATTCTTCCCTTTCCTTCCTTTCCCTTCCTTTTCCTTCCCTTCCCTTCCTTTCCCTATTCTTCCCTTCCCTATTCTTCCCCTGCCTTCCTTTCTTTCCCTTCTCTGTCTTTCCCTGTCCTTCCCTTCCCTGTCCTTCCTTTCTCTCCTCTTCCCTTCCTTTCTCTTCCCTTCCTTTCTCTTCTTTTCCCTTCCCTTCCCTTCCCTTCCCTTCCCTTCCCTTCCCTTCCCTT
>JAJPUD010002376.1:198053-231721 GCA_023553655.1 Myrmecobius fasciatus
AATTCTAAAGATCCCTTTTAATTCTAACATTCTATGTTTGAAGGCCCCTCTTAGTTCTAATGTTCTAAGTTCTAAGATCCTTCTAGTTCTAACATCCTGTGTTCTAAATTCCCTCTAGTTAAAAATTGTATGTTCTAAGGCCCATCCTGGGTATGAAATTCTGTGTTCAAGAGCCCTTTCTAATTCTCTTTTAATTCTAATGTTCATATTTTTAAAGTCCCTTCTAGTTCTAACATGCTGTTTAAAGACTCAGGATGTTCTATATTATGTGTTCAAAGTCCCTTCTAATTCTAACCTTCTATATTCTAGCTCTACTACTTCATGTTCTAAGGTCCCTGCAAGCTGTAAAATTCCATATTCTAAGGTTCTAGCTAGTTCTAACATCCTCTTTTCTAAGGTCCTTTCCAGCACTAGTATTCCATAATCTAAAGACCCTTCTATCTCGGACATTCTGTCTTCTGTCCTGAGGCTCTAGGGGGCAGTTTGGGGCAGTTGATAGAACACTTGGAATGATCAAAAATTGAATGCAAATTCTAGTTACTTAGTACCTATGTGATCCTGTACAAGTCACTCAATTTTTCTCAGGTTAGGTTTCCTCTTCTATAAAATGGAATGGTAGCTATTCCCAAGGTTGTGAGGCTTAAATTTAATCATCTCTGTAAAGTCGTTTTTAAAGAGGACTTTATAAATATCAGTCAACTCCAAGTCTTTATTAAACACTTATTTTGTACCATATAGGACTTCTGGATGGCCCAATAGATAATGTGCTAGACCCAGAGTCAGGAAGATTCATTTTCCTGAATTCAAATCCAATCTCAAATACTCATTAGGTGTGGAACCCTGAGCTAGTCACTTCATCCTGTATGCCTCAGTTTCCTCATCTGTAAAATGAGCTGGAGAAAATAAAACGGCAAACAGCTCCAGTATCTCTGCCAAGAAAACCCCAAATGGGATCACAAAGAGTTATTCACCACTGAAAAACAAACAACAACATGTGCAATGTCAATCCTCATTATTAATGTTCTTTTCAGCTCTAATATTCTATGTCTGCAGTGCCTTCTGGCTCTATCATTCTGAGTTCTAAGGTTCCCTCCAAGCTCTGCCATTTTCTGATATTTGAAGATACTCTTTGAACTTTTTTCCAAACTTGTGATCTGTAGTTAACCTATTCCCCTACACTTCATCATCGGAGTCATCCTTATTATTGTATATATTGTATATATATTGTATATATATCCTGGCTTGGAGAATCAAGAATTCACTTGAAGTGTTTTTGTGTCAGATTACGGGTCATAGCCTGGACATGTGGCAGTGAATGTTCAGTGTGAAATAGAGCAGTGACCTTCTGGGGCAATAGAAATCAACGCCCACTTGTCTTACGAATGAATACCCTGTGGTTTCATAAATGTTGTATGTCCAAGCCATACACAGCTGGTGGGGGGAGATGTTCCTGGGACTAGTTTACATTATACATTAGCCACCTGGAGGGATGATGTTGATTATAAGCCGTTAGTGATCAGAGGATCAATTTATTGATGGCACAATTTTGATCTGTCTCCTATGAAAGATCCAGATGAAAAGAGAGAAAGAAAGGGGGAAGGTGGAAAGAGAGAGAGAAAGAGCAAAAGAGAGAGAAAGAGTAATAAAGAGGGGGAGAGAAGGAAAGAAAGAGGGGAAGAAGGAAAAGGAGAGAGATTGAGAGAGAAAACAGAAAAAAAGTAGTGGCTCTGAAAGCTCTTGATATCAGAGCTCCTATATACTCTTAAAATTGTTGAGAAACCCAAAAGAACTTTTGTTTGTTTGAGATATAGTTATTGAAATTTGCTGTAATAGAAGTTAAAACATCTTATTATTATGAAAATAATTTGACTTTGTAGACCCTCTGCAAGGATCTTGGGGTAACTGGCCTAGCTGTGGGAACACTAAAGTAGTGGGCAGACTAGCAGGACAATGGAGCTGCAATTCTGCTCATGCCTTTGCGTGAATGTGAAAAGGTCACTTTTCTCTGGACCTCAGTTTTCTCCAGTAAGATGAACTCCTTGGATTCTAATCACCAAATAATCTCTATATTGCCTTTCCTATCTCCAGCTTGTGATCCAGATTCAGTGCAAATGGAAGGGTGGGAACAAAAGGGCCTGGGAAAGGAGGAGGAGAAGAAGTGAAAGCATATGGAAAGTGAGGATGGAGACTGAGGGACCAGTCAGATGAGATGAGAATCACTCAGATGGTCATCTCTCACTGTCATTTGCTGAACGTTGAACAAGGCTCTCTGGGCCCCAGTTTTTTCGATCATAAAATAAGAGAATGAGATCAAATGCTCTCCATTCTAGGGCTCCTCCCAGCTCTATCCCACAATGTTCTTCATACACACACACACATATATATAACACATATATACATATATATATTTCGTTCTCTCTCTACCCACTCACCCACTGAATAATTTCTTTTTTTTTGTTGTTTTCTCTTTTTTTGGTTATACATGTGCATTAATTTTTTAAAATACACATTTCTTTATGAATCATGTTAGGAAAGAAAAATCAGAACAAAAGGAAAATACCATGAGAGAAAAAAAAAGAAAAAGAGAAAAAAAGTGAACTTGAAATGTATTGATTCCAAGATGTTCGAAGGTCCTAGTTAGCTCTGACATTCTATGAGCATGTTGTTGGTCAGTCATTTTTCAGTCATGTTCAATTCTTTGTGATTGATCTCTTTTGGGGTTTTCTTGGCAGATAGTGGAGGGATTTGCCATTTCCTTTTCCAGCTCCTTTTACAAATGAGGAAACTGAGGCAAACAGGTTAAGTGATTTACCCAGGGTCTCACAGCTAGCAAGTATCTGAAACTGAATTTGAACTCCTGACTCCAGACCCAGCACTCTATCCACTGCACCACCTACCTAGCAGCCCCCCAGCAAAGAAAGTGGTTTAGGATTTCTAGGATCTGAGGCTCCAATTCTGTTACCTGGGTTTGAGCACTGTCCCCTCAGGGTATGAGTTCCTCTGTTCAAACTTCCTTATTCTGTGGGTTTCTGGGCCAGGTATCTCACAAATTGTCCACAGAATATCTGTCCACTCTGCTGATTGCTTTCCTCTGGTTTCTTTGAATATGTCAGATCTCTTATAGACTGGTAGGACAATCTCGTTGATCTCGTAGGCCAGTAGAAAGAACCCCCTTGTATCACTGGGACCATTTATCCATATGGAACCATGGTTCTCACTCTCTCTAAATAGGAACTTAAATTTAATGTGAGAAGGGGAAACTGAGGCTCAGAAATGTCAAGTCACTCACCCAAGAGCAGTTGGGTGTGAAGCAGAATTGGACCCAAGCTTCTAGTCCTTCCTCCATACTCACTGATGCTTGTCTTGAGAATCTGTTACAGTTTTGTAGCTTATCCTCCCCACCTCCCCTTACCCCTACCCCCAACACAGGAGAAGAAAGGGAAAGGAAATGACTGATCCAATTGAATCCACTTCACTCTAGCCAACAGATTTTTGCTGAATGCAATGGAATTGTCCAGGGTCCTGCAACAGGCTGGAGCTTTTACAGAATTCATGAATAAGAATCCAGCTTTCCCGTTCTATTGTGGGAAAGGGGCACATAATTACCTGCCCCGGAGGTGCCTGCTGGGAAATTCAAGCTTGAGAAATGCTCAGATATCTGCGGAAATTCACAGGCCTTATCACTTGCTGGCAATCATTGCCAGCTCCTGAGGTGGCCCAGACAGACCAATGGGTAGAGCTGAAAATGGGAGCTGGGGCCCCCGTGGAGATGCCTGGCGAGTGCCCCTTCATTCGGGTCTCTGGCTCTGTGCCCCTAGGGGATGGGGCCTCTGAGGGAGGGGATGGGGGCCTCTGAGGGAGGGGGAAGGGGCCTCTGAGGAAGCTGAGAGCATGCTAGTGGAGGGGGTGGGGTTCTGTTGAGAATGGAGATCTCAGACTTTGGAGGGGAAGACTTTAATAAGGTGGCTTTGGAATGGAGGTTTCAAAAGTGGTGGGGGGCCGAGAAGAGGGGGTACAGTGGTTTGGCAGATGGTGCTTCAGGCCTGATGCTTGCAACATGTGGATGTTTGAAGAGCTTTTTCTTCTCAGGAGCCACCTTAGTTTTCAAGGTGAAAGGAAGGAAAGGAGGAAGGGAGGGAGGGAGGGAAGAAGGAGAGAACGGAGGGAGGGAAGGAGGAAGGAAGGAACAAAGTAAGAAAAGACCAAAGTAAGAAAGGAAGGAAGAAAGGGAGGGAAGAAGGAAAGGAGAGAGAGGGGAAAAAGGAACAAAGTAAGAAAGGAAGGAAGGAACAAAAGAATGAAGTAAGAAAGAAAGGAAGGAAGAAAAGAAGGAAGGGAGGGAGGAAGGGAAGAAGGAAAGATGGGAGGGAGGGAAAAAAGAAGGAACAAAATAAGAAAGCAAGGAAAAAAGGAAGAAAGAAAAGAAAGAAGGAAGAAAGGAAGGAAGGGAGAAAAGGAGGAAGAAACAAAATAAAAAATGAAGGAAGAGAAGGGGAAAGGAAAAAGGAAGGGAAGGAAGGAGGAAGGAAGGAAGGGGGATGGAGGAAAGAAGGAAGGAAGAAAGAAGCAAAGGAAAAAGGGAGGGAGGAAGAAAACAAACATTTACTAAGCACCTGCTAAGCCAAGCACCATGCTAAATGTTTTACAAATATCTTATTCACTAATCACAATGATCCTGAAAGATGGTTACCTTTATTATTCCCAGTTTACAGCTGAGGCAACTGAGGCAAATAGTGGTTAAATGTTTTGCCCAGGGTCACAGAATTAAGGATCATCTGAAGACAATTTTGAACTCAGTCTTTCTGACTCTGGGCTCTATTGCTCTATCCATTTTGCCGCTTGGCTGTCTCAGATAGAGAAGAAAAAAAGAGTGAGATTTTCTCCTTTCTCTCTTGCTTCTCCAATTTAACATGGCAGATTTAGCAGAGTCAAGAAAACTGGTACTCATCAGTGACTTACTGCTGGATCTTGGGCATTCATCGAACACTTCCATGCTTTAGTTTCCTCTTCAGCAAAATGGGGATAATTAAAAACTTCTTTTTCTACTTCATAGGTTTTCTACTACTAAAGGGCTTTAATTATTTATTTATAAACGGACTCATTTATAAAAATTTTTGATAACCATTTCATTGATAACCATTTCTCAGTGGTTAAAGTTCTAAACCTAGAGTCAGGAGGACGCATCCTCCTGATTTCAAATCTGGCCTCAGACACTTATTAGCTGTTTGACCCTAACCAAGTCATTTAATCCTGATTGCCTCAGTTTCTTCATCGGTAAAATGAGTTGGAAAATAGCAAACCACTCCAGCATCTTGGCCAAGAAACACCTAAATGGGGTCAAAAAGAGTAAGATATGGCTGAAATTACTGAACAACAATCCCTGTAAAGGGTTTTGCAAACCTTCAAGCCTTATACAGGATGTCCCTGAAGACAGCACGGTTTTAAATTTGAATAAGTTAAAATAATGCTGAGACTTTGGGCACACCCTGTATAAATGTTAGCTGTTTTATATCACTTGAGATCATCTGGTCCAGCTCCTTCATTCTGCATATGAGGAAAACTGAGGCTCAAGAAGGCCATGACTTGCTTAAAATCACATATCCGGTAACTTGAAGCCAGGAAGAGACAGAATTGGAGGTTGAGCTTGAAGCCAGAGCCCCTGACTCTACTCCCTTGTGCTTCTGAGGAGATCCCGATGCTTCCCCAGATAATTAAAGTGAGGGGAAAACTCCTTTGGGTCTAGCACAGAGCAGATGCAGGGTCACGGCTGAGCAGAGCAACTCCAGAGAGATTTGCCTTTTTTGTTTTTGTTTTTTGTTGTTTTTTTGCTTCAGTCATGTTTTTGGTTCTTTTGTTTCTGCTTCAGTCATGACTCAGGCCAGGTATGATATTGGATGAGGGGAAAGTTGAGGATTATTGGGGAGGTGATGGTGGCTTCTGGGACAGAAAAGGAGCTGAAAGAAGGTCCTTGTTTCTGTCCCCTTTCTGGCCTCCACACTTAGACCATCACCCCATGTGCTACTAGAATAAGACAGAATAATATAGAATAATAAGACAGAAGAATAATAATATAGAATAATAAGACAGAATAATGTGGTTCCTACAAACCATATGCTTTGTTTATTTCTTAGTATTTTGACATAATACTGCTCTTCTGACTTGTGCACAGTTAGCTTCCTATCTGTTGCTGTTATTGTTTGTCCTGATGCCCTGACATGTAAGTGAATTGGATTTGAGGGGAGGGGAGGACTTATACAAGATCATATTGTCCTGAAAAGAACACTGAATAGAGTTTGAATCTCAGCCGGAGATATAACTAGGAGGCGGCAGATGAGACTTTATCCCAGGGAGAAAATTTAGGGGGTGTCAGATATATGTAGCAGAGTATGAGCCCTATTTCTCATCACTACATGTCCACTTGCCTATATTTCCAGTGGTGGCCAAACCTTTAGTGCTGTAGAAACGTCATGGAATCCTTGGAGGAGGGAGGGCTTCCTTTTCACTATTTGCAATGATAGTGTGGACCCCTCTTCTTACTTCATTGCTTGTTTAGTCAAGAGAGAAAAAGGGAGACAGACAGAGACAGAGACACAGAGACAGAGAAAGACAGAGAGAGACAAAGAGAGAGGGAGGGAAAGCAGTAGAGAGGGAAGAAGGGCAGAAGAGACAAAGACAGAGACACTGAAACACACACATACAGAGACATTCAGAGACAGAGATAGGCAGAGAGACAGAGACAGAGGTAAAGTCAGAGAGACAGAGATGGAGACAGAGAAAGTAAATATTAATTATGGCTTTAGATCCAACTCTGATACCTTACTCATTGTGTGACACTGTCCAACTCATGCCATATCTCAGTTTTTCCATCTATAAAATATGGCTAATAAAACCATAATTATACAGACTTGTTGTGAAAACAGTCCTTGGTTGTCCCTAGAAATGTGAGTGATTATAATTTTGATCTCTAGGCTTTGCTGCTATACTTCCTCATGGTGTGACATTGAAAATCCTCTAGGCTGGCCAGATCGCCAATTCTCTGGGTAATAGATAAAATATCATATAGTTTTTCTGCTACGATGGAAAGAATATTAGAGCATGAGCTCAGAGGACCTAGATTAGAATCACACTCTATTTACTAGCTGTATGATGGTGAGCAAGTCACTTTCTATCTCTCTATATTCCTCAGATATAAAATGAAGTGGTTGGACAAGATAATAGGGTTAAGGTCCTTTCTAAGTCTAAATCTGTGATCCTTTGGTCTCTATTTTTCTCTCATGTTGACTTGACCCTAAATCAAACATAGCTCTGAGAAGGAAAGTAGTGCTGGATTTAGAGTCTAGGAGACCTGGGTTCAAATTCCACCTTAGACATTTAGTGGCTATATGACCCTGATTAATTAGTTTAATTTCTCAGATCATCAGGGTTTTTTTTTTCCCTGTAAAATGGGGATAATAAATAATAATAATAAATAATAAAATATAACAATCTTTACTAGGTTGTTATGAGAAACAAATAAGATAATATCGGTAAAATGTTTCCCTAGTTATTATAGGCAGCAAGGTAGCAAAATAGATAGAATGCAGTTCAAATCCACCTCAGATACTTACTAGCTGGGTGAACCTGGGCAAGCCATTTAACCCCTATGCACCTTGATTTTCTTATCTGAAATAAGGATAATAACTCACAGGGTGTTGTGAAGGTTGGTAATTAAGTGATAAGCTCTACTGTTTCTATGTTACTGATATCCTGGAAGGGCCATCAGTACTTCTAAATTCATCAGTCAGTCAATCAAAAGAATTTATTAAGTGCCCGTTCTGCCAGACACTGCACTAGACTCTGGGGATCCAAATATAAAGAATCAAACAATCACTACATGTAAAAAAGCTTACATTCTAGTGGCAGAGTCAAAAATACATCTCTCTCTCTCTTCTCTCTTTCTCTGTTTCTCTCTTCTCTTTTTCTCTGTCTCTCTGTCTCTCTCTCCATCTGTTCTCTCTCACTTTCCATCTGTCTCTCTGTCTCTGTCTCTGTCTCTGTCTCTGTGTCTCTCTCTTCTCTCTTTCTCCATTTCTCTATCTGTCTCTCTCTTACTTTCCATCTGTCTCTGTCTTTCTATTGCTCTCCCTCCCTTCTTTCCCCCCATTTCTCTCTCTCACTCTCTCATTTCATTTATATGTACATTTATTTGTATCTATATCTAGATACGTAAATGCATATTTAAATACAAAGTTTTTTTAATACTAGTTTTTTATTTTCAAAAACCATGCAAAGATGGTTCTCAACATTCAGCCTTGCAAAACCTTGTGTTCCCAATTTTTCTCTCTCCCTTTCCCCCACCTCCTTCCCCTAGAGAGCAAGCAATCCAAAATAGGTTAAACAAATACAAAATTAATAAATAAAAAATATGTACAAGGTAACTAACTAGACAGTAGTTTGGGAAAGAGGGTTTGGACTTGGGAAGGCTTCATGCCAAAGGCCTGAACTCCATTAAGGAAGAGAAGGATGCTATGAGACAGAAGTCAGGAGGGAGGGAAGTCTGGGCAAGTGGATTGGACAGTATATAGTTAGAGAGATGGAAGATAAAATGTCTTGTTGAAAAGTAGAAAGAAAGGGGGTAGTTAGTTGGTGTAGTAGATGGGGTACCAGTCCTGAAATCAGGAGGAGGACCTGAATTCAAATATGCCTCAGACACTTAACATTTCCTATCTGTGTGACCCTGGGCAAGTCACTTAACCCCAATTGCCTCAGTAAAAAAAAAAAGAGAGAACCAATTTGTCGGGATTACAGAGTGTGGTAAGGAGAGTAATGTCCAATTAGGCTAGAAAGAGGTTAGGGCCAATTTGGGGAAGACACTGAACATAGTTTCTATTTTTATTCCAAAGGCAAGAGGAAGCTCTTAGGATTGAATCAGGGAGTCACAAGGACAGATCTCCCAACTATGGAGTGGAGGATAGAATGGAGAGAGGAGATATTGGAAGCAGGGAGAGTAAGACCCAAGATGGTAACTGTGGGGGAGGAGAGAAAAGCCCTAATGCTCTGTCTTCCTTACACCTTGAGTTCTGAGATTGGAGATACCTGGAACCATGGGCACTGTGTTCTGTCCAATCTGGATGGGGGTCCCCATTTTAGAACCTTTGGTAATTTTTTAGTCAATTCAGCCACCAATTCTATAGTGTAGTCATTCTCACCAAAGGGGATCAATTGTGAAAATGATCCAGTAGGGGCAACTAGATGGCACAGTGGATGGAACACCAGCCCTAGAGTCAGGATCATCCGAGTTCAAATAGGACCTCAAACATGGAACATTTGGGCAAGTCCTTTAAGCCCAATTGCTTCTCTTTCTCCTACCCCCAACCCATTCCACCCGCACCACAAAATTAAAAAAAGAAAGAAAGAAAGAAAGAAAGAAAAAAGAGAGAGAGAAAAAATGATCCAGGACAGGACTATAGCACATTGACATTCTCTGTGGTGTTTTTTCTTCCAGAGTCCTGGGTCTGTTCCCAGCAAATCTTTATTCTGCTACCTCAGGTCCTGCTCTTCCTGAATGGATGGGAGGGCTACAACCAGGGGCTCCTCTTTTACAGATCTCAAAGAATCCAAGAAATTAAATTAAATTGTAACTTTCATTCAGAACGATTTCCTACAATCAAGCCTCAGAGGGCTGTTAGGTCTCCCATGCATTTTTAATTGCATCCCTTGCCTGGGGCATTCATATGTATAGCCTGCAATAGATCTTTGGCGTTGATTTTAAAATCTTTCAGATATCACAAAGCTAAGCCTAGGAAAAAGTCTTTTCTAAGCCCCATATCCTCCCATTAGACCTGTTTCTTACACTTTGCTCCGTCTCCTGCAGGGATTTTGACATTATGATGGAATAAGAACCCACCCCTGATACATTTCTTAACCTTGCCTCAGTTTCCTCTGTTGCTCTGAGCTTATGAATCTGGAATTATACTTGAGTTCAAATGTCTGTGATGCTTATAACCTGTGCAGTAAGATAAGTAGCAGCTTTCCTGACCTTGAGTTGCCTCATCTGAAACAAGCCAGGACAGAGTGGCAGATCCCAAAGACTTTTGGGGTCCTTTCCTGCTTGCTAGCTATTATTCTACAGCACTGGAGTTCTCCATCTTTTGTCTGAGATACACAGCTCTCCAAGCTGTGTACCAGCCATCCCTTCCCTCAAACCTACCATCCCACCAAAGGGGACCACTGTCTGTCTCCCAGACATACCCTGCCATTTCCCAGCTCTTTGTCTTTGCTCGCCTTCTCTCTGGCCAGAATGCCCTCTCTCTTCTGCTTCAGCTGCTGAAGTCCAACCCTCCTTTAAAGCCCCACTCTGATTCCACTTCCTAAGCCCTGACTAGGGGAGATGCCAGGAAGAAGCCATTCATGCATTCAGACATTAGGAGTACAGTTACAAAGGCAAAAAATGAAATAATATTTTGACTCCTGGAACTTACCTTCTTTAAAAGAAACACCATCTATACACAGAAATAAATATATATGTATACATAGATATGTTTATTCATTCATTCATTTACTTATAGAAACCCAAACCATGCATGGGGGATGCAAATAAATCACGAGCTCTCCCCTGCAAAATGTAATTATGCAAGAAAGACCAGAACAAAGTGTTAAAAGTGAGGTCCTGAGGTGGGGATGATTATAAATAGTCAAAACCATCCAGTCACAGGAAGCAAGAAATACAAACACTTTTATGAAGCTCTAAGAAGGGACCTAAAAGGGTCCCTCCCCCCAGCGACAAGGTCTTGGTCTAATAGAGCTCGGAAGGAACTTCCACCGTGTGAATTACAAATTGAGCCAGGGGTCCACAACCCAATCAATTCCTACCTACTCCCCAAGCTCCAAATAAGCCGAATAAATAAATAAATAAAAAACCATCAGTGGTCGATCTGGTATTGTGCCCTGATGTTATCTTCAACTTGCCAAAGGAGGATGCTTGTTGATGCCAGTGGTGGGCATGGTGTAGTGGAAAGGCAGATGGATGGAGAGGTGAAATCTAATTCTGCCTGGTGCTGGATGTGTTCTCTTGGATGAGTCAGCATCCATTTCTGGACCTTCATTCCCTTCTTGGAGGAAATGAGCTGTTTGGGCTGGATGATTTCTAAATTCCTACAGTGGGGATTTGGAGGGCTGTGCAGCTAAACGCTCTCCTTTCCTCCCCATGGAAGGGATGCTTATTCAGTACCCATCTGTAGGTAAGGACATTCACTAAGTGTTTGTCTGAATCACTGTGGGAGGCCCTGGGGGTTTAGTTTCCTTCAGTCTGGGTAAAAAGGAGAAAATTGGCTGTTTTTCTGCTTAGACAGAATTTGCTATTTTTCCTCTAATGGAAGTCTGCCCAACCTATTATTAAAATGGAGTCTTTGAGAAGCATTCCAAATCCCTGTTATTAAGGCTGCACCTTTAATAACAGGTTGGACTGGATTCTGTTAAAGAGAAAGAGACTAAGCCCTTTCTTTAATTGGAAGGTTTCTTTAATTGCTCAGTAGCTGCCAGAATGGGATGTTCCCTTCCTCCCAATTTCCATTTGGTTGTGTAGACATAGTGTATTACATTGCCTTGATTGCTTTCTAAGGAAGCAAATTAAAATTAAAAATGACAAAAATACTCGTCCTCATGGACAAGAGACAGAGGTGCTCTCGGACCTGAAGCTGGGTCCTCATGGCAGAGAACTCAATCAGTGGTTTTATTTACCCATTTTCCTCCAGCTTTCCCCATCATTTTCCCCAGCATGGGGGAAGGGGAGTGATTGTGAGTTCTCCTTAGGTGTGTTGTTGGCCACTATTAGTATGTAGCATCCTACATCCCCACCCACACTGACCTGATGTCCAGATCATTGAGGGAGAAGCTCTCAATCTGCTCTTCCATCAACAAGTCTTTCCTGAGCATCTCCTCCATGTCCATCCCTATAAGCATCATGGAAGAGACATGGGAAGAAAAAAAACCCGTTCCGATAGAGAGACAAAACACAAAACGATCTGATTGCTCCCTATCCAGTCCCAGCTCAGAGGGCCAGAGATCAGGGGAGAGTCTGTCACCGCTTGGGTAGTCAGAGAGGGCTTCATGGAAGCAGCAGGTCTTGCAGGGTGAGGAGAATGTTTCTAGGAGGGGAGCAGGGAGAGCAAACCAAAGGAGAGGAAAAGCAAGAGTAAATGCTCAGAGGAGGGAACAAATATGCAACATTTGGCAGAGAACAGAGACCTTCACCAATCAATCACCACCCCCTTTCTCCCCAGTGATTTGCTTCTCCCTGACTTCTCCAATTTTTCTTGAACAATACTAATTTTTGAACACACTATATTCCTCCAGAAGACTGTATGCTCCCTGAGGATGCATATATGTACATTTATATGTGTCTAACACATAGGCACATAATACATGTTGATTGGATTATTAAAATTTTTCAAACATTTGTTTTTCTTTTTTTTAATTAAAGCTTTTTATTTACAAAACATATACATGGGTAATTTTTCAACATTGACCTTTGCAAAACTTTCTGTTCCAAATATTTCCCTCCTCCTCCCCCTAGATGGCAAGTCTTTCAATACATATTAAATATATAGAAAATATAAGATAAATCCAATATATATATAAATTTAACAGTTATCTTGCTGCACAAGAAAAATCAGATCTAGAAAGAAAAAAAAAACCTGAGAAGGAAAACAAAATGCAAGCAAACATCAATAGAGAGTGTGAAAATGCTATGTTGTGGTCCACACTCAGTTCCCACAGGCCTCTTTCTCTGGGTGTATATGGCTTTCTTCATCACTGAATAATTGGAATTGGTTTGCATCATCTCATTGTTGAAGAGAGCCATGTTCATCAGAATTGATCATCGCATAGTCTTGTTGCTGTGTACAATGATCTCCTGGTTCTGCTAATTTCACTCAGCATCAGTTCATGCAAGTCCCTCCAGGCCTCTCTGAAATCCTCCTGTTGGTCGTTTCTTACAGAACAATAATATTCCACAACATTCATATACCATAATTTATTCAGCCACTCTCCAGTTGATGGGCATCCCTTCAGTTTCCAGTTTCTTGCCACTACAAAAAGGGCTGCCACAAACATTCTTGCACATGTGGGGCCCTTTCCCTCCTCTAAGATCTCTTTGGGATATAGGCCCAGTAGAAACACTGCTAGGTCAAAGGAGATGCACAGTTTGACAGCCCTTCGAGCATAGTTCCAAATTGCCCCAGAATGGTTGGATCCGTTCACAATTCCAACAACATTCAAACATTTGTTTTTCAATGAACAAGTTTCTTTCTTTCTTTCTTTCTTTTTTTTAAATTAGTCTGTCTCTTCCCCCAACCTACTCGCCCACTACCTTCCCTCAACCTTTGAGCAAAATTTAAAAAAAATCCCCAAACAAACCATTCTATGTATATCTCATAGTCTAGGGCAAAACAAATTCCCACATAAAACATGTCTGAAAACCTCTGTCTCTTTTTGCATTTTAAGGTCATCACCTCTCTTTAAGGAGACGAGCGCTGTATTTCATCTTCAATCTTTTGGACTTGACTTATTGTGTTGATCAGTGTTCTACAGTTTTTCAAGGTTGTTTTTCTCTATAATGTCGCTATCATTGTATAGAATGTTCTCCTAGTTCTGTTCCCTTTGCTTTATAAATGTTTTCCAAGCTGCCACAGAAGCTGTCTGTTCCTTTGTTTCTCATGGAGTCCATTACATCCATATGCCACAATTTGTTAAGCTATTCTCCAATGGGAAGATGGCCCTTTAAGTTAACAGTTTTTGGCTACTACAAAAAGCTACTAGAAGTATTTTGGTACAATGGCAACAACAAGATTATACGATGATCAATTCTGATGGACGTGGCTCTTTTCAATAATGAGATGATTGAGTCCAGTTCCAATGATCATGTGATGAAGAGAAAGAACTCTGGGAATTGAATGTGAATCACAAAATAGCATTTTCACTCTTTTTTTTTTTTTTTTGGCATTTTCACTCTTTTTGTTGTTGTTTGTTTACATTTTGTTTTCTTTCTCATTTTTTCCCTTTTTGAAAAGGAGCAAGATAATTGTATAAATATGTATGAATATATTGGGCTTAATGTATATTTTAATATGTTTAACATACATTGAATTAATTGCCATCTAAAGGAGAGGATATGGGAAGGGGGAACACAAGGTTTTGCAATGTGGAAAAATTATCCATGCATATGTTTTGAAAATGAAAAGCTTTAGTACAAAAAAGAAACATTTTGGTACATATAGATTCTTTCCCTCTTTCACTGGTTTCTCTGGGATATAGGTTTAGTAGTCACATAAATAGGTCAAAGGATATAGACAGTCTGTTAATCTTTTGGACATTGTTCTCAACTGTTCAACTAAGACCAGTTCCCAGCTTCACCAACAGTACACTAGTGCACCTATTTTCCCACAGCTCCTCCAAATCTTGTCATATTGTCTTTTATCATCTCTGCCAACCTGATAAGCCTGTGGTGGATCCTCAGAGTTGCTCTAATTCACATTTCTCTAATTATTAATGATTTGTCCACTCACAACCCCTTTTTGTCCAAGAAGTTTTTATGTGACTCTAAATATATAGGTATTTTATTTTATTTTAATTATTATATTGTAATATAATCATTATATTTTATAAAATAGGTTTATAAATCATATATTGATTATAAGTCATAATTTCACATTTAGATACATGATCCCATACTAAGTTGCAACCCACAGTTTGAGAAACTTTGATTTAGAGCAATTTTTCATATGATTGTTAATAGTGTAGGTTCTTTTTTCTTTGATTTCTGCCTGTTCATATACTTTGACCATTTATTTGTTGGAGAATGTCTCTTAATCTTATAAATATGAATCAGTTCTTTATAAATCTTGGAAATGTGACATTTAGCAGAGAAAATAGTTGCAAAATATTTTCCTAGTTACTTATTTTCCTTCTAATTTTTACTACCTTAGATTTTTTGTACAATTTTTTTTGGATATTTCCTATAATCAAAACTGTCTGTTTTATCCAGTATGGCCCTCTCTTATCACTTGTTTCATGATAAATTCTTTCCTTTAGATATGAACAATAATTTATCCCTTTCTCCTTCAGTTTTGTTCCTTTTTTATGTCATGGTTTTTTTAAATATCTAAGCCTATATATCTTTACTTATATTTATAGCATATCTTAGCATCAAGTGTGAGATATTAATTTTTAAAAATCTAATTTCTTCCTGACTGCTGTCTAGTTTTCTCAGAAGCTTTACTACAACAGTGAGTCCTTTGACCAGTAATAGGGGTCTTTGGGCTTATCAAATACTAGGCCATCTTGTTAGCATCTGTGTGTTTTACACCTAATCTGTTCCACTGACATCTTTTTTTTTTTTCCTAAAGAAGGAAAAAAAGAAAGAAAACAAAAATAGCAAACACTAAATCATTTTAACGATTGCTACTTCATACTAAAGTTTGAAATCTGAATCTATATTCCCTTCTTATCCTTACCCCCATTATTATCCTTGGAATCCTGACATTTTGTTCCTCCATATGAATTTTAATTTCTTTTAGTTCTATAGAATACTCTTTGAAGAATTTGATTTATAAAGAACTGAATAAGTAAATCAATTTATGTAGTATTGTCATTTCTTATTGTAGTGGCTCCACCTATACATGAGCAATTACTGTTTCTCCATTATTTAGATCTGTCTATTTCTGCAAAGAATGTCTTATCATTACACCCATATAGTTCCTAGGTGAACCTCTTAAGGTTCACCTAGGGACTATATGGATCTAACTATAAAACTTGTTTTAGAATTTTTATAGTTGCTTTAAATAGAATTTCTGTTTCTAACTCTTTCTACTGATTTTTGTTGGTTATATATAGAAATGCTAATAATTTATGTGGATTTATCTTATATCTTACAACTATGCTGAAGTTTCTATTTTAATTAATATTTTTTTATTCTCCAGAGTTCTCTAAGTATGCTATTGTATTATTTGCAAAAAATATTATATTGTTTTCTTTTTTTTGTCTATTTCCTGGATTGTTGTTGCTGTTTGCTTTTTGTTTTTTGTCTATTGCTATAGCTATCATTTCTAAGTACTTATGTTAAACAGTAGTGATGAGAATAGGTATTCTCATTTTATCACTGAAATTTTTGGAAAGATCTCTAACTTTCTCTATTACACATAATGCTCACTCTCAGATTTACATAAGTAATATTTATTATAATGAGGAAAGATCTACTTAGTTTTTAATAGTGCTGAGTTGGATTTTTGTCAAAAACCTTTTCAACGCATACTGTTTTCACCTTTTTGTTGTTGTTTTCTCGTGGTGTTCCCTCTTATTCTGATTTTTCTTTCCCTACATGAGTCATATGGAAATATATTAAAAATGGATTGTACATGTATAACCTATATCAGTTTGCTTGCTGTTTTGGGAAGGGATCAAGTAAGAAAGGGATGGGGAAAAAAAGGAACTCAAAAATCTTACAAAAATATATGTCAAAAATTATCTTTACTTGTAACTGGAAAAAGTAATATATCATTAAAATAAAAAAAATTAAAAATAAAGTACAGGACTTTGAAAATAACAGACTAGTGGCTATGCTAAAGGTCTCTGACAGTCTTTAAGTTTGATTTCTTAAAGATAAAGATAGGAGCAGGAAAAGGCAGTAAGCACAGTAAATACTTAGTTAAAAATAATAAAACATTAAAATGTGGCCTAGTCTTCCCTCTTCCTCCCAACATTTGGCATTACCTCTATGTATATCTTAACACAAATCATATGATATAAGTAGTTAACCTGGCAATAAAAGGGAAAATGTTTTTGTTTGATTGTTTTACTTCCCTAGTTACTGTGAAAAATACAAAAAAAAAGCATAGAAAATTTTAAAAACCCACCTTTTCAATATCTATTTGATATAACCACAAGATTTTTATTATTTATATTATTAACTTGGTATGTTATATTTATTATCTTCTATATGTTGAATCAACTTTATATTCCAGGTATAAGCTCAACTCCTTATAGTATATAATCTTTCTAATCTGTTTGAACTTATTTATTAATATTTATATTTTTTGCCTCAATGGTCATTAAGGATATTGGTATATAATTTTCTTCTTTGCATTGTCTCTACCTAGTTTAGGTATCAAGACTATGTTTATATTACAGAGAGAGACTGGAAGGATGGAATTATTCATTTGAACTACAATTAAAAGAACTTTGTGGAAGATGGAGGCAGGATTTGTTATAAACCATTTCAATTAAATTAAATTTGATGAACATTTATTAAGCACTTGCTATTTTCTGCGCTCTCCTTATGGAATCTAAATCATCCAGGGAGACAAAGTTTGAGAGCTTTGCTTGCAACTTAGTACATGTAAGATAATTCAAAGCTTTCCTTCTGTCCGAGACAGAGAGAGACAGATGTATATGATAGAATGATCACTGGATTTAGGGTCAGAAAGATAGGATTCAAGTCATAATTCTGTGATTCAGAAAGCTGTGATGAATTACTTTCTCTGAACCTCAGTTTCCCCATTTGTAAAATAGGATTAATCATTCATTTACTTAACACACATAATTATCTCACAGACTTGTCATGAATATGGTAGGACTTTGTAAATTATAGAGCAGTCTATAGAAGTCAGCAATTATCATTATTATTCCATGAATGATTTTGACCCAGTGAACCTATACTCTTAACATAGGGTTTGGGTAGGCAGGAAAATATTTTTTCTAATAGTAATAAGCAATTGATGAAGATGTTAACTGGAGAGACTTGGTATATTGCATTGAAACACAATGATCTTAAAGTAGACAGTCTTTCAAGTCCTGGAAAGCCTGGACAGTATCCTGGGTTTGAAGAGCAGGACTCAGAGTTCCCATACTCCCTTGGGTGGCACCGAAGCTGGACCCCTGCTCTACTATTGACTTCAGATCTGTTGCCTTGAAGTGTGGGTGTATCTACCAAATCTCAGGTTTCTAAACCTGCTGCTAAAGAAAAAGGGAACAGCTCAGAATAGCAACTTCGGTCTTCAGCGTTACTGAGTGAGACTAAAAATGAGCACCATTGTGCTTACCTCAGTCAGATTTAAGCTTATGTAGAACATTTCAAGGTGTATAAACCTGCAATAGAAATAGCTCTTTTCTGTAACATGGCGTTTATAGCTCCGCTGGGGCTCCGAGTTATTCAGCCTAAATATAAGGAGGATTTAGGACAGTCTTACTCGGCACTGTCGTTCCAAACACGGAGATTAATGGCAAGAGCCTTGAATGCATTCATTCAGCAGAATTTTTCAGCTTCTTGTTACTTTTTCCATTACTCCGCTCTCCAGTTATGTCTTCAATATGAGCGTGTTGTCATGGCTGTAAGCCCAGATCCTTGTGTTTTTGATATAGAAGGCTGGCTCTCTAGTTAAAAGGCCCTGAAAGGCTCTCACCCTTCATCCTGTAGCTAACCCTGTTACTGGGAGTGAGCCCCAAGTTCTTGCTGAGCTTTAGTAAGGTGTTTTCCCTATCTAGCTCTGTGGTTATATGGAGAGCTGCATTTATGTTGCTTTACCTTCCACTGTTGTCTTACTTCATCTCATCACTGATGTTCACATTGTCCTGTATGCCTAAGGAATAAGTTGGAAAGACCCTGTTCTGTTCATTCTTTTGTGGAGTACACACTACGACCGAGTCCTCGGGCTGGGGCTAAAAAGAATAAACGAGATGGGATGAGATCTCTGGAGTCATTCCTGCAGAGTACAAGAGACAGGACAAGGAGAGCAGGACAGGGCTGCAGAAATAGGTTCCAATGACCGAAGAGCGAGTGGGCTCACAAAACCAGATGTGATAAGGTCATGAGAGAGGCACAAATAATGGGTGGTGTTCAAAGGAACAATTCAGAACTGATGACTCGTTGATTAGAAAGCCAGTAAACTACACAGCAACCACAGGGAGCTGGGCTTAAAGTGATAATGCATGCATTAAAAATACAAGGCAAAAGTCAGGTAAAAATGGGTCGGACTTTGAAGAGTTCTGTAGAATAAATGTGACTCGGGGCTCCTCATTCTGATCTCAATCATCGATGGCTTGATGTTGGTTAACAACAGACTTGCCACTTTTAGACTGAAGAATGGCTTTTCATAGGACATGGGTACTGACTAATGGTTAATAAAGAGTAATGTGGTGATGGATGATGGCGATAATAGCATCACAATCTGAAATGACGAGATGGAAAAAGAAGAGAAAAAAAGAAGAAAAAGGCTTGAATCATGAATGATTAGGATCTTATGGCTTTCTATATGATCGTGTTTTATGCCATTTGTTCATTTGAATGTTTGTTTCTCCAGATGGTTATAAAGGTTAAGAAGAAGAAGAAAGCGAGTTGAATTCCCCAGAGTTATACAGAAAAATGCTTACTCTGAGTAGAATTAAAAGTAACTCCGTAGAGCTGCCGGATGTTTGTTTATAGAATCTCTAGGTAACATTTTAGAAAGAGTCTGCTACCCTGAACAGTTACCCTTGCTTCAGATCCCACGCTGGCCTCCAGAGGCACATGTTCACTTGCCTCTCAAGGACGTTCTTTACCACAGAACAAACCTTGACCTAGCAGGGAATGGCCGAGATGGCATTAATATGTATTATATTATTATTATTAATTATATATATATATATATAATTAATATAATAATATGTCCCCAGAGAATGGGTGCCCTAGTAGGGACCCATAAGTCCAATAGTTTTCCCCGGCAGACCATTCATGATTCCCTTCCTCTTTCCAGTCTATTAGAATACAAGGTTTTCATCATGAGATAGTGACTTCAGTTTGCTTGGGGATCTAATACTTATTCACCTGAAGTATGGTGGGCTTGGCTATTTATTCCAAAATCATCAATCCATTTATCAATAAATGGGAGTTGTTGAGTCGTTTCTCAGTAGTGTCCAACTCTTTGTGATCCCATCTGGGGTTTTCTTGGCAAAAATACTAGAAGGGCTTGCCATTTTCTTTTCCAACAAATGAGTATTCATCACTTACTCTGTGCTGGGTGCTGGTGATAAAAAGACAGAAATGAAGCAGTTTCTGGGCGCAAAGCACTTTCATTTTATCAGGAGGATATTATGTGGGTACCTGAATATGAGTAAGATAAATACAAGGTACTTTTGGCAGGAAAGCCACTGGAAGCTGAGGGGGAAGGGACATTGCAGGGGGAAAAAGGACTCTATAACCTCTTTTTTTTAGATTAAAACATTTATTTCATTGAAGACAAACCTGAAAACAAAGGAAAATTGGAGAGTTGTAAAAAGAGATTGATAAGAAATCCCCGATTCCTCAAGATGGAGGATGTGGTAGGAGGCCATGCTCCTGCAGGTGATTGATTGATCCCTGCCTTGCCTGATGATGTTCCTCAAGCTCTAGGTTTCAAAGGCCTCTGAGAACCTGTTCTACATGGCTGTGACAATAAAAAGAAGGGAAGTCTCATGTCATTTGATTACCATATAAAGCTGTGTGGCAAGCAGGCCTTAGCCAGCCCACCGCCCCCACTATCACAGCCACTTTCCGTAGCCCACTGAGGTGTCTCAATTGAATGGCAGCCCGGGAGATTTGTGAAAGGTAGAAAGAAGAGATCGCCATCTTAGATGATGTGGGATGGGACACTGAATGTTGGAGGGAGGCCAGGGAATCTTTTCCCTAGGAGGAAGTGGGTCCCTTCTGACTGAGATGGCTCAAATCCTCAGTCTCTTCCTCTAAAAAAATCAAGAAACTGAACTCCAGTGCTTACACAGTGCCTAGTACACCATAGGTACTTAATAAATGCTTCTTCACTTGACTAAGGCCCATGCCAGCTCTAAAATTTAGACTCCTATAGAATATATTCCAGTCTGGAGGGAAGATGGTAAGTGAAATGAACTTTTTCCATGAAATGGTTGAGAAAAAAGTTCTTTTGACCCCATCCTGGCCAAATAGGGGTGGAGGGAGGAATCCTTCATTGATCCCCCTTGGGACAGACCTAGCCCAATAATCAGGCACTGAGATCCTGGTCATCCTTGCCCACAACCAGCAGGTTCATCACACACACACACACACACACACACACTCCAGTGGGCTCTCATTGTGTCACTTCTCCCAAAAGGCATTAACTATTTTGAAGAGAGCACTTGGAGAACTCATGCTATCCAGACAAAGAAATGATTCTCTAAGGGTGGAATTTTTAGTATCAGTGATAAATGGGCTAGGGAAGGAGATGGGTGGCCCAACGGACATTGGAGAATTGATAGCACCTAAAGACCTAAGCCAATCTTCACCTGGCCATGCTGCTCCTCATTTTCCAACTGAGGAAGGGGATCTCAGAAGATCTCAGGGGACTTTTCTAAGGTCATACATAGGGGAAGTCAGATATATGCTGAGATTTTAACCAAGCCAGTCTCCTAAGCAGTCCGGTGGTTTAATGTGGGTTTCATCCTCCAGCAGCCCATTCTACCATCAGACTTCTCTAATTGTTAACAAGTTTTCCCAAACATCAAGCCTCAATTTGCCCCTTTATAATTTCCACCTATCATTCCTGGTTCTGTCGTTTAGGACCAAATGAACTCTTCTATGTGGCCATCCAGAGGCTTGAACCTCTGGGGAGATGTCTTCAATCAGAAGAGAGGATTTTGGGGAAAAATAATAGGTTCAGGTGATTACTACAGATAATCATTTTTTTTTCTTTGCCTTGCGTTAAATAACTTGCCTTGGGTCACACAGCTAGAAAGTGTTAAGTGTCTGAGGCCAGACTTGAACTCAGGTCCTCCTGATTTTGGGGCTGGTGCTGTATCCACTACATCACCTAGCTGCCCCACTAGATATCATTATTCCTATTTTACAGGTTTCTTTCTTTTTATGATTACTTATAACAATAAAATAATTTTACAGGATTGCTTTGATATACTTTTTGCTAGCACTTCATTATTCCTATTTTACAGATGAGGAAACTGAGGCATGTAGAGGCTAAGGGACTTACTTGCCCAGGTCCAATAGCTAGTGTCTGAGTTAAGTTGTAGATCCACTTCTTTCAGTCCCCTCTGTCCATACCTATTCCATGTGACCTTTCCATACAATCCTTCCTAGCTCCTTTCCAGACTTGATTCTAGCTTGCTTTACCTTTTGTTAAGTTCCCCCTTTTGTACCATTTTAAGATTATCAAGGAGCTTTTCTCATATGATCCCTATGATTCAGGGAGTAAGAAAGTATAATATTAACTCCCTTTCACAGATAGGAAAACTGAGTCTCACAGTGATTAAGTGATGTTGCACAATTACTAATATTGGGAGATGGGACTTGAACCCTGATCTCTCCTGACTTTGTCCAGTGCTCTTTATCACCTTACCACACTGCCATACCACATCTGAGGAACCATAGAGTAAGGAATCAGGTGCTGGAACTGAAGTCAGGAAGGACAAAGTTCAAATTTTACATTATTATTTACTAACTGTGTGACCCTGGACATGACTCAGTTTCCTTACCTGTAAAATGAGGGGCTTGGATTTCCACTGTGATCCCATATTAGCCTAATATCTGGATATGATTATAGAACTTTAGGATTTTGAGCTTGAAAAGACCTTATAGGTCATCTAGTTACTAGATTCTAGACCAACTCTCCCCTACTAGACTGTAAGCTCTCTGAGGGCAAAGACCTTATCTTATGTAAACATTTTGTACCGATTCTTGTACCTACAGAATGCTCTGGCCTTTGCACAATAAACAGGAAGTTAGGTGGCCAGGGGACTGAGCTCTGGACTTGGAGTCAGGAAGACCTGAATCTGAATCAAACTTCCGACGCTCACTAGCTGTGGACCAAGCATTGAATCTAACGGTACCTCAGTTGTTTCATCTGTTAAATGGGGGTAAGAATAGCATCTACTTCCCAGGGTTATTGTGAGGATCAAAGGAGATAATACTTCTTTTTTTTAATTTTTTAATTTTTTGGATTTTTGTTTAGGCAATTAGGATTAAGTGACTTGCCCAGGGTCACACAGCCAGGAAGTGCTAAGTGTCTGAGACCACATTTGAACTCAGGTCCTCCTGACTTCAGGGATAGTGCTCTATCCACTGCACCACCTAACTGCCCCAGGGATAATACTTCTAAAGTGCCTTCAAAATCTTAAAGCACTATATGAATGCTAGCTATTTATTATTGTAATAAATTCTTGAGTCACAGTGAGCATCAGCCGGCTTGTCAATACAATGGGCTCAGCAGAGCATTGTAGAGAAAGAATTAAAGGATATTATCTCTAAAATGAGCAGCATGGACTAGGTTCCTTTCAGCTCTGAGTATGGGATCTTATGATCCCTCATGGTCATGCCCAGAATGGGCAATATTCGACTTTGAGGGCAGGGATTGAACCTTTGCCTTTCTTTGTCTCCTTAGAACTTAGCCCACTGCCTGATGCTTCATAAATGTTTCCTAGTGGATTTGAACAATTGGGAGTCCAGGGCTACCCTGCCCCTTCTCTGCCTCATCCCCCTTTCAGACAGCAGGCTCTCCTGGCTCAGATTTATTTCGAGGCTTGCTATTGTTCTCCATGCCCTCCTGGCACAGCCCCTTCCGGGCCAAGGCTGCCCCCCTGGCCATGGCTCCCACTGGAGGAAGCCTCCCAGACAACGGCTAAGAGATTCCCCACTCGACCTCCCCCTCTCCGACCCAACCCCTCCACTTTTTTTTGCCAGCTCCTCTCTAGGGGTGGTGGCTGTTGAGATGAAGCTGATAAGGATGCAACCTAACAGGCAGCATTTGTTTTCCGGTTTTCTTGTGGGCGTTTGGGCAAAACCACCTTTCAAAGGAAACTTTGATGTCCCTGAACTATTGTAGAACAAAATCAGGCCCTCTTCTCTCTCACCTCCACCCAGCCCGTGGAGGCTAATTACTACAGAGGAAAGGGTGGATTGGATAGCTCCCCCAATCTGAAACACCAGCTGCTTCCCAACCATTTCTGTTTGGGTTTGGGATCCTTTGTGTTTCGCCAACAGCTGTGTCTCCCTGACCACACTGGATTCAGGATGATAATGAAATAACTCGAGGGTTGGGCAACATAATGGAGGCAGGGTAGTGCAAGAGCAGGAGTTCTCCTGGGATTATTTCTATGCCATAAAAAGTGGAACACTGATAGGTACATTAATTATAGCAGACCACAATTCTATGGCGCTCCATGACTCCAGAGTGATTTCCATATATTGTCCTACTTGATGTTCACATTAATTTTGGGATATAGGGAGAGCAAGAAGCACTGTGAACTGGAATCTAAATTTAGTCTGAGTTCATAGGAACTTAGTTAACTTGTGTGGACGTCTCACTTAGTATCTCTTTGGCTCATGTCCCCTTCCCCCCCCAAAAAAAGCCCCAAATCAAAAAAAAAAAATCAGAATTTGGCTTGTGTCTAGATCTCCACAGCAAAAAGAAAAAAGTTATTCAGTTCCATGCCAGCCCTCAGGCTATTAAAACATCAAACATAAGAGGGGCTTTATCTAACTCACCCCAAATATGCAAAGACATATCCAAATAACCAAGATCCTCATTGCCTCCCCAATGAGAACTTAGTTGTGACATTGATGATATCTCATCTCCATAAGGACATATTTCACAGCTTGTTGTTTAGTCATTTGGTCATGTCCAATTTTTTGCAACTCCATAAATCATAGCACATCAGGCCCTTCCTATCTGAAAGCTCATCTTCTGATGTCAGGTCTGTTTTTTAGCATTTTATTACTGTCCATGGGGTTTTCTTGGCAAAGATATTGAAGTGATTTGCCATTTCCTTCTCCATATTTCAGAGCTCCCATAATGATATTACTAAAATATGGGTCTTACCATGTCACTCCTTCCTCACCCAGACTCAATAAATTCTGGTTGACAAGGTCAGCTCTTTGATAAAATAGGGCTTTGTCTGGCCCTGAGTATTCCCCTTGCCACTTTGATTTCCTGTCAAGAATGCTTTATAGATTCATAGCTACTTCATATACCTGGACCATATTCTTAAAGTTAGCTTTAAAAAGGACAGAAAGAAATCCAGGGCCATGATAGAGCCCCATGAGGGGCTGCCCTGGGATTCAAACTCAGTTCCCTGATGTGGTGTGGTGCAGGACATTTGGACACCTCCAAGGTTCATCCAGGCAACAGACACCTGCTGTATGGCATCATATGGCTCCAGAGAAGGCATTAGGAGGAGGTAGTAGTGAGGGGACCAAGAAGTTCTGCACCAAGAACTAAGTCAGAATGGGAGCCGAGGGCAGTGGCGTACCAATGGCAAATCAGAGAGAATCAAGCAGAAAATGGAACTGAGAAGCAGTGAGAAACAGAGCCATGATGTAGAGGGACAAACATAGACTTTGAATTTAATCGGTACATGGGTCCTATGGAGGCTGAAGATCCAAGGAAAGGGATACATCCTCCAGCAATTTAACTTGGGGAACTGTCCAGGTGCTTAGAGCAGATGAAGCTGACCAGAGAAGTCATAGAAAGCTTAACTGTTCATAGAATCTGTTTATAGACTTGGGTGCCAGCTGTTGGCTTTTCCTTGTGGGGTTAAATAAAATCTGTCCTTTATTTGATGTTTTGTTAGTCTGAATGTTTGGACATGAACGAGGACTCTCTTCCTTTTGTTGGAACCCCTTGAGCTGAATGATGATAGTTCCCAACTATAGGGGAATAAGCCAAAGAGTGTGCAAGAAGCATCCCTCTACCTCACAATCAAATCTAGTCCATGGAAACTTAAAGCTTCAGATCATTTAAAAACCAACATGCTGTATTTGAGGACATAGCTGGGGATTGTTCTGATGTGTATTTCTATTAGTGTTAATAGTTTGGAGTCTTTTATGTGGTTATAAATAGTTTGTAATTCTTCTTTTGCTTATTCCTATCTTTATCTTTTAAAAAAAACTTCATTATCTTCAGATTATTTAAAAAACATTCCATCATCTTTTAATATCTTTATTTATGTACCTATATAATCTATCTCTCTATATACTCACACACATATGTATGTGTGTAGATAGATCATATATGTATCCCTTTCTCTTCTTCAGTCATCCTGTAATTAAAAAGAAAAAAAGAGGAAAAAGCAATAAAACCAACCAACATATCAATTGTTCATAGATCCTCACTAAGAAGAAAAGAACCCATAAAGAAGGGGAAGAAAGGCCATTTATTCTGTTCTTTCCCAGTGCTGAGCTCGATCATTATAAGGACATAGAACCTAGGTTCATCGATTCTTCTTTCCATTTACATCGATGCAGACACTCTGTATTCTGTTTTCCTGGCACTGCCTACTTCGTTTAGCACCATGTCTGATACCTTTCCACAATTCTCTGAATTCTTCATATTCATCATTTTATGATCCAGTCATATGTACTTACATTCATTAACCATAATTTTTGCCAACCCTCAATCAAGGAGCATCCACTTTGTTTCCAAATCTTCACAAAAAGAACTGCCATAAAGATAATAGTAGCCTTAAGGTTGGCAAAGCACTGTAAATAATAATAATGGTATTATTTTCTATATAATAATATATAATTATTATAATTATAATTATACAATAATAGTATTTATATAATATTTTAAGGTTCTGTTACATTTAGTTGTTTTTCAGTCCTGACTCATTGTGTCTCAATTTTGGGGTTTTCTTAGCAAAGATCCTGGGATGGTTTTGCCATTTCCTTCTCTAGCTCATTTTACAGATGAGGAAACTGAGGTAAACAGGATTAAGTGATTTGCTTAGAATCACACAGCTAATTAATTATCTGAGGCCAGATTTAAACTCAAGAATATGAGTCTTCTTGGCTCCAAGTCAGGCATACTATCAACTGCCCCACTTAGCTGCCTTGTTTAATGTTTACAAAGCACTTTATACATTTTATCTCATTTTATCCTCACAAAAACGCTGGGAAGTAGACAGTATTTATTACCTCCATTTTACAAGTAAGAAAATTGAAACAGACTTTTCCAGGTCACAAAACTAGTATTTGAGGGAGGGTTTGAATTCAGTTTAAACTCAGTTTGAAATTCGGTTTTCCAGACCCCAAACATAGCATTTTTAGCCTTTGCTCCACTCATGACTCTATCAATCACCTCTATCACTATCTATGACTACTTTGTTGTTTATAGGATCTTTTTGTGTTGAAATGGGGCCTCTGGATCAAAGTATGTGAAGATTTTAATCACTTCTATAAACAAAATCCCAGATTTTGGTTTGACCAAATTTTATTGGGAATGCTTGGATCAGTTCCAAGCTTCATCCATCACATATTCCTTTGCCGGTCTTTCCAGGAGCCTTCCAGTGTTGACTTTTCCCACCTTCTTTGCCAACATGCTGTATTTGAGGATGCATCTGGAGAGTATTCTGATGTGTATTTCTCTTAGTGATAGTAGTTATTGGAGTCTTTTATGTGATTATAAATAGTTTGTAATTCTTCTTTTGCTTATTCCTATCTTTTGACAACTTAATCATTGGGGAATATCCCAGAGCTTCAGTTCTTAGCCATGGGCCATCTTGTCATCCCCAGATTGTCATCTGTAAAATGGGAAAACAATCTCGGGGAGATTAAATGACTTGCTCAATGTTGTGTAGCTGGTAGCAGAGCCATGTGGCACTCTCTGGGTCTCATGGTGGCCTATGGCATAAAGTCATTGAATCAACTCTAGATCTGGAATCAGAGGTGTCTGGTTTAAGTGCCAGATCCTAGGCAAGTCATTTAATCTTTCTCAGCCTCAGTTTCCTTCTCTGTCAAATATGGTGTTTGAACTCTTATCATTTCTAGAAGGCTCCCCACTTTGATTCTCTCTCCATTCCAGCCTATCTTCTCCTTGGTTATCAAAGTGATTTTCCTATAGTATAAACCTGACCATGTCATCCCTTAGTAAACTCCAATGCCTCCATATTGATTCTATAACAAATAGAAGCTCTTCTGTCTGGCACATAAACTCTTCAGACCTGGACCTTTCCTACCTCACCTTTCTATTCTTACACGTGATTGTCCTAAAGACCCTCTCCAATCAATCACATTGAATTTCTGGCTATTTATTTCTCCCACAAGCTGCTCCATCTCTCATCTCCATATGCCCTCCTTGTTATCCCTGGCTTCCTTCAAGACTGAACTCAAGTGCTGCCTTCTACCTCTAGCCTTCCCTGGTTTTCCTAGCCACAGGTATTTTTTCTCCCCAAATTGCCTTGTGTGCATCTCGAGTATTTTCTGTATGGACTTGTATATGCCCAAGTGGTCTCTGCTAGATGGCAAACTCCTTGAGGGCAGTGAGGTTATCCTACCCAAACTTTGTATGTTCCCTAGTGTCTAGGACAGGGAACACTGGACATGGTCGGGTTGAATCAATGCTTAATATAGTGAATTGAGCACATTAGTTGGGCAAAGCAAAAATAAAGCAGAAATGCATGAGAGGAAAAGAAACACGGTGGAAAGATAACAAAGGAAGATGGCAAGAAAGAGGGATCTGGAAGACACCTTGGGGGCCATTGGGTCTAATTCCTTCATCTTACAGGAAACTGAAGCCCAGGAAAGTTGTGAATTGTCCACGGGAGCAATCATGGGAGAGCAGGCAGTGGGATATAGTAGAAAGGATGGGGTCAGAGGACCTGGATTCAAATCCTGCCTTACCACTTACCAAAAATATCATGACTTCTCTAGACTTCAGTTTCCTCAGAGCCTCTAAGGCTTCTTTCAGTTCTGGATCTATATTGTTATCTTCTTAATAAGATGTTTGTTTTTGCTTTTATTTTGAGGCAGTGTGTTTCAAAGGAAAGAGCTGGATTCGAAGTGATGAATTTGGGATTATAGAGTCTGAGTTCAAATCCTGCCTCTTCCACGTGGGTTTCTCTCTCTGGGCCTCAGTTTCCCTTTCTGTAAAACGAAGAGGTTGCCCTCCATGGTTTCTCGGGTCCTTTCCAAAGGAAAGGTTGGCCAAAACTTGCTGCTGTGAGTGTCATGAAGGGTCATAGAATAAGGCTGAGCTATTCTTATCCTTTCCCTTTCTCTCTCCACCCCCACCCTCCCAATTGTTCTTTTTCTCTCTGTTCGGGTTCTTTCTTTCTTTTCTTTGTCTCTCAACCCTTTGTTTCTATTTCAGTGTTTCCTTTAGACTGGTGGTGAGAGGGTGAAGCCTCTTTTCATCTCAGGATACCAGAATCACTTCGAACTGGTAAACAGCTGAAGGATGTGGTAGCTGAGGAATTTTCCATTGAGGCTGGTTTGAACTGGTCCCATCCTTGCTGGGTCCCCCCTCAGCCCGCTCCACCTTGGTCCTCTTGGCTGCTCCCACTTTCCCAGGAGGCTGGAGGCCAGTGGAGAGTCTGCTCCTGCAAGGGAGCCACAGCCCAGCTCTTGCCCGTCCCAGGGAATCTGGGGAAGGCCCTCCCAAGGGCCGGAAATGGAAAGCCACAGATTGAGGTGATAGGGCAACTGAGTGATGGCGCTGCCAAGATAGACATCAGGGCTAAGGCTTCCAGTGGAAAAGGTCACCTCCGCTGCTCACTTGTGGCGGGGAGCATGCCGTCATATCCTCGGGAGGGACTATAGGCTGGGATGCTAGCTACCCAGACCCAGAGCCTTGGGGGAGATGGCCATCGATGGCTCACACTAGCCATTGTCACAACTGATGCTCCAGTGGTGGCCAGAATGGCCATCGTGTCAACTCGGTTCTTCTCAGTGGTTTGGGGATCCAAAGCAATCCCAACAGACTCTGGACACAAAATGCCATCTGCATCCAGAGAAAGACCTAAGGAGACTCAATATCAATCAACCCAGACTGTGTTCACTTTTTTTTTTCTGTTGTTTTCAAATCTCTCCCCTGGTTTTTCTCTTTTGCTCTAATTTTTCTCTCCCAACGTGATTCATAAAGCAACGTGTGTTAAAAAGAAATTTTGAAAATGGAAAAAGAAGCAAAAAAAAATTAAAAAAGAAAGAAAATGGCTATCATGTTGGTCCATTCCAAAATGTAGCATTTTAAAGAAAAATATATCTTTCCATATTGAAATACTCAGTAAAGTAACCCCAATAATCACTGAAAATATCTATGACTCTATTGTCTGTTGGGCTTTGAGCTCAAATAATATTTTCCTCGTAATAGCTGAGTGAGGCAGGGGATAAAAGGATCATTTTTTCCATATTATAGATGGAAAAGGAGGCTTAGAGGACACAGAATCAGAGCATCACACACTGTTCCAGAACTAGCACACTACTTGGCACACAGTAAGTGCTTAATAAATGCTGGTTTACTGACTTAACTGATTCAGACTTAAGATTTGTGGCTGTAAGTCCTGAAGTTTATCTTTATGGTCACCCCGAACTCTCCCTCCACTCCCCCCACACATACATACACACCCACAGGCTACAGAAAACAAATAGAAAGTCTTCACAATCTACACTTGAGTAGAAAGTGAAAGATGCCTTGAACAAAACAGTGACTTATCTACACAAGCCAAAGGGAAGGCGAAATTTAGGAGCTGAGGGTTGGAGTTGAAAGGAGGATTAGAAAACTGAGCTTCTGGCCTTAATTCTGGCTTTGACTACTGGTTTGCTTGGCCTTAGGCAAACATTAACACCTTGTAGGAAGGTTTTCTTTCCCTCTTATTTGGGCTTTATGTCTTTATTTGTAAAATAAAAGGATTGGGTTGGGGCCACTTCTAACTCTGGATTTTATAATCTGTGTCTTCTTTTGAGTAGATTTCCTTTTTTAAAAAAGACAGTTAAATGGAGCAATTACATTAGTGTAACCTAGAAGAAGGACAAGGGGTCATCCAATCCATTCTCCTGCCTCTAGAAAGCTTGCTGCTTTATCAGCAATAGCTGTTTGCAGATATTTTTTTCAAATCGAATAGATTTATTACTCGACTCTGATGAACAATACAATTGAATGTAAAGGATATTGAAGGCAGCTTCCTGCTGACAAGGTTATCCTACCCAGGGCCAATCAGATGTGTCTAGGAAGCTGACGTTCATAGATAAAGGCCATTGGCTGCAAATCTCCTTCAATAGGAATAGAAATGGGTTGGGTCCCTTTGGACAACTGATCAATAAATGTTGCTCATAATGAGAAGCTGCTCTACCAAGTCAATAGAGGGCTGATTTTGAGGTCAAGAAAAATGGGGTTCAAAGCTGCCCCCCTCAAAGCTGGTGATCCTGGGTGAGTCACACTCTGAACCTCAGTTTCCTCATCCGTAAAATGAGAATGAAAATACTTGAATTATCTTATTGAGAAGCTCATCCCAAATAATCACAGATTGTGAGAGCTGGAAGGGAGTTTAGGGGCATCTGACTCAATCTATAGGTCACCTAATGCCCCTGAGCCTTAGTTGCCTGTAAATGTTGGATTAGTTTAGACTAGATGGCCTTGAAGGTCCCAGCTCTGGACATAAGATGCTATGTAGAAGAATGTCTGTTGTAAAACACCAGGTGAGTCTGGTCCAGCCTCTGCTTAAAACCCCCCAATGCGGGGAAACCTACTGGGGGAAGGGAAAAGAAGAAGCTTAGTGCAGAGTGCCCTACTATGAGCCATGTATGACACTAAGCACTTTACAAACATTATCTTATTTGATCTGCACAACAACGATGGGGTGTAGGTGTTCTCATTATTCTGATTTTACAGATGAGGAAACTGAGGCAGATAGAAGTTAAGTAACTTGTCCGGGGTCACACAGGTAGTGTCTAAGGCAGGATTTGAACACAGGTCTTAGCTTCTTCCCTCCTTCTCTCCTTCCCTCTTCTTTTCTCTTCCTTCCTTAATTCCTTCCTTCCTTCCTTCCTTCCTTCCTTCCTTCCTTCCTTCCTTCCTTCCTTCCTTCCTTCCTTCCTTCCTTCCTTCCAGCATAGAAGGAGGATGGAGAGGGGGAAGACCCTCAAGGACCATACTGATGATATTAAAGACAAAAAGTATCAATAATAACATTTCATAAAACAGTGTGCTAGAGACCTTGGAAGAGTGACTGCTTCAATCCAGTGTTGAGTTCCAGACTACAAATCAAGGGGTTGAGAAAACAGAGGCAGTGAATGTAAATAGGATCCAATGAGATAATAATATAAAGCACCTGGCACAGTGCCTGACACACAGTAAGGGTTGATGAATATTAACTATTATTATGAATTATTATTAGATAGCTGTTCCTGGGCATTTGACTGGGAAAGATAGGCGGCAGTATGGCACATAGAAAAAACACTTTGGAGTCTGAGAGCCAGGCTTTAATTTTTAGCTTTGTTCCTCATTTTTTGGCCTCTGTGACCTTAGGCTAATTTCTTAATCTCTCTGTGCCTCAGTTTCTCCAAATGTGAAAGGAAGAAGTTGTATCAGTTAGTATATCCCATGAAGCTATAAATCTCTGATCTCTGATCCAATGAGCCTGAGATGGAGGATAATACCGGAGTAGGAACAAATACATGTTTTTTAAGGAAGGGGTAGATATGGGAGTGTTTGTAGGTAGTGGGCAATGATCTAATGGATAAATAGAAGGTGAAGAGTTTAGACACAAGGAGAGCTGATGGAAAGGATAAACAGAGGGAGATGATGAAGGAGGCTGAGGAAATGACGGAAAGGGCAAACTCTCAGAGGAGATGGGAAGGGAGGGGATCTAGGTCTCAAGTAGAGAACTAGGGTTGGTAAGGGCACACTCTTCTGTCCATATCCCCTCTCTGTGGTTCTAGAATTTATCCAGAAAGGCCAGATAGCAGGAAGACCTGCCTTCTCCTTTCATGCCCTTCCTTTCCAAACCAGGAACCTTTAGGATCCATTGAAGTTCCTGATTGCTCATACAGTTTGGATGAGATGCAAGTCACCAGTTCTATTCCTTCGGTGAGCTGGAGGACCACCAGGTCTGTCTGCCCTGCCTCTTGGACCTGTGGAGCCCCTGGCACTGACGTAGCCTAATTCCCCCAGGACTTGGCATCTGCCTCTCAGCTCCACTCTTAGGCTTCCTGGACATTTCCCACTGTCCTGTCACCGGGCTTTTATTGCTAGTCTGTAAGTTGAAGATGGTCCTGAGCTGAGCTTTACCGACAGCCCCTTTCCTCCTTCACTGGAATCTTCAGTGGTTAGAGAAGGAGCTCCATCATCCCATAATGGATGCCTTAAAATCCTGCCTTGTCTCAAAAAACAATGGCAGCTCTGTGGAAGCAGTGACTGTGTCTCCTCTTGTGTTCCCTAGAGTGAAGGCTTCCCTTGGAGCTGCATGTCTCCCTCCTCACTTCTGAATCCTTCCTTCCCTGTCTCCCCTTCTTCTTTCACTATTTCCAGCTTCCTCCAAGATTCAGTGTAAGTTGGACCTTCTGCAACCGCTCCCTCCCCCAGTGCTGGTGAAGTCCCTCTGAGGAACTCATCTGTATCCCCAGCATTAGTACCGGGCTTGGTCTATTATAGACATTAATAAATGCTTGTTAACTGACATAATAAGTAAATCATAATGATTCATTGACCGGTCGATCGATTTCTTGAATGAGTGATTGCCCCCAGTGTCTTGCTATCTGAAGAAGCCAGAATGATTCCCTAGAGTCAATCCTCTGTAAGGAACAATGGCTTTTAAAGGGCTGATGATACTACTCTAGTCCTTGCTATAAACCCTTCTTCCTTCCCTCTTTCCTTTCCTCCCTCCCTCCCTCCCTCCCTCCCTTCCTTCCTTCCTTCCTTCCTTCCTTCCTTCCTTCCTTCCTTCCT
>JAJPUD010002376.1:231731-249985 GCA_023553655.1 Myrmecobius fasciatus
CCTTCCTTCCTTCCTTCCTTCCTTCCTTCCTTCCTTCCTTCCTTCCTCCCAGTATAGAAGAGGGAAGATGGGGAAAAGGAAGATCCTCAGGGGCCATGCAGATGATATTAAAGACAAAAGGTATCAATAATAACTTATTTCATAAAACAGTGTGCTGGAGACTTGTGCTAGATTGTAGAGAATGTTTGAGCAAAAGAAGCTGGGAGCATAGAATGTCAGAGCAGAGAGGAGCCTGGGAGCATTCAGTGGCAGAGCTGAGAGAAGCCTCAGAATATAGAAGACAATTTCAGAACTGGAAAGAACATTAGAACGCAGAGTATATAGAACATTGGAACTGAAAGGCATCTTGGAACACACATCTGAGCTGGGAATGACCTTAGAACAGAGAATGTTGGAACTTGAAGGGATTTTAGAACATAAGACTATTCATTAGCACCGGAGGAACCTTGGGGTGTAGGGTGTGTTCAGGAAAGACCAGCCCCTCTGGGGTGGGAAGGTTGCCAAGCCTTTCAGGGCTGCTTTCCACCTTTGCCCCCTTAACTCTCACCTGTGGCTCCAAGAAGCCCTAGTGGGCACACCCCCCAGTAAACCATTTTGGCAGATGGGGCTAACCCTGGTTGAGGACAACCCAAGGGTCTCAGTGAGGTCCTGCTGTCTACCCCAAGCTTGTGAAGACTTTCCCTGGTGAGATGGGCAGATGAGAACAATTTGTTCCAGTGGCCATGAAGGTGGCCGAAGCAGATGCAATGGAGCACTTGGGGATTGACCAGACATTGAAGACACCCAAGGTCATCCACCGCATCTCAGACATCCCCAGTCATCTTGACTCTGTCCTGCCATTGGACAGTGATGACTCGGAAAAGAGAATGGAGCTCAATGACTGTGTGCAGCTCTGCCTCAATCCAATGTACACATGAATCAAAAGACATCGTCCCCCCCCAAAAAGGGGGAAAATATAGAAAATAGAATGAAAATTGCTTATTTAATGTTCAGAAAACCTGATGTTTTAACCAGGTCAGATGAATTTGTTTTCTTAGTAAAATCTAAAAGACATAAGTGCTATGGTGGCCATTTCAGGAAGGGGGACTAGACAATGGGAGAGAGATTTTTCAGTCTTAGTAGCATTAAATCTCTGGGCTATACCAAACTATACCCCTCAGCACCCCTTTGGGAAACCTCCTTTTGAAGTCACTGCTAGAGATCCCCCAGTTAGAGCCAGCCTGGGTGCTTCTGCTCAATTCAGGACCTTCTCCTAGGTGTCTCTCCCAAGCTACTCCCAACTCCCTGCAATGGGGATGAAACTGGGAGAAACCAGGATGGGTGTAGAAGGCAGGAATGGGTGCAATCAGGCTGGATCAGTCGGCCACTAGGTGGCAGTCACAGTGACTCCTTGATCATGTTTCAAATTCAGCAGGTAGGACATGTGTGTGTGATCAGTCTCTTTAGCTGGATTGAACATAGATGCCCTTGAACCCCAGACTCCCCCCTTTCTCCAGGCCCCACCTGTAGCTTTTCTACCAGAAACTGAATAAATCATTTATAAATCAAGCATTAAAGGTCTCCAATGAAATGTTTTTTTTTTTAAATTTCTTTTTATTTTTAATACATATTGCTTTATGAGTCATGTTGGGAGAGAAAAATCAGAGCAAAAGGGAAAATCCATGGGAGAGATTTAAAAAAAAAAACAGAAAAAAGAAGTGAAACAGCATGTGTTGATTTACATTCAGTCTCCTTAGTTCTTTTTCTGGATGCAGATGGCGTTTTCTGTCCAAAGTCTATAGGGATTGCTTTGGACAAAGAAATTCTTTAATCACACTCCCTTATCCTGCATATGGAGACTACACTAGCCACACCCTCCCTAGACACCCATCCCTGCAGATGCTGGGAGGCTCATAAAGAGCTCTAACTCAACTCCACATTATCCCTGCCCCAATCTAGCCTGGAATCTTGGATCTGAGCACCGTAGCTGCTCTTCCCTTCCCTCTCCCTCTTTTCAGGAATCACCCAGCCCCCACCTCTGGGAAGGGGTTCAGAGAGTCCTGAGGATGGTATTGGGGAGGATTGAGGGAGTAATCACATCCTGTGACGGTTATGTGGAAACTGCTAGCTGCTTCTAGGGACAGGTGAGAGTAAAACACAGCACTGACCCTCTCCTGCTATGGGAGCCCCAAACTGGGTTCCCAGGAGCATTCTATGGCCAGATTCATCACTGTAGTCTCCAGCCACCCCTATAGGGTGAGGAAAGTGAATCCCAAGAAAACAATCTCTTGGATTGTTTTCTTCTGCCTCCTAATTCAACCTGTAAAATGAGGACAGGAATATTGAGTCTTATTCTTTGTTTGATCTTTGTATGTCTGGCCTTGGGAAATTTTGATTTATATCGAATCAGAGAACACAGAATGTCAGAGCCAGGAAGAACCTTAGAGCAGAGAACAAAGAATATTAGGTTATGGAATAATAGAGAATGTCGGAACTTGAAGGGATCTTAGCAGAGAGAGCAGAAAATAGCAAAACTGGAAAGCCTTTAAAATAATGAAAAGACTGTCAGGGCTGGGGGGGATTTAAAACAAAGTATTTAGAATCAGAGCTAGAAGAGACTTTGGAACACAGAAGAGAACGTCAGAGGTGGAAGGGATTTTAGAACATAGAAAGTCAGGGCTGGGAATTACCTTTGGATATAGAATATAGAACACAGAAGGCTAGCTTATCCAACTTAGCTTAGGCAGCAAGCACTTACAAAGCATTTACTTTGTGCCAGACACAGCTGCTGGAGATAGAAAGAAGGGCACAAATAGTCTCTGCTCTCACAGGGCTTGCATTATAATAGGGAAAACAGCATGTTAAAAGTGGGTACAGACAGGTCATAGACAGAAGCTGCCCTCTCATAGAAAAGACACGAGTAGCTGGAGCTGGCAGCAGTGGGGGAAGGTCTCTTGAAAAAGGTAGGGTTTGAGCTGAGTCTTGAAGGAAGTCAGGGAGTCTAAGAGGGACACATGAGGGGAGGTAGGGGAGGGAGAGAGATGAGGTGAGAAGGAGAAGGAGGAGGAGGAGAGAGGAAGGAGAAAAGAAGAAGAAAGAAAGAAAGAAAGAAACAAAGAAAGAAAGAAAGAAAGAAAGAAAGAAAGAAAATGAAAGAAAGAGAGAAAGGAAGAAAAGGGGGGGAAAGGGAAGGGGAGGAAGGAAGAGAAAGGGAGGCAGAGAGAGAGACAGAGAAAAACATTCACAGAGAGACAGAGACACAGAGAGAGGAGGAGGAGGAGGAGGAGGAGGAGGAGGAGAACAAGAAAAAAGGGGAGAAAGAAAGGGAGAGAGGGGGAGGGAAGGGGAGAGAGACAGAGACGGAGACAGAGGAGAACAACAAGAAAAAAAGGGGAGAAAGAAAGAGAGAGAGGGGGAGGGAAGGGGAGAGAGAGAGACAGAGACAGAGAGACAGAGGGAGGAGGAAGGGAGGAAGGGAAGGAGAGAGAGAAAAGGAGGAGGAAGAGGAGGAGGAGGATGAAAAAGAAGTAGGGGAGAGACAGAGACAGGGACAGAGACAGACAGAGACAGAGAGACAGAGAGAGGGGGAAGGGAGGGAGGAAGAGAGGGAGAGAGAGAGAAAGAGGAGGAGGAAGAGGAGAAGGAGGAGGAGGACTAGGAGGATGAAAAAGAAGGAGGGGGAGAGACAGAGAAACAGAGATAGTTCTAAAGAGGAAAATGTTGGTTGGGGTGGGCAGGGACAATGTGTTCTGTTCTGGTCATGCTGAGTTTGAGATGTATTTTTTGTCCAGGTCCAGAAGGCCAAAAGGCAGTTGGTGATGCGGGATTGTGTAGTTCAAGATATTAGGCTCTAAGCTCTCTGAAGTCAGTGTCCTTTGTATACCCCCTAATTTCTAGCTCTTGCTGACTATATTGCAGCCCTAAAGGCCATTTTGGACCACAGGAGTCCTTTCCTGATCCTCCCATGTGCTCCCGCTCTCACTCTGGAAATTACTTTTGTACACATTTATTTATTTGTGGATTTGTTTCTTCCAGAGGAATCCAAGCTCATTGAGGACAAGGACTGTTTACATTTTGGGCTGCTGCTCCCTGAACTTAGCCCAATGCCTGACATGTAGTCACTTAATAAAAGCTCTCTTCATTGGTTTTGATTGGGCTGGTGATGATGGAGACTCTTGAATGGATGCTTCTTTAGGAGTAGCCATGGGTCCAAAGGAAGATCTTTCTCTCTTCCAGACCCTGATCTATACAAAACTATCCCCTTCCTGAGGAAGGGGGGAGAGGAAAACCAAGGTCATTGTGCTCACTCTGGCAGAGCATCCCCTGGGGTGGGAGCTTAAAGTACATTCAAGGAATCTGCCCAAGATGGAGTAAAAGGGTTCCTGAGACTCATCCTCCAAAGGGAAGATGGATTTGTATGTTGCTTGTTTGTTTGTTTTTTAATAAAATAATTTTTGCCTTGTAGACAGTTACAGTCTTTTATATTCTGCTGATGTGGTTACTCTCTTCACCATCTCTGAGTTCCACTCCCTTTTTCCTGGGAAGAGAGCCCCCAGGAATTGCTGTAGCTGGAGAACCCATAACCCTTCCATCCTCACTCCATCCCCAGCAAACCTGATAATTAGCTTTCTGAACTGAGCTGGCCAGATCCTATGATAATAGCTCTCCCTTGGATTCAAAACTTTGCCAGGTTGGCAGGGCTGGCTGCAGCTAACGTTCAGATGGCTCATCCCTTAAGAGACCAGAGTCTTCTCCATGTTATGCAATAGCTCTGGAGAAAGACTTCCAAGGAAATCTGACACACCGGCCATGCTTAGTGAGTGTTTACTGAACTGGAAACTAAAGGAAAAAAGCTTTCATTATGTCCTCCCCCCACTATCCTTTCCACAATTGGTCCTTGGAACAGAGCTTTACAAATCAGGGTCCCTTTCCCCAAAATGAAGCCCAGATTTGCACATAGAACATTTATTTAATTCACTTGTTGAAATCTCCATATATTTTTTGGGCAACATTAGGGGAAACATGAACAGCCTCATTTCTCCATCTCATTACACATTGGTTCCTTTCACATGTTCTGATCCAGGCTATTCCTTGAATATAAGACTATTATTTCCAATCTCTGTGGCTTTATATTGTCAGTCTCCCCTCCTCCTCTTCATTTCTACTTCGTAGATCCCCTGTCTTAGGGGCAGCTAGGTGGCGCAGTGGATAGAGCACCAGCCCTGAAGTCAGGAGGACCTGAGTTCAAATCTGGTCTCAGACACTTCCTAGCTGTGTGACCCTGGGCAAGTCACTTAACCCCAATTGCCTTAGCAAAAAGAAAAAAAAAAAAAGACTTGTCTTAAATCCTCCTTTCTGCAGGAGGCTTTTCCTGCCCAGCCCCCATCCTTTCTTAGTTTACCCTTATATACTGTGTCAAGCTTGTATGTAACCAGGTATTTCTATATTGTCATTCTTCCCCCCCCCCCATTAGAATATAAGCCCCTGTGTATAGGAATGAGTTTTTTTTTTTTTTTTACTTCCTTTGCATTCTGGTACTTTGTACACATTAAGCACTTAATAAATGTTTGATGAGTGACTCACTTAAAGCCCTTGTTTATTTCCAGACTTAATTCCAATGACAAGATGACAATTTCTATGGGAAGCTTTTCTCTATCCCTGGCAATTGCTATTAGCTTCCCTCTCAAATGAGTGAATGTATATGTACACACACGTGTGTGTGTGTGTGTCTATTTGTATACATCTGTATGTATATATAAGCACATACATACACCTATTGTGTGATAGAATGTAAGCTCCCTGAGGGCAGGCAAAGATTCACTTTTGCTTTAATCCCCAGTGCTTAGCATAGAGCTTCTTGCACATAGTAGGTACTTATTAAGTGATGGCCAATTGATCAATATCTCTCTTATTTGAAAAAGTCATTCATAGCCCCGCCTGAGCCCTGTCCAGGGTCTGATTCACTTCAATTACAAAGTTTCTTGATCTTAAACCATCACGTTGACTTCACACTCCATTTTTTTTTTTGGTTGTTGTTTAGAAAGCCCATTTATTCTCAGTGTAGTCAGCAATGAGTAACCCAAAATCTCTCCTGCTTCTTTGGGACTCATTTCAGGGATTGAAGTAAACTATGTACAATGGTCATTTCTCTGTAAGACATTCTTTTTTTTTTTTTTTTTAATTGAGCAGAGAATAAAACTGCCTTCTGCAAATCTCCTCATCTGGAGGGAAGGGAAGAAATCGTTGAGTTTCTGTCTCAGTCTTCCTCCACTGACATTCATTTTAATACATCCTCTGGCTCAGGCCCATGGCCCCTACTTCTGAGGAACTGACAGGCTCTCTCTCCTAGGGACCGGCCAAAGTCATTGGTACCTACTAGGAATCCCAGGGATGGTGCCTTGAGGAGACGCCCATGAGTCTGGTTCCTGTTATGGTCTCTACTATGTTTAGCAGGTACCATTATGGGGAGAGTTTGGGGAGACTTTTGAAGAAGGCGACAGTCTTAGAGATGACAAATTAAAGGATGTCAAGCTCAAATCCCAGCCTGATATATGAGATCATCTAGTTCAATCCTCTTTCTCAGAGAGAAGAGACCTGCCTATAAATAACAGAACCAGAATCCAATCCCAGATCCTTTGATTCTCATTCGAGACCTCTTTCTATGATACTTTGGGGACAACTTGAGAGTAATCAGCTGGAGAATAAGGATCTCTCTAGGCAAGGAGGGGGATGTTGGCAGTTCACCAAAATGAGGAGAGGTGGTTAGAAGGGCAAGATGTCTCTTTGAGGGCCAACTGACGGAACTTGGGGTATTGAAATTTGACAAGACAGAGACATGAAAATCTCTCTTTGATGCCATATAGTAGTATTGTTCTACTTGGCTCCAGAGGATGGAATGAGGAGCAAGGATAGTGGAGGGATCAGAGTAGGGTTCAGAGGGCCAAATTTAGGCTTGATGTTTGCAGGAACTTCATAGAAAGCTGTGCTGTCCAAAAGTAGAATGAGTTATCTCAAGAATTAGCAGGTTCCTTGCCTCAATGGAGATTTTCAAGTGGAGGCAGTGTCTTAGAAAGGGTTCTTGCTTAAGTCTGTGTCAGACTACATGGCAGCTGAGGTTCCTTCCATCTCTGGGATTTTCCTCCCATCATCCACTGAGGCACAGGCTGCCTGAGATTTGTAGATTCATCAGGGGACAGGGTCAAGATGCACCAGCTGATGTTAATTGGTTTAAAGCTCAGGAACTTCAGGGTGGCGATGGCCGAGTTGAGGACAGGGATTGGGATTTTTTGCTCCAAATTGATGGATCCCCAGATCCGAATCTGTTTGGTTTTGTGGCCCTGGGTGATCTAGAGGGGAAGACAGGGAGCCGGGAATGGGAGGCTGGTAGAGAAGGAATCAACGGGCATCCTCTCTTTCTGGGTCTTGCTCTATGAAGCTCCGATGTCATCATAATCTTCACTAGGTGAATCATCTGCATAACTGCCTCCTTTGACTGCTGAGGTAGGTGGTTCTGTTCAATCCGGAATATACAAATGGTAAACACATCCTCTGGCTCCCAGAGCTCCAGTATGTTTGACAAGACCCAGAGAATACAACTCCTGGAGTTCTTAACTCCACCCTTAACTACTCTTTGCTCAGTACATCTTCCTCCTTCCCTAGTGAATTCTGGGAGAACCATCTCTCTGATATGATTAATATTGTGAATTCCAGACCTCAGGAGTAACTCAAGCCCTTCCACCTCTCAGGAACACAGTCACTGACAAGGACATTGGGAAGGTCTGACTTTGTAGCCCAAACCCAGAACAGGATCACAGATTTGGAACTGGGAAGGACTTAAAGGTCGATCAACTCCCTCATTTTATATCGATGGAAATTAAGCGCCCCAAAGGAGAAGTGACCTTAGAGACTATCTAATCCAATCCTCTCATTTTACAGATGAGGAAACTGAGACCCAAAGAAGTTATGTTACTTGTCAACCAACAGTCGTGCAGGTAAGTAAGCAGTGAAGCTGGGATTTGGAAGCAGTTTTCCAACTATAAATCCCAATTTCCACTGAACTGCTTAGCCAATGGAACCAGCTTTACCTCTCTAAGATGGAGCCCCAAGTCATAGAATCAACTCCAAAGCAAAGGATCTTATCTCCACACCTCTTGGAGAGAGAAACAAAAAAAAATCACATATACATACTAGATAGGCTCAGAGCCTGGAGTGCTGGATTTGGAATCAGGATAGACATGAGTTCAAATTCTGCTCAGATCTTCCTAGCTATGTGATCTTGGGCAAGTCCCTAAACTGAGTCTCTCAGCCTTAGTTTATCCATCTCTAAAGTGCTGATAATAATAGCACCTACCTCCCAGGGTTGTTGTGAGGGTCAAATGAAATAACATATACTTTGCACACCTTAAAGCACTATATAAATGCTATTGGTGTTATTATTATTGTTATTATTTTAGTTGTTATTTATTAAGATTCCCTGACTTATTCAACTAGAGGAAGGAGAAAGAAGGTAGATTTATATGCATTTATATACATCTATATGCATAGATTTATACACATACACACATGTGTATACATAAAATACTTATTAACACACTTACATATACACAATATGCTTATATGCACACATATATGTATATACACATGTACATACATGTACATATCTCTCTCTACCTTGGGCTCATCCAGCCAACCCAAACACCCCAACCTGCCTGTCTGTTCCCCATTACCTCTATTACCTGGACACACAGAGGACTCCACAGGAGGCTCCTGGGATGTGCCAAAATTCTCATAGCACTCCCCGGAGGATGTGCTGGAGCTGTCCTCAGCTGCTGGTCCTGCAGAAACAACTCCAGAGTGGCTTCCTGCTAGGGAACCAGAAACAAGAGAAAATCTCTTTCAGCCTGGGGCTTGGTCCTAGAGGCATGATTCTGCTTGGCTTGGGGAGTGGGGGGGAGGGGAAGAAGGGACCAGAGAAAGTTAGAATCATTGGGGGAGGGGCAGAGGCAGATTTCCGTTCAGTAGAAGAAATCACTTCCTCACATTATGGCAATCCCCATTGGAAGGGATCCCAGAGACCATTTTGTCCAACTTGTGCCTTAACAAGGACCTTTGAAAGTGGTAGTTTAGCTCAAGACCTCAAGGGATGGGGAACTTACCCCCTCACAAAGCAGCCCACTGATTCTGTTACTATTAGGAAGTCTTTCCTTATATTAAACCTAAAATCACATCTCTACCACTTGGAAATGGCCATTTCGAGTTTTTCCCTTTGGAGCCAAGGAGAATCAGTCTAATTCCTCTTTCATGTGACAGGTTTTTAAATACTTAGGACCACAGAATCATAGTTTTAGATCTGGAACAGATCTCAGAGGCCAGCTGGTCCAACCTCCTCATTTTCCAGATGGAAAAACTGAGTCTCAGAAAGGTGCATTAACTCACAAAACCTTAAATCCATAGCTGGAAGTGTCCTTATATATCATCTAGTCTAACTACATCTTCCAGATGAGGAAACTGATCTTCAGAGGAAGTAAGTATGACTTGGTTGGGTCTCACAAATCCTAAGTAGAAGAGTTGGGATTTGAATTCAGATCCTCCAGACTCCAAGGCCACTACTTTAATCACTGGAACCACTGCCTTTTGGGAAAATGCTGACCTATCCTGCCTCCAAGACTTTTCTTTTCCAGACTAATCTCCCCCCTCCCTAAGTGGAGTGTTCAATTGGTTATCACCCACAAGGTGGTATAGTGCAGAACATTAATCAACTTTATTTGGAGGTGGATAGCATGTTTCATCATGAAGCCTTTGGAATTTTAGTCAAAGCAAACATTTTTTAAAATTAAAACTTTATTTGTACCTCTCTCTCTTCCTCTCTCTCTTCCTCTCTTCCTCTTCCTCTCTCTCTCTCTCTCTCTCTCTCTCTCTCTCTCTCTCTCTCTCTCTCTCTCTTAAATCAAAGTCATATCTTGTCTTTCATATGAAAACTGTTTCTTTTTCCTGTTCACCCTGTGCACCTTCTCTTGTAATAAACATCCCATCTCTGGAAAAACCAGTCAAGCAAAACTAACTAGTAGGATGATCAAGTAATTTAGATATGCTCCATTCTGTACCCATAGACCCCCACTCTGCCACTGCACCCTCCACCTCAGGATAAGCTTACCAAGAAGTTTGGGAAACTGCTCTGAAATGTTCCTCTCTGAAGAAAACCCTGGAAAATTTGCTGGAGACAGTCTGCTGGTGGGACTATTACAGTAATCTTCCCCAGAAGATGTACTGGAGTCGCTGTTCTGTCTCAAATAATTCTGAGGAGCTGGGACAGAGGGATCTGCAATCCAAGGAGGAGGATTAGACTAGAGAGGAAGGCAGCAGGAAGGTTTCAAGTTGACCCCTAAAAGAACTCCTTTTCTGAGACTCCTAGAATTTGGAGGTGGAAAAAACCTTGAATATTATCTACCCTACTCCCCCATTCCCATTTTATAGAAGGGAAAGTGAAGGTCAGAGAAGTGGCTAATAACTCACACGGCTTTCCCCCACCCCTCACCCCAAGAGATAGGCAATAGAGAGCTATCATTCCTATTTCACATGTAAGGAAACTGAAACAAAAAACCTAAGGTCACATGGGTAGTAAATGAAAGAGATGGGATTTGAATCCAGGTCCTGACTTAAAATCCTGTGATCTTTCTGTGTTCCACCAAGCCTTTTATTCTCAATCGTCCCAGTGTTTCGGCGTTGTCGTTATATACCCTGGTTACAGTGGTTACAGTCACTTCACTAACCAAGTCACTCTCCTCTGAGCACTCAAGCTCTGGATTTCCTTCCTAAAATGGATTACTTTGTTCCTTAAGATTGAGCAATGTTCCTTAGGATCAAGGAATAAGTTTAGAGGAACGAACGCTGCAGAGTAAGAGAGAGCACCCTTGAAATGAGGTAGCCAAGCTAGCCAACCAGTGGGGACAGGGGAGGTGAGAGGGAAGGGCAAGACCCAGCCTTCCCTTCATAGCAGAAACTGTGTGGCTCAATGGACTTGGGTATCCAGCTCCTTCCTCCCCCACCCCAACCCTTGTCCCGCCCCCCACAAAAGGAAGTTTGCAGCAACCACAGAAGGGGCGAGGGGTTTAGGAGAGCCCTGGGGAATTAGGACAATCACTAAAGCTTGGAATTTCTTGTCTATTTGACCTTGACCTTGATTTTTTTTCTCATTTATAAAAAGAGATGGCTGGACTAGATTCTAGCTTCTTAAACTGTGGGACTGGTAACTGGATATAGGGATCACAAATTATGATTTTTTTATCAGTAAATGTTTGACTTGTGTTATATACCTATATACCCAGGTAATTTGTAAAAATTTCTCAGGTGAAAAAAGGTTGTGAGTGGAAAAAGTTCAGGAAGCCCTAGGTGGATGATTTGGCTTTTCAAATCCCCTCCAGCTTGGCCACTAGGTGATTGTGTGAAATATGGAGCCCAGTGGGAACCGGCTGCTCCAGAAAAAGTCTAGCTGGGGCTGGAAGGGGTTCCCAACAAGACCTGGTGAATTCCTCGATGTGCAAACATTTATAGCTCATATTTATATGTCTACTTTGAAGTTTGCAAAGTACTTTACAAATATTATCACATTTTACCCTCACAATAGCCATGGAAGATAAATGCTTTTATTATGCCCATTATATAGGTGAGGAAACTGAGGTCTACAGAGTTAGGCAGCTAGATGGTGGGTTGGCTAGAGAGCTAGACTTTGAGTTCAGAAGACCTGAGTTCAAATCCAGCCTCATACACTTGCCAGTTGTGTGGACCTGAGTAAGTCCCTTAAGTCCTTTGTCTGACTTGGTTTCCACATCTGTAAAATGGAGATAATAATAGCACTTACTACTTAGTTAACATATGCAAAGCACTATGTAAACGCTATCTAGCAGCATCATTATTATGTGTCCAAGATCACATAACCAGGAAGTGTCTGAGGTCAGATTTGAGCTCACGCTTTTATGATGAGCCAGGGTGTCTCACAGACTCAGCTGTGAGCTGGTAGAGTTAGAAGAGATTGGGGCAGTGGATAGTGCACCAGCCCTGAAGTCAGAAGGACCTGAGTTCAAATCTGGTCTCAGACACTTAACACTTCCTAGCTGTGTGACCCTGGGCAAGTCACTTAATCCCAATTGCCTCAGCAAAACCAAACCAAACCAAAACAAACAAAAAAAAAGAGTTAGAAGGGATCTCAGCTGTCTCCTGGAACAAGTCTCCATGTTACAAAAAAGTCTAGCATAGGGAAGTGATGACCCTGGTCACCCAGTCTGGTCAGCATCAGATATACCATTAGAACTCCTGGCTCTGGAGCCCATGCTCTTCAGGAAGAGAGGGAGGGAGCATCCTTCAGAGAAGATGATTTCATAGGTTCCTTGCAGCTCTAGAATTCTATGCATTCATGATTTCCAGTTTTAGGCTTTATCCAACAAGATTTTTCAAAGAAAAACTTCGTTTGTACATCAGTCATTTCAGATGCATTCCCTTTCCTACCCCTCAGTGAGCATTCTCTCACAAGGAAAGACGTCTAAGAAAAAGCAATTGACTAGAGTATCAGCCCTGAAGTCAGGAGGACCTGAGTTCAAATCTGGTCTCAGACACTTAACATTCCCTAGCTGTGTGACCCTAGGCAAGTCACTTAACCCCAATTGCTTCAGCAAAAAAGAAAAGAAAAGAAAAAAAAAGAAAAAGCAATTGATATAGTGACACTGTATGTGACATTCTGTACCCAAAGACCTTCACCTTTCACCTAATTTTGATGGAATAAGGGGTCTCCCCCTGGATTAGCTTACTAGACAGAGTGGCCCGGGATCCAGCCAGCTCCAGGTTGGGAGGCTGCTCCAGAAAGTGGTTCCTCTCTGAAGAAAACCCAGGGAAACTGAACTGAGGCAGCCTGCTGGTGGGACTATTGCAGTAACCTTCCCCAGAAGATGTACTCGAGTCGCTGTTCTGCCTCAAGTAATTCTGAGGAGCTGGAATGGGGGGATCTGCAACACAAGGTCAAGATTTGGGGGAAGGATAGCACAAGATAGAAGGGAAGGAGAACAGGTTAAAAAAAAAGTAGTCAATCAGTCAATCAGTATTTTAACAAGATTTCGGTTTAATCTAAAAATAGATAAATAGGTTTTTTAGGTTTATGGGATTTGATGCTAGAAGGGACCTTAAAGATCAACTATTCCCCCACTTAACATTTGGGGAAACTGAGGCCCAGAAAGGAGATCAATAATAACGTATCGATATGTGTTAAACATATCAATTTGACATACCAATATAATATCTTTATAATGTTTTAAGGCTTACAGAAAAGGTAAGCCATGTGCTTCTGCAGCCCAGAGAAGCAAAGCAATTTGTTTAGAGTCGATCAGTTAGTTGGTTGGTAGCCATCTTTCATTCTCCAAGAAGATCAAAATGGCAGCACCATGTTAGAGTTGACTTACAGTGTGTCCGACGGGCTGGTCTGACCAATATGAGTTCAGAATACAGTTAGGACGCAAACAGTCCCTGTGAACATTTGGGGTACCTTCTCTAATTTGGCACATTGCCCGTTTCCTTTGGGCTCATCCAATTCTGCACAGCCCCTTCTCTGAAGAGGGCACCCAGCTGGGTGGTCCTGTGCCAGAATTGGTCTAAAGCTCTTCAGAGAGACCTGGAGCATGTTCTTGTACCTCCCCCCCCTTTTTTTTTCACCACTTGTGAGCATGTTTAAAGTCACACAGATGGCCCTTTGGAACCAAACCCAAAGCTCTTTCCACTACTTCAGCCGGCCTCTGCTCACGGAGCTTGTTAAGCACCGTGGTGGGTTGGTGAGAGAAGCGGCTGCCGGAGCATCTCGGGGTAAACTGAGTCTACACAGAGGCCCCAGAGTCACCCCATCCCCATCCTATGTGGGCACTCTCTCACCCTCCTGCAGCGGGGGCATCTTGAACTTGCTCTGCTGGGCCATGTCCTCAGTCACGCGGTACTTCTGGGAGTCTGCAAGCAGAGCCCATGATGGGGATGAAGTAGGGAAGGGGTGGGGGGTAAAGAGATCTCAGGGTATGGGGGATCTTAACCAAGGCTAGTGATGGGGGTGGGATGAGCCCCAGAAATGCTGCAGAACACCCTGGGAGTCAGGGGTTGAGTTTGAATCTTCCCTTCCTCTGAAATCTATTAGCTATATGAGTCTGGGCAAGTCACTTCCTCCTGTGAACCGTGGGCTCCTTAGCTGGAAAGTAGGACGGCTCCGGATCTGTGCCCCGGTCACCCCTGGCACCCTCCCTCACCTTCACAGGGTGACTCAAGCCAAGTAGGATTGTGTCTGGGATGGCTTTGGGGAGCCTTCAATCTCTCTGTTAAGGGCAGAGCTTGGGATGGGGGGGGTCAGAAGCCAGCTAGGGCAGTCTTGAAGGAAGATATCTGGGGACCTCCACCCCCGGAGTCTCCTTAGCTTTCCCTTGAACCTCAGATGGAGGGAAGAAGGATGGAGAACTAGATCTAGAGACAGCCCTGAGTTTGAATCGGGCATCTACTATTTACTCCTGAGTGACCTTGGATGAGGCCTTGGTTTCCTCAAATATAAAAAGAGGGAGTTGGTCTGTGGTCTCAAAGGAATCGACCTGTCAGCAGCATGAGTCCAAGTGTGGACCCTCTCAGAGGAGAAATCAGGAACCTTGCTTAGACACCACTTTAAAACCTAGTCCTATTTCTTACCCCATCCCAACCTCAGAGCCCACAATGGGTGTATGGGGTTGGGGAGACCAGGTACAAGGGTCATTGGCTGAGGCAGAGAGTGCTCGTGTCCTCCCAATGGACTCCGGGGAGTCTATCCTTCTCCCCCATCCCATCTTGCCCTTTGAGTCGTAGTATAGATGTAGATTTAAATGGAGGGTAAAGTAAGTTGAGAGTCTTAAGGGTGGGATGAAGGGCAGGGATGCTGCCATCACTGGGAAGCAGGGGCAGTCCAGGGAGGGGAAGATGCCCTTGATAAGGACCTAACCAAATTTGTCCCTTAGAGCATTTAGCACCCATGCACCTGCTAAAAAACAAGAAAGATTTCTCCCATTTCACAGAAGGGATCAATGAGGCAGAGAGTATTAAAAGTCCCATCTTCCAGCCTGGTGCCCTTTCTGGAATCAGGCAGGGAGACACTCACTATAGAAGGTGGAGAGGGGCACTGGGGGCTGGCTGTGGAAGTCATAGTGCTCGTAGTCAGAGTCAGAGTCAGAGTCTGAGACCTTGGAAGGTGGGGGTCCCGCCTGCAGGGAGAGCTTGGGTGCTAGGAAGAAAACAACAGTCAGAAAAGGAAAAGAGGGGAGAGACATGGACAACTGCTTCAGAAAGAGTGTTTGATTCAATGCCGTCCAATTATGAAATGCCTACTGTGAGCCTGGCACTGTGCTGGGCACTGGGGGGACCAAGGCAAAAAGTAGAACTAGAAGCCCCAAGAAGCCTGCACTGCCTTGGTGACACAGGGGAAAGGTGTTGAATGGGAACTCAAAGGACAAAGGTTCAAATCCAACTCCCTCCCTTACTATCTGTGGGCTGTATGGGCTATGGCTTCCCCATGAATGGAAAGAGAGTGGGAAGGTGGAAAGGTTGGAGAAGGCTTGTCCAAGGAGGGCAGGGAATCACAGACCCAGAGCTGGGAGGGACCTCAGAAGAGCCTGTTCCTCATTTTATATAGGAGAGAATTGGGGCTTGGAGAGCAGACCACTTGGAGCCCGAGGCAGGATTTGAATCCAGCTCTTGCCATTGTACAGGGAAGGAAGCAAAGAGAGAAGGGAGCGGGGAGCGGAAAGCATTGGGAGCTGTTAGGAAGGGGAGCTGATTGGCTGGTCTATTCTGCGTGGTGACAGTTTCACAAACACTAATCAATCAGCTCAGGGGTTATTTGCTCTGGAACAAAAGACTTTCATGCCACGAGATGATACGCCCCTGATTTCTAGCTCCTGGCTGCAAGTGGGGCTGCCATTTGGGGAAATGCTGACCATCCTGCCCTCCCCATCCCTGAGCTCCAGCCCACCATCCACCTCCATCCCCCAGCGTCAAGGTGGGGGGGGACTTCTACCTTCTTCTTTGGGGATGGTGACAGAGACCTCGTGGTAGCTGTTGTTTCCTCCCAGGGTGGTGGTGGATGTCCGGGGATTGTGATTTTCCACGACTGGGAGGGCTGAAGGTGGGGAGGCACATAAGTAGTGGAAAGAGTTTGGGATTAGGAGTCGGAAGGCCTGGCTTCTGGTCCCAAGCCCTCACAAGTGGTGTGACTTTTGCCTCTCAGTTTACCCAGTTTGCCCCAGGGCTCTCAGAGGGGAAGCAGACCCATCTCCTCCCATCCTGGGAGAGCTTACCCCTGGGGGTTGTTTCTCCTTTCATGCCTAGTTTCAGGGCATCGTGGACACTTACCGTACTTTCTTTTGGCCTTTTTGTAGACGAAAATCAGAGCGGTGAGCGACCCTAAGAGGAGGACTCCGAGGATGATGCAGAGGATGAGGAGGGCCCGCTCTCGAAGCTCCTTCTTCTCCATTTCGATTGGCACAAAGGGTGCTAGAAGCAAGAGGCCCAGGTGGGTGAGAAGAACACGCAGACCTATGTCTGTCCGATGCTACTGGAGACGTGCGCCTGATTGTAAGTGCTCACTACCTCCCACCTGGGATCCCCTTGTACAGGTGGAAATGAATAAGTGGACACTGACCTGGGGTCTAGAACCGACGAGCTACCCCCCGCTAGTCATGCAGTACCCAGCTCCAAGTGAGGAAGCGCCTCCCCTGTATCCCAGCCAACCCCAGGAAATTGGAGTTCCCTCCTTGGAAGACTCACCTGTGGTGGGTAACTGAGGTCTTGGGGAGGTCTTGGGAATCAGTGAGCTATTGAAAGTCAGAGAGTCTGGCAGAGAAGATCAAAGAGAAAACATTCAGATTACCAAACGAGCCCGACAAAGAAGGGCTGGAAAATATGGTTGAGTCAGGGGGCACGTTGCAGAGGGGATGAGGAGCCCGTGTGGGGCTAGCACTGGTGTGATCTGAGAGCCAGGACTGTAGCAGCAGTGCCACAGAAGGGGTATTGCCTTGTCCCCCCCTTCCTGTCCAGACCCACTGCTAATAAGGGATTGCTGAGCTGTGATGGCGGCCATGGCAGCCCTGGTGGCTTCTATGGCTGATACTCCACTTGCTGTCAATGCCTTTGGCACTGGGAGGGGGTGAAATGAAGCTGGGGTGCTAGGGGATGCTGCCCAGTGAAAAGAACAATGGGTCACAAACAGGCTATTCCATCCCCTGAGGGCCAGCCAGAGTAGAGAGGGGCTCCTCAGCAGGTGACAGGCAGAAGAATGAATTTCCCCCCCAGGTCACTGAAGGCTTCCTGTCTGCATGGGCAGAGAGAGGATTCTGACGAAGCAATCAAGGGCCCTGAAATGCTGCTGTTCTGCCCACAATGCCCAGCTGATGTTCCTGATGCTGACGTTTCCTTCCCACCAATCATTTTGGACTTCTTTTGGATGAACTTCTGTGTGCTCATACTGACTGTCCCTATAGATTGTAAGCTTCTTGAGGGCAGCCATTGTTTCCTTTCTCTCTTTTCTTCCCCAAAGCTTAGCACAATGTCTTGTATTTAGTAGCCCCTATTTGTTGAGTTAAAGTGAATTTGAATGCATCCTATAGCTGAAGATTATGGCATCACAGGACCCTGAGGGTACAGCAGACAGACAGATGGGCGAAAAGACAGACCTGAACAAACCACACTGGCATCCTCCTTGTGCCCGCAATCATGGCTTCTCTGGGCAGGGCACTCCCACAGGGACAACTCACTCCCAGAGCAGTTCACCTCATCCAGGTGGATGAGCCCTTTGCCCTTCTGGAAGTATGAGCCCTCCAGGGCCTGGATAGCCAAACCACAGCCCAGCTGCTTGCACACAACATTAGCATCCTGCAGGTCCCAGTCATCGTCACATACAGTCCCCCAGGAGCCTTTGTCCTTTAGCTCTACCCGACCTGCACAACGATCACCTCCATCTACCAGCCGCACCGCAAAGACTTCTGAAAGGGAAACCAAGGGAAGGAGAGAGGATGGAAAAGAAGGTATAGAGAAAGAAAGCAAAGAAGGGATGAAAGAGAGAAGGAAAAGGGGAGGAGGAAGAGAGGGAAAGAGGGAAGAGAAAGGAAAAAGAAGGATAGAAAAGGAAGGAAAAAAGGAATGAAGGAGGGAAGGAAGAAAAGAAGGGGAAAAGGAGGGAGGAAAGGAAATAAGGAGGGAAGGGAAGTAGAGGGATAAGGGAAGGAAGGAAGAAGGATGGA
>JAJPUD010002376.1:249995-279751 GCA_023553655.1 Myrmecobius fasciatus
TAGAGAGAGGAAAAGAAGGAGGGAAGAGAAAGGAAAGAGAAGGATAGAGAAGGATAGGGAAAGAAGGAATGAAGGAGGGAAGGAAGAAAGGAAAGGAAAAGGGAAGAGGGAGGAAGGGAAAGAAGGAGGAAAAAGAAATAGAGGGATAAGGGAAGCAAGGAAAAAAGGAAAAGAGAGAAAGAAAAGAAAGGGAGGAGGAGAAAAAGATAGAAAAGAGATAGATGACCAAGAGTGTGGTCAACAGGGAGAGTTGGAAATAGAGGATCAAGTGAGAGATGAGAAGTTGGAGCAATTGCAGTAGAGAAATAAATAGAGTGAAAGGAAAGGCAGTTGTGGAGATGGAAGAAATTGGGAGAATTGGGAAAAGAGGAAGGAATGAAAAGATAGAGAGGAAAGAGCTCATGAGATTGAACATTTGATTATTCATTTACCAGAAATAATTCCCATCTGTGAAGGGAGTTCTGGTGAATGAAGTCCATCTCCACTCTCTCTTTTTTTGTGTTCTACTCCCCTCCCCTCTCCTTTCCTTCCCTCTTTTCCCTGCTATCTTCCTTTTCTTCCCTCCCCTTCCTTCCTCTCTCCTTCTATCCCCCCTCTTGCCTTCCCTTCCCATTCCTTTTTGAGCCCTGCCTGAGGAGAGCCCTGATTCCCAAGATTTGGTACAGAGGGGGCCTGGACAAAAGCGTGTGCCATGGTTTGGGAGCCCCGAGGCTCCTCTGTCTCCAGGGGGATGTGCCCAGTCAAGGGAGGGACCTTTCCTCACCTTCACAGCTGACCTTGGCTGATCTCCCACTGATGCAGGCAGAGGTCTGTAGCTGGCAGGTGCCCCAGCTTCCCTGGTCACAGAGCACAGGCAGAGGGGACCGCCACGTGTCATTGAGGGCCACACTCCCGTTCGCTGAAGGGAGGTGCTCTGATGTCTCTGGGGCTGGAGTACTGGCAGAGGCCATCGGGCCCATCCCCACACAGCCCAGCTCCCTGCAGACAGCCAGGCTGGCCCGATTGTTCCAGAAGTCCTCACAGACAGGCTGCCAGGACCCTGCAACCTTGACCTGCACGGTCCCACTGCAAGGATCAGTCCTATTCACCAAACGGACGGGCTGCTTTCCTGGAAGGAGCAGAACATGAGTTACTTGGTGTAGTGACTGTCCTAAGAAAAGACTCTCGAGGGCCAGTGGTGGGGGGAGATGGCAAGAGGGTCAAGGCTCCTTCTAAATGCAGAGTGACGTCCCAGTCAAGGCACTGGTCTGTTGGCTTGGAAATCCAAGCAGCTGAATTCAGTTTCCAGCCATGTCACTCACTACCTCTGTGCCTTGGAACTTGCCCTGGTATAATCTCATTTTTCTCATTTGTAGACTGATATAGATGATTTTGATAACCCCAAAGGGCACCTCCAGATCTAAATTGATGGTCCTATGATCCTCTGAACTTTATAAGGGGGAGGACATCAGGTCAGGTAGATGCTTCTCAACACAATGAGCATCCCCAGGACTGAGGGTAAATCATGCCGTCCTCCTCCTGGCAGAGACAGGGGGGACTCAGGGTGCAATATGAGTCATCTACTTTTGGCACATGGCCAATGAGGGAATTTATTTGGCATATTTGTTACTAAAGTTTTGTTTTTCTTTCTTTTTTATCAGTGAAGGAAGAGAAAAAACAGATTTTGGTTCATCGAAAAAAAAATTCAACTTAAAAAGCTACCTGAAAAAGATGTAAGTATTTAAGTGGATTCCAAGTTCAAAATAAACATGGCAGCCAAAAAAAAACCAGTGCTACTTAGGAGGTGTGACCTCTCCAGACAGCATGATGGGATAGTCCTGCTGGATTCCTCCTCTCCTCAGACTAAATCTGGTGTTTAGTTCTAGATATCACATTTTGGGAAGGGTGTTGAACCTTTCATTCAGATGGGGTCCAAAATGGTGGGAAGCCTTGAGATCAGGCCATTGAAGGATTAGCTGAGGAAACTGGACATTCAGATGGGTCCAAAATGGTGGGGAGCTTTGAGATCAGGCCATTGGAGGATTAGCTGAAGAAACTGGGAATATTTAGCCTACAGAAGAAAAGACTTAGGGGAATGTTATCACTTTTTTGAAGTTTTTGAAAAGATGTGAGAAGAGGTAGGATCTGACTCGTTCTCCTTGGTCTCTGAGGGCAGAGCCAGGAGAATGGGTATTTTTGGTGTGCTGACTTCTTCATTAGATTATGAGTTCCCTCCAAGCAAAGGAGATCTTTCTTATTCCCACTTATACTCCCAGTGCTTAGCCCTTAAAAAATGTTTCTTGACTTTTGGAGAAGGGGTGGAAGTCAGAAAGGGACCGATCTTGGCTCTATGTAAGAAAATCTTTCCAACAATTAGAACAGTCCAAAGTGGAACATGTTGTCCCTGTCTCAGTAGGTGATGGGATTTCTTGAGTTCTCAATCAATGAGATTTCTTTGAGCAGAGATTGGATAGACATGTGTCAGGGATGCCGGAGAGAGGATCTCTATTCAGGTTCAGGTTAAACTAGCTGGCCAAGTTTGGAGAGTCTGGGCTTTTTGGACTAGCTGTGTAATCTTGGGCAAGCCACTCAATTTCCCCATCTGTAAAACAGAAGGGTTGGTCCCAAGCCATTATAATCCTTTCCAGTTCTGACATTTTGTGATGTTATAGAAATTCAGAAGCAGCCAGCATATAGGGAGGTGGGGATGAAGTGGGAGACATTGAGCTATGAAAGGTCTGTGGAGGCAGGAATGGAAAATGGAAATTAGTGATGGGTCTGAGCCTGGAACACGAAGGGATGAGACCAATGTCTTCCTTTTCAAAGACGGCCTCACAGAATAATTCTTGGGGTACCCTCCCCCCAAATTACCCTTGGCCCTCATTTCACCCCTGAAGGAGTGGATGAAAAAGATGTATAACCTCCCACCCACGTGATTTCCTGCCTCCTGAACTAAAATGTCACAGAGAGATGTGGCTCTTCTGCTCCTCCAGCAACGACGAGACTAACCGTAAATGGTCACGTCTCCAGTGGGGAGAGGTCTACTTCAGGCAGCCAGTCTCCCTGGTGAGAGCAGGATAGGAAGCAGTCTGAGACCTGCCAGGCCTGGGTCTCCCTACTTTCCTTTCTTTGTTTTCTGGCTAGGAAGCAGCTCTCCACACACTCTACTCCCTACTGTCCAGGATTGGTGAGGTAGCACCCTCTTTCCTGCCTTTCAGCCCCTTCCTGACTCTAGCCTGCTCCTATATAGAAAGCACTCCGATAGAAGGCTCAGACCCCAAACATTCATTGGCTCTCCAATGGTGGCTCTTCGGGCACTGAGACAGATTGGTAGAGCGAACCACCTGCAGGAGCCTTCTTAAATCATCCTATTTGTGGGGCAAGCCCCATGCTCCTCCCTTCCACCCCACTGGCCAGGGCTCTCACCAATATCCAGTGTCGAGTTTCCCCTGCTGTGGCCATTGTCCAGCTTTTCAGACAAGGTAGGAAGGGTCAGGGGGATCTGGCCTGAAAACAAACACAGAAGTCGAGAAAGGTAAGTGAAGAAAAGCAAATTATGGTAAATGAACATAATCGACTGTTATTGTGCCATCAGAAATGACGAAGGGGAGAGTTTCCGAGGAAGCTTCAGAGTTCTACAAAGGGATGCAGATTAAAAACTGAAAAAAATCCTGATTCTGAAATTCCCATCCATTAGCTTTATCCCGGTCAAAGGCAGAGAAAATACAGAAGGGACTCTTAGATAAACCCCCGACTCACAAGAAGTCCATTCTTCATGCTCCAAGGAAAATAAAGAACCTTACGTGTGTAAAAGGAAACCCTCTGGGAGTTCTACACATGTACAGAAAGAGAGAGAAAGACAAAGAGACAGAGAGAGGAAAGAGAGAGAGAGACAAAAACAGAGACAGAGAGACACAGAGACAAAAAGAGACAGAGAGATAGAGACAGAGACAGAGAGACAGAGACAGAGACAGAGAGAGAGACACAGAGAGAGACAGAGACAGAGACAGAAACAGAGACAGAGATAGAGACAGAGACAGAGACAGACAGAGAGAAACAGAGATAAAAACAGAGTCAGAAACAGAGAGACAAAAACAGAGACAGAGACAGAGAGAGAGACAGAGAAAGGGAGAGGGAGAGAGAGTGAACAAGTGTCGAGATAGGGATGGAGCCATTTGATGAAGTCATCCTTGCTGTTCCTGGGGATGTGATGGAAGGACATGGACTAGGTGCATCACAGTTTGGGAGCATCAGAGCTAGTTCACAGAATCTTAGCTCTTCTTCAAAGAGACCTTGAGTTTTGTCTAGGACAATCTTCCCATTTTACAGAAAAGTAAACAAAGGCCCAGAAAAAGCAAAGGCTATATTAGAAACATAGACTTAGAACTGGAAGGTCTAACCCTTTCATTTTTCAGAGGAGGAAACAAGTGCAGAATGGTTCAATGACCTTTCTAAGATTGCAGCTAGTAAATATCTAAGGTGAGATTGGAACTCTGATCCTCTGTCCCCAGAGAAGGGGTTCTTTCCAAAGTGCCACATTTGGTAGGAACCAAGAGCTGGGCAGCCTGGGAGGCAGCTTCCAGGGGAGTATTTCAGAGTTCTTTTCTTGGCCGTGTTCTATTTGATTTTTTTGTCTATGACTTGGATGAAGGCTTCTATGGCAAACTCACAGAATTTGCAGATTTCCTAAAGCTGAGTCTTAGCTAATGCTATAGGTAACAGTCAAACTCCCAAAAGGTCTAGTTGGCCCGGATTAAATTAATCAAATAAGATTAAGTCAAATAAAATCAAACTGAGTAGGGATGAATGTGAAATCGTACATGAGTTCAAACAAGATTAGAGTTTAAATTCAAGATGGGAACGCTGTGGCAAGGCAGCCCGGCCAGTGAAAAAGATCTGGGAATCTTAGTGGATTGCAAACTCAACATGAGTTAACATCATGATTCTGCAGCCAAAAATAAATAGATAAATAAATAGGGCTAATGATTCTTTGCCTTAAGGGAGCCTAACCTGGAGGAGGTGACAATTCAGCTATCTTCTCACCAATGGAACATTTGGTATATTGGGTTGATTTCTTCTGAGTGTCACATTTTAGGAGGGACACAAGTAAATCAAGAAGCATTTATTAAGCACCTACTATGTGCCAAACAAATGCTAAGTTCTGGAAGCTGGAGAACATCTGAGAGGGGAACCAGGATAGTGAAGGATCTTGAAATCCTGCCCTCAGCATCTGTTGGAAAAACTGGGAATGTGTAGTCTGGAGAAAAGAGGATTCTGGGAAAACAGGGGAGTTAGCTGTCTCTCCAGTGACTGGGGGACTCTGAATAGGAAAAGGGATTAGTTTTGCTCCACTGGGCCCCAGAGGGCCAAACCAGAACCATCCCAATAATTCCTGCTCTAAAAGCAGAGTGGGCTGCTTTGGATGAGGAGGGGGCAAAGGGTCCTGCCTCATCAGGGATCATCAAGGGAAGGCTGGATGGCCCCTTACCAGTTATACTTTAAAGGGCAATTCTTGCTCTGAGTCACCTGGGGCTGGCTAGTCTCTGACTGGCAGAGATTGGCAGAACTGTGAGCTAAGAAAGTCTGCCTTAGATACTTAATAAAAACCGATGGCCCTCAGCAAGTCATCAAACTTCGTGCTTCAGTTTCCTCATCTGTAAGGGAGCTTTATTCAACTGCTTCTAAGCTCCCTTCCAGCCCTAAATCTATGATCCTAAGAAGAATTGAACAAGCATTTATTAAGCACCTACTGTTTTCCAGGCACCGTTCTAAGCCCTTTACAAATATCTCATTTGATAATCCTAGAATCTTATAACCACTTTTCGCCTTGCCTTTTATCTCTAAAACAAGAGGTTTATACTTGATGGCCTGAGAATGGGAGTTCTTAACCTGAGGTTTGTGATTTTGTTTCTTTTAAAAAAATATTTCAATATCGGTAACTATAAATTTTGTTGAATGCATTTAAAAGCATTTTTATTGAAGTTTTTTATTTTCTAAAATCATTTTTCTGAAAAAAGCTTCTTAAACCTTTACCAGATGGGACTGCCTCTTCCAATTCTGGATCCATGGCTCTATACCCGCTCTCTGACTCAGTTTCCTCATCTGTAATCACTTAACTAGAGAATGCTTCCATCTATATTCAGACTCGATCAGTTTCTTCTTTGGGTGGGATAGGATTTTCCATCATAGGCCCTTCAGAGTTGGTGTGGATGACTGGACTACTGAGAATAACAGAGCCATTGGTCATCCCAGAACATAGCTATGGAATAACTTTTGAATCCCTTAGGGTCATTGATTCTAAGAGTGTGCAGTCAAACCCTTGTCCCCACCCAGCCTGGATACTCTGAAGAGAGAGAAGGTTTGTCCCCTGGCCGGGTGGGCTGGGAGCTTGGGTTTGCTGAAGCAAGAAAGGGGAATGAGTCTCCCAGCTATGGACTGCTCTAGCCCCCTCCCCAGCCTCTCCACGTTCCCCTTTCATTAACTTTTGTCTCATACTCTTATTACCATTTATGCACACACACGGCTCCCTCTCAACAACCCCTCCCCTAATGAGTCTCCCTACATACTCCACTGACTCACATTAACACACACACACCCACAATCCTCCCAGGACTTCACACACACCCCCAAGAGATAACACACTTAACACACATTAATGCACACACACACACACACACACACACACACACACACACCCCTCTCTTGTAAGGACAGCCCGGGGACTATTCCATCAATCTGAGAAAAAGCCTTTGCAATTCTAATTGCAGCCCAAGTAGAATCCTGGCTTGGCTGGCTGACCTCCTGAAGGCAAAACAGTCTCGGCATTCTGAGCACAGAGCTCTCGGTTGCTGATAGGATATTCAAGGGAGAATTCAGATTGCTCCATTTTCTGAGCCTCAGAATCATGGTTCCCACAGCAACCAGCCCTGCTGCACCAATGTGGCGTTTCAGCCTTCTGGTCCTAATGAAATGAGACCAGGATGCTTGACTGCAGTGTGTATGTGTGTGTGTGTGTGTGTGTGATCTGTGGATATGGGCTTTGTTGCAGGCCTCTCTATGCATGTAGCTTAGCATGTATGTGTACATGCATGTAACATGTGTACATGTACATGTCTTGTGTGTATCTATGAGCACTGATATGTATGTGTGTTTGTTGTATGTGTGTATGTATGTGCTTGTGTCAGAGGAGGAATGTAAACATATGGCTGGATATAGATTGATGTATGGGAATGACAGGACGCGTGTGTGGTGAATGTGTATGAAATTGTGTGTGAATCTTTGGGGTTCTATGAACTCATGTGCCTGTAAAGGTCCATGTGGTAAGGATTTAACCAGTCAACAACTACGTATTAAATGCTTTGGCTGTTTAAAAATGTTGATCATTATTTAATGCTAATAATTCTAGGTGTTTTTATGAATTTAAAACATTTAACCCAAAATTTTGACCCCAAAACATTTTAACCCCCCAAAACCCAAATGGGGTCACAAAGAGTCAGACCTGATCCAAACAACTGGGTCACTACAACATATGCCGGCCACTGTGCAAAGTGTTGGTCCCTGCCCTCAAGGAGCTTACAGTCTAATGAAGGGGACGATGTACATACAAGTTATATTCAGAGAACATTGGAGAAAACCTCAGAGGGAAGATACCAGCGTGGGGAGGGAAATCAAAAAAGCCACCTTCTGCTTGTGGGGTTTGAACTGAGACTTAAGGGAAACAGAGGCAGATGTAAGAAAGGAAAATATCCCAGGGATGGAGCAGAGCCAGCTAAGGCAGGGAAGGATTCCCTGGAGGGCATGTCCTGTGTGAGGATCAATACATAGACTTGTGTAGCTGAAGCAATAAACGCAGGGAACACAGTATAAGAAGCAAAAAGGAAGGGTTACAAAGAACATTCAATGCCCCCAAAGGGAACATCATATTTTACCCTGGACATAATAGGGAGCCTCTGAGTTTATTGAGGAGGGAAGGGTGACATAGTCAGACCTTTATTTGAAGAAAATCACTTTGGCAGCTGAATAGAGGAAAAAAGTGGAATGGGGAGAGACTTGAGGCAGGGATCAATTAAGAGGTCAGTGTGATGATTCTGCTATGACTGAGTAGCTAGAATGGGAGTCCAAGGGAATCCTATAGCTATAGGATTTCAATAAAGCACTGATTTGTCAGGGGAGCATTGTGGGCTAGACAATTAGGTGGCTTTATCTGCTTTCTAATTAGATGGGTTGATTAACTAAACCCAAAGTGTAGTCATTGATGGTTTGATGTCACCTCGGAAGGGCATCTCTACTGGAATGCCTCGGGGACCTAAGTGTGACCTTGTTCCATTGATCATTTTTATCAGTGACTTGGGGAAAAGGCCCAAATGACCTACTTATTGAATTTGTAGATGACATAAGGCCAGAGGGCATGGTTATCACATGGGAGAATCAGGATGCAAAATGGTCTAGGCAGGCTCGAGTGTTGGGCTAAATCGACCTGGTGAAATTTCATAGGGAGAGATATAAAGTCAAAAACGGGTTCAAAAAAATCAAATTTGCAAGTTCAAGAAGGGGGAGGTCTAGTTAGAAAATGGTTCCTGGGGTTTCAGGAGACTGCAAGATCAATAACTCAATAGTGTGACATGGCAGTCAATAATAACTAACGTGATCATGGACTCCATTCAGAGTAGCTTCCAAGGGTCCAAGACTGGAGAGGTGATACTGTGTTCTACTGTGATTGAGCCCATGCTCTCCCACAGAGTGTTACCTTGTGTTTTTGACAGAAAATAGGGGAAATTTTGGTGACTCATTTGTGTTTAGGGGATATGAGATCTGTGAGTAGGAAGAAAGTATCCTAGCCAGGGTCTTTTGCTAATAATAGCTGTCCAGCCAAACAGATGGCACAGTGGATGAAAGTCAGAACTCCTGGGCTCTCTTTCTACCCAATTGCTTTGATAATCCAAGGAGAAAAGAGATCTCCCACTTTCCTTGTGGTTAAGGAAATCCCTAAGTCCAATCGATAACTTAAGTAATGCTTTCCTAGTACCTTGGATAACTCCTCCAGATAAACGTCTGGTCCAGAGTGAGACACTTTGGTAGGAGGGAAGAAAAATAGGATTGGGATCCAGAGCTTCTGGGTCAGAATTCTAGTTCTACTGTTTATTACTTGGCTGTGACCTCTGGGTCCTTGGCTTCTTCCTATATAAAATGGGGCACGGAATACATGAGCTTTGAGATCCTTTCTGGCTGAGAAGTTATTATTGTGGACAAGTTCCTTCCCTTGTCTGTATTTTAGTTTCCTGTTCTGTAAAGGAAGGGTCTATACTTGACAGTCCACAGTCACTGAACTGGGCATATTGGTCTCCCCAATATGTGCCTAGTACCGTGCAGAATATACATTCATGGAATTGGAGATGGGCAGGGCTGACTGGGACCTGGAAGATTTTAAAATTTAAACTCAAAGATGAGTAGAGGGGACTTCAAGATCATTCATCCAAACCTCTTATTTGACAGGGGGGAAACTGAGGACAAGAAAGATAAGGAATCATATATATAGTGAGTAAGTAACAGAATGAGGATTTGAACTTGTTTCTTCTAATTGAAAATCTAAGGTCTATTTTAAGACGAGAGCATTTTTAAAGTGTAAAATGGGTAATTTTGATTATTTTGTTGATTATTTTAAATTAAAATTTTCTAGTGTAAATAAAAAACCTCAAGAATAGAAGTCAAGAATAGAAGGAATTCAGGAAATTTGGAAAAAACAAAACCTTTTACGGGCAATCTCTCAGACAGGATGTGATTGGGTAGGAAATGATGAGCTGGTTGATTTAGAAAAAAACATGGAAAAAAATTGGAATTATGAAGAAAAATACTCTCCATCTTCAGAGAAACAGATGACAAGCAGAAATAAACAGAGGGTAATCTTTTTTTTCTCTTTTTGCTGAGGCAATTGAGGTTAAGTGACTTGCCCAGGATCACACAGCTAGGCAGTGTCTGAAACCAGATTTGAACTCAGGTCCTCCTGACTTCTATCCACTGCACCACCTAGCTGCCCTAGAGGGTAATCTTACATATATGTGTATGAGTGTATATGTATGTATATATTTTATAGGAATATGTGTACCTAATTGTATTTAATTGTAGCCTTCTTTGACAGGAAGCAGGAGAGGGAGAGGAGAAACAAGGGAAAAAGTACACTACAGAGAAAAAATAAAACCTATAAGGAAGGAAAGAAAAGCTGGATAACTTAGAAAATAATGTATATAATTCATCATATAGGTTTTCTTGAAATGGAAATTTATTGTTCTCTTATGTTTTGTCATGTGCATGGCAATTTTTTTTCTTTTGTACTTTTGAAAAATAAATTTTAAAATTAAAAAAAACCCTAAAACCAAAAATCTGAGGTCTACTCACTGTACCATACTGCCCTATGGTGCAAAGTCCTAATTTTAAAAAGGAGGAAATTGAGGCTGAGAGGGAAAGGGACTCTTTCAAGGTCACACGGTAAATTTGCATTTGTGGTTTTCTGAAAAAAAAATCCTGTTTGGTTAAAGAAGGATGTGGGTATATGTCATTTGATTCAGACATGCTACGCACATTTGCAGCAAGCAGAGATGTTTCTCTGTGCATCTCTTCCTCATGGGAGGTTCTTAATAAGTGTCTGGGATGTACTGCACAGCTGCATTTGGGGTTCGCTATTAGCTTATGACATTCTGTGTTTCAATTTCTAGGGTCCCTTTGAGCTCGGCATTCTGGCTCTAAGCCCTTTCTTGTTCAGGTATTCCATGTTCTAAGGTCCCTCCCAGCTTTCACATTCTATATTTGAAAGTCTCATTCTATGCCCAACGCTCCATCCTCTGGTTCTAACACAGGTTTTAAGAGTCCTCCCCGCTCTGAATTTCTATGTTTCAGTATCTTTCCCAGGTCTCACATTCTCTGTTCTCTGTTTTAAGGTTCTCCTACCTCTGGGATTCCATGTTCTAAGTCCTCCCCCATTCTAGCATATTAAATTCTGTGTTCTAAGCTCCTTTCCAGCTCTGATATTCTCTGTTCTAAAGTGTTTCCTAGCTCCAGCCTTCTATGTTTTAAGGTTCCCCCAAATCTCACATTTTTTGTTCTGAGCTTCTTTTTGTTCTATATTCTGTGTTCTAAGTTCCTTACCAGCTCTGACATTCTCTGTTCTAAAGTGTTTCCTAGCTCCAGCCTTCTATGTTTTAAGGTTCCCCCAAACCTCACATTTTTTTGTTCTAAGCTTCTTTCTGTTCCATATTCTGTGTTCTAAGCTTCTTTCTATTCTATGTCCTGTGTTCTAAGCTCCCTGCCAGCTCTGGCATTCTCTGTTCTATATTCTTAGGATCCCTTCTCCTTGGGCTTTATCAAGCCACATTCTGGTCCTTAGCTCCTCTTCATTCCCCTCCTCTCCCTTCAGCTCTGAGATGTCCTGCCTCTCCAACTGCTCCACTGTGAATCTTGGCTCATGAAGGCAGGGCTATCTCTGTCCTCCCTGCTACCAATGTTGATGGGGATAAGGATGCTCCTCATGATATCCATGCTTCCGGAGGTTCTGGTAGAACCTGGATAGGCAGTCACGTGACTACTTTCCTCCGTCTGGACCCAAGGAGCCAGATGGCTCCAGAAGAGCATGGCCCAGCAGATGGCCAGTTTCAAGGCTCCTCCATGCAGGTGTCTATACCACAAGTGGCCAAATGACTCCCTCTGATTCCAGTTTTAATCCCACAGAGACAGACGGTCTCTACGCTTCTCAAGCTCAAAATATTTTTAGATACAGAAAGGAAGAAAAAGAATTAGACTCTCAAAGGGGGAAGAAAAGTGCTAATAAGTTGCCTATCTCTCCCACCTCTGGCTCCTTCCCATACATGAATCATTCCTCATAATTATTGGTCTGTGGGTTGTGTCCTTCAAACTAGATTATGGTACCATCTGATTTAGAGGTGTGAGATGGTTATTTTATGGACAGGGAACCTGAAACTCATAGAATCTCAGGGTCATATAAACGGGAAACAATAAAATGTAAGCTCATTGGCTTGGTATCTAATATTTCCTCCCTATCCCACTGACTTCCACCTACCTTTCCAGGCTTATTTCATATAGCTCCCTTTCACAACTCTCCCTTCAGTTTCCTAAAGGAAAAGGAAGAGGGGAAGGAGAAAATAATCACATCTACGTACTAGGTATTGTGCTAAGCACTTTATAAATACCATCTCATTTGATCCTCCCAAAGATATGTGCCGTTATCCCTATTTTACAATTGGGGAAACTGAGGCAGACAGAGGTTTCCCACACTTGTAAATGCCTGAGGTTAAATTTGAATTCAAGTCTTCTGGATTCCAGGTCTAATGCTCTGCCCACTGTGCTATCTAGCTGCCTCTGGATAAAGCATTCTATGTGCTCTCTTTGCTGTCTCCATTCCTGGATGCTCCATCTCCTCACCTGGGCCTCCTAGAATCCTCAGTTCAGGGGCTACTTCCCACTTTCTTGAGCCCTTTGCCTTCTGAGGCTCCTTCTGACTCCCAGAACTACTTGCTGTAACTTTGTACACACACATGCACAGTTTCTCCCCCGGTTAGTTTTATCTCCTTGAGCCAGCTCAGGGACTATTTTCGCTTTTGCCTTTCCAACTCCAGGGCTTGGCACAGGGCCTGGGATACAGTAGGCATTTAATAATTGTTGAAAGCTTGGCTCCCAAACAAGATACGAGAAGACACCTCCTAATTGAATATGTTGCCAGATTTTTTTTTCCTGATGATTCAGTTGATCATTTGCTCATTATATTTTAGTTTTAAAAAACCTTCATTCTGAGAGTTACCTGTGGGAAGAAGATAGGAGGGAGACAAAAGAGAGCCTAACTGCTAGAAAAACAAAAGCTCTCGATCACTTTTTATTTAACTGCTTAAAGAATTGAGCTGTGGCACCAGCCCTGAACTCAGGAGGATCGAGTTCAAATCTGGTCTCAGACACCTAACATTCCCTAGCTGTGTGACCCTGGGCAAGTCACTTAACCTCAATTGCCTCAGCAAAAAGCAAAAAAAAAAAAAGAATTGAGCTGCGGGCTCTGACTCTGCTGGGTTGGATGTGATATGGCCCAAGATGTTATTTCTAGAAGTTCCAGAAATGTTGCTGATGAGAACAGCAGGCTCCCATTCCAGAAGGGTGATGAGTCTCAGCCGGAGGCCCAGGAGGGACCAGACGTGCTGGGAGGAGCCGGCTGGGCAAGAACTGGGAGTGAGGGGGGACTGGCTTTAATTCCCAGATGGTATTTTCTGGCAGCCAGACAGTGTGGCCATGGGCCAAGGGCATATACTCGGTGTAGGGGGAGTATGTACAGTGAGCTTCCCCCCACCCCCAACACACACCCCCTCCACAAAATTTTTCAAGGAAAATCTATTGTAAATGGTAACATGGTGAAGAAAAGTTAGCAAATGGAATGAAGTATTATCACACTTTCAGATGACAAAGGGGACAATGGAGGTTACTGAAATATTTTTTAAGGCAGAAAAGAGAACAGAAGGAAATTCAAGAAAAAAAAGAATAAACACGCAGGACATTTATGAAAGTAACACATTAAATTTAAAATAGACATTCTTTAAAAAGCAAGTGTTACAAAATGGAGATCCGAGGCCCCATATACAGCCCTCTGTGTTCTTCTATGGATATTTAAATGTTTTTTAAATATGTTATTTTGTGATTTTTTTCTTAAGTTCAGAATTTTTAAAAAAGAAAAAGAAAAATCTGATGAGAGAGAAAGAGAGGGAGAGGACCAATGCTGAATCATATCTCCTGCTTCTTGGCAGGTAAAGCATGAGATGTTTTATTTCTGGGCATGACCAATGTGTTGATTTGTTTTATTTGTTTATAATTTTTTTTAATAAGAAGGGATCAAATTTATGAATGTTAAGAGAGCAGGAAAAAGGAAGGGAGGACAGAAAAAAGAAAGAAAGAGAAAGAAGAAAGGAAAGAAAGAAAAAAGGAAGGAAAGAGAGAAAGAAAGAAGGAAGGAAGAGAAAAAAGAAAGAAAAAGGAAGAAAAGAAAAAAGGAAGAAAAGAAAGAGAAAAAGAAAGAAAGAAAGAAAAAAGGAAGGAAGGAAGAAAAAAGGAAGAAAGGAAGAAAAAAGAAAAAATAAGGAAGGAAAGAAAAAGAAAGAAGGATGGCAGGAAAGAAGGAAAAAGAAGGAAGGAAGGAAGGAAGAAAAGAAAAAAAAGAGAAAGAAAAAAATAAGGAAGACAGAAAGGAAAGAAGAGAAACAAAGAAAAAAGGAAGGAAGGAAGAAAAGAAAGAGAGAAAAAGAAAGAAAGAAGGAAGGAAGGAAGGAAAAAAGAAAAAAAGGAAGCAAGAAAAGAAAGAAAAAGAGAGGGAGTAAAGGAAGGAAGGAGGGAAGGAAGATGAGAAGGAAGACAAAGAAAATTAAAACACATAAAAAGACAAAGAAAATTTAAAAAACATAATATGCAGAAGAAAACAAAAATCATGCCAGAAAGGGATGTATAGAAACAGCAATTTTGTTTCTGTTTTGTTCAAGTTAATGTATACTTAAAAATCATGCAGTACGTACGAAGTTCAGGAGTCACACACAATCCTGTTCTGCTTTTGGATAATTAATTGTTTGCATCTCTTAATTTGTGTCTCTATTTCACAACAAAAAAAAATTTGGAGAATCAATGTGAACAACGGCGATGGTCATTAAAGGGGTAACCCGGCCTTGGGAAGATGGCAAGGTTCAGAGTCAGAGGAGCCCTTGCCTTTGATTCCCTGTACCGTCACTTAGTGCCAGTGGCTATGCCGGCCTCATTGAGCCTCTATTTCTCCATCTGTAAAATTGAGGCTGGGTTCAGGGCTGCGGTCCCCAATTCCTGCTGGTTCTAAATCTGAACCAGCAACGGCCACCATAATAACGGTGGGGCGAGCAGTTCGGACCCACCTCATGGCCAGAAGAAATTACAAGGCTTGGTTCTGGGAGGGATACAGACCATAAAAGCCAGTGTGGGTGTAAATTTGAGCCCCCACCAAATATATCTGGGGCTAGAACAATCCACCAGAGGATCACTATTGTCCTTGGAGCCACAGAGGACAAATCCCTGTGCCGCAATCAGAGACCTTGAAATACCCTTGAAAACTCAACCAATAATCTGTACTAGAAACAGAGGGTTATCACAGACCCTAGCAAAGGTTCAAAAAACTTTAATCGGTCAATCAACAAGCATTTATTAAACACCAACACTGTGCTGAGCTCTGGGGATACACAAAAAACCAAGACAGCTCCCTTCTCAAGAAACCTCACAATTGAACCAGAGGGACAACACGCCGACAGATCTGTGGGCATAAAAATATCTACAGGGTAAATGAGGCAGGAGGGGATCTCAGCCAGAAGGAACTGGGGAGAGGGAGGCCTTTCAAAGGAGACCAGGAAAGGCCTCCTATGCAATTGGAATTAAGCAATTTGTCAGGTTTCAAATGTCTGAGGACGACTCTGAATTCAGATCCTCCTAACTCCAGGGCTGGGGATCTATCCGCTGGGCCACATAGCTGCCCCTTTGAGATGAATCTCGAAAGCAACTAGAGAAACTTCAAGGAAGAGGGAGAAGGGAGATGGCTCCATTCCAGACCCCATCTCCAAGTAGATGGAATGAACATGGCGCCCTTAACGGTCTACACCACACACTGCCTTACTGTTGGTTTTGTGGTCTATTGGCTGGTCCTGATCTCCCAGCTGGTCCCTCCAGTGATACTGGCAATGAGTGTATCAGCTCATCCTGTAATAGGAGGATTTCCCAGATGAAAGGGGCTTAAAGCATCTGGGGAAAGGGCAGATCACAGAAGAGTCAGGATGGCACTGGCCGGTATCTGAGGTTCCTTCTGGTTCAGACTCTGGGATATACAGGCCACCAGACACAGATGTGGGTCAATCCTGTCCCACAGTGTCCAGCCCATTCACAAGGAGTGTCCTGGAGCCTAACCAACGGATGCACTGCAGTGTAACTGAAAGAGAAGGAGTTCTGGAGTCAGAGGGCTTGGATTCAGATCCCACTTCTGGCACTTATTACCTGTGTGACTTTTTCTTCTCTGTCAAGTGAGGCAACTAAGCCCTGAGGTAAGTCTTCCAAGGTCCCTTCCAGCTCAAATTCTCTGAGACTATGGAGCCTCCAAAAGTGGGCTCTGTCTCTTTGTCCTTCTTTCTGTCTCTGTCTCTCTTTGTCTCTATCTTCTTTCCTTTTCTCCCTCTCTCTGTCTGTTTCTTTGTCTATCTGTCTCTCCATCTCTCCTCTCTCTTTTTCTCTCTCCCTCCTTCCCATCTCTTCCCTCCCTGAACCCATCCCCCCACCACCCTTACAAAGACATCTTCCATCTTCTAGGAACTGAGGCTGGAGCTTGTGAAACTCAAGGATAAAATTCCCTCGAGGGGCATAGTGGAAATCGCCCCAACGCCTGGGCAGGAAGCTGACCTGCATGGCCGGGCACCATTTTGTAATTCTGCCCCTCCTAGGTCCACCCACACAGAAAAACATCCTGCCTTGTGCCTGGATGGTGGGTGGGGGTGACAGGCTAAGATGGGGCCCCGGGCCCTCCAGGTGCCTTTGGCAGTGGTTCCCATAAGTCCTTAGTGTGGTCCTAAATCAGAAATCCCCCTGAGGTGTCAATAATATCTGGAGGAGGCGGCCTGATACCCGAAATAAGATGTAGTGAAAGTTCCCTAGAAGCAGTGACTCCCCCCTCCCTGGATCCAAGGTTGCAGGTAGATCAGGTGAAGAAGTAAAGGCACCAGCTGAATTCTCTAAGCTCTTTGATCTCCCTAACCTGGCCCACACCCAGACCCACAAGTTGATCCCGCTACCTGGGATCATCACTACTGCCCCTGTGCTCAGTGCTCATTGGGGCAGATCTCCTCTCCACACTCTAACAACTTGCTTCCCACCCACCCTTTTGAGTGAATTCAACACACCCCCTGTGTGGGCCAAGGTCTCCCTCAGCCTTTAAATCCGGTCATAAGCATCACAGCGCCTTCACTCAGGGGTGTGAGATGCCCCCCAGAGAGCAGTCTTTGCAAAGTCCTAAGATAGTCTGGGGTGAGATAAGTGTTGGTTTACACTGATGGGGGAACACTTGAAAACTAGTAAAGCACTCCATATATACCACATATCATTTATATATTATATATTATAATATATATTATATATAATTATATATAATACATACATCATGTACACACTACAGTATATTATTTATATATTGTATATGTATAATCTCATATATATATATAATATTTATATACACACACCTATATGCATATGTTCCAACATTGACACAGAGTTCTAAAGCTTTGCAAAGCACTTCACATGTTACCTCAGGGATCCTCACAATAACTCTAGGTGGTAGATGATAAAGAAACTGAGGCAGACAGATTAAGTGACTTGTCTAGGTCCCACAACTAGGGAGTGTCTGAGACTAGCTTGAACTGGGTTCTTCCTGACTCCAAGCTCAGGGTTCTCTCCATATGCTCCAGGAAGCTCAGCTTCTTCAGTCATTTGCTGCTCCCTTGCTTCTCCCCTTGGTTCATCTGGGATATGTCATTTCAAAGTCACCTCTTTTTCAGTGGGAATGGGGACTAATTCATGGGATACAAAACCTAGAGTGTTGGATGGTTATTCTTTGTGCCAATCGGGATCATGACAGAGAGTTCCTTGGGGTCCAATGGCAGCCCAGTTAACACTTGGGTTTTAGGATCATATTTCTAAGCTACTCCATCCAACCTGTTTATTTTATAGATGAGTAAACTGAGGTGCAGGTGGGACAGCAAGAGAGAGAGGAGCAGCCCCAGTAATAGGCAGGGGAGTCAGCTTGACCAATGCCCACTCACTGAAATTCAGTTTCCTTTTCTATAAAATGAGGACTTTGGATTTTAAAGTCCCCTCTGGTTCTGATCTTCTGCATCCTAAGGTCTTTGCTGGCTCTGACATTCTATGTCCCACACTCTACATGCTCTTCAGAAGCTTTCTCTGGGAGGGAACACCCAGTCTTCAGTCTAATTGCGCCATTTTGGAGTTCCTCATGTCCCTTACCGTATCTTGTTCTCTCCCGTTACATATGTCCCAGACACAAACCATGAGGTCAACCCTTGCTCCTCAGCTTGTGGACCACTGATGGAGAGGGAGGGAATGATAAACTGCAGACAGAAGCTGCCTCCAGAAAGCCAGGCGGGCATCCCTCCACTGGACATCTGATCAAGCCAAGTCTTATTTTATTCTTCTCCAGGGGGAGAATGAAGAGGATTTAGTGTGTCTGGAGATTCTGGCCATCAAGAGCTCGTGGAAAAAAGAGCAGGATGTGGAGGCTGAGGACCTGGGGTCCACTCATGGCCAGTGGGACCTGAACAAGGTACATCTTTCTGGCTTCTTTATTCCTCTGAGATAAAGGGGTTACAGAACTGAATAACTACTCAGGTCTCTTCCAGCTCTAAATCTATAAAGAGAAGTTGCAGTCTGGGCTCGGGGTTATGGAGATTTGTCTGATTGCTCTATCCTATTTGGGGGAAGACTTTTACCAGCTGTCTTGGGCTCTAAGTCCCAGCTATAGCATCTTGGTTTGAAGTTCCTCTTCCTCTCCCCACTGTCATGTCACTCACAGTATCATAGATTTTGAACTAGCAGGGACCTCAGAGGTCAACTAGTCATTTTACAGATGGGGAAACTGAGGCCCAAAGAAAGGAAATGATTTGCCCAAAATAAAAGGAATAGATTTGTAACTCAGGTACTCTGAAGCCTATTTTCTTTTCACCGTACCACACAACTCAAGGTGTTTGGTGAGTTCCAGAGGAGAAGGACAGGCAATTCTAGGGAGTTGAACAGGGATGGGAAAACCGGGCAGCAAGAATCTCCCCCAAGAGGAGGGATGCCATTTTCTTGACTCCTTACTTAAGTGGTCATCCCCATCCCAACTCCAAAAGGCTTCTTACCCTGGTTCTGAAAAATAAAACCTCTGAGGCACATAGAGTCATGGAAAAACCTATAGGGTTTCTGAGAAAGAACTTAGAGGCCATTGAGTCTCATCCATTCATTTTTCACATGAAAAAATTGATGTCCAAGGATATGAAGAGATTTCAATCAAAAAGTATTAATTTAGGGGCAGCTAGGTGGTGCAGTGGATAGAGCACCAGCCCTGAAGTCAGGAGGGGACCTGAGTTCAAATCTGGTCTCAGACACTTAACACTTCCTAGCTGTGTGATGCTAGGCAAGTCACTTAACCCCAATTGCCTCAGCAAAAAAAAAAGTTATTAATTTAGCACCTACCATGTACCAAGTATTGTCAGCTAATAAGTTTTTTGAAGTCCTTCCCTTGTTCCAGGGACTGTGCCAAGTGCCGTAAATCCCAAGAAAGGTGAAAACACAGTGTCTGCCATCAAGGGCAACGACAGCAAAAGAATATGGTGGTCTAGACTCCAAACCAGAACATCGGACTTCAAATCTAGAGCCCATTCCACTGCCCAAGTTGGCATGTGATGCATATCTTTCTTCTTAACTACTCTGTAACCACCTGTGATTTAAGGAGTGATGAACAGTGTCAGAGTGAGCCTTCCAGAATGACAAAGTTCACAAAATATATGTTCTCTCCGGCTAACCATCCATCCATCCATCCATTCATCCATCCATCCATTTGTCCATCCATTCATTCGTCTATCCATCCATCCATTTATCCATTCATCTATCCATCCATCCATTTATCCGTTCATCCATCCATCCATCCATTCATTCATACATTACTTCACTGATTCAATCACCCATTCTTTCAACAGCTACACCTTAGCCACTGAGCAGACTACACAGAGCAGATCTCGTTCTGGGACCTGGGGGAGGGTAAAGGTTTCAAAAAACAGGGTCCTTGACTTCATCGTGCTCCCACTCTACAAGTCTAATAACAGAAGTTTCATTTCCCCTCCTTTAGGTAAACAAGTATGGTTGTAATTTCCTGGGTACCATCTCCAGGAAACTTCCCTTGCCTGGCCTTTGCTTTCTCCCTGCCTCCAGTTCTTGGGTTTCCATTTTGTTACTCTAGCAGAGACGCTTTCCTACCACTAGACTCTTCACTTCCAAGACCCCAGACTCTTCCCCCCACTCATTATGTTCCCCAGGATACTGCAAGGGGTGACACTACACTTTCACAGCCAATTAGACTGCTCAGTCTATAGTAGGGCTTTCAGATTCACTGAGCCAACAAGATCTGAGCTCACTGCAATAGGAGAGGGTGACGATGGTGGTAGAGAGCAGTGCAATTCTAGCTATCCTCATTATATGCATGAGGAAAATGGGACTCAGAACGATGAAAGGGACTTGCCCAACATCACACAGCCCCCAGTTTGTCTTCTACCATTCAGGAACAGAAATTGTGACATCCCAGATGTCTCAGAGGCAGAAGGTGAAAACTACCAGGGGCCATCTCCCTGAATCTCCTGGGAAGAGTCAGATGCTCAAGCAGAAAAGGTATATTCCCTTCATTTTGGCAAACAGTAAGTGCTCAGCTTAGATAAGCCTATAATCTCATCTCTAGCCATTTATTAAGCATCTATTATACTCCAAGGCAAGCCAATGACATTTCTCAAGTTTCTTCTGTGAGTCCAGAAAAGTCAAGCCAATATGCATTTATTGAGGGCCTGCTGTGTACCTGGCACTGTGTTAAGCCCTACAGATGCAAAGAAAGGGAATAACAGTCGCTGTGTCAAAGAGCACCCCTCCCCCCCATGGATCGTGTTATCTATGCTACATCTAATCAGTCACAGCTACAGAGCTGAAGGGACTTCTCATCCCTCCATTTTATTTTGTAGAGGAGGAAACTAAGTGCAGATGAAGACAAAGACTTATCTAAGCTCCTGTGGAATTTGATTCCAGGTTATAACCAGTAGATCTAGAGCTGGGAGGGCTCTCAGAGGCCATCCAGTTTTACAGGGGAGGAAACTGAGACCCAGAGAGGGAAGGAAGTGAGGAGAAGAAAAGTTGGGGCTCAACGCCGTGTGATTGAAGGAGACACGGCCATGTCATTTCATGATTCTGTTCAAACCGTCGCACCCCTTTCACACAGGACATGGAGGCAGTGCAGGGAGGGCCCATGAAAACCAGTGGATTTCTCAACAGCCCCCAGGGTCTCGATCCTGCTTCCCCTGGCCTTATCATCTGCTCCCAGGGAATTCCAACCATAAACCAGCCCGAGGGGGAAAGTGGAAGAGTCTCCAAGAACCTTCACCAAAGGCCAGTATAGACCAGTCTACACAGCCTGCCTTCTGCCTTTCTGCAGAAGAAGAGAATCTGAAGCTGACCTGCAAGCTCCTCTGCCCGACAGAAGATGCCCTCTTCACCCTTTCGCGCTCCCTTCACCCACTCCGTTCAGTCCAACAGAAGCTCACTAGCTCGGGACCATACACAAAAATTCCATCTCACACTGTCTTTGCCTAAGAGGAACCCAGAATACGTTCTCTCCTCCTCCCTGCCTTGTGCATCTCCTATTATTTCTTCCTTCCAGGCCAGTCGGGTACCATCTCCCATACAAAGCCTTCCCAATTTCCCCAATTATCAGCAGCTCTTTCTAGAGAAGACTACATTTAATTACTGATGTGTGTTGTATTCCCCAGTGGAATATCACCTCTCCGAGGGTAGGGACTGTTTCTTCTGCTTTGTTGTTGAATAGAATTAAGCAACGTTTTCTTTACGTTCCTTAAGCTAATGCTTAAACTGTGGATCATGACTCCATTTAGGGTCTTGTCTCTGAATGCGGGGTTGGCAAAGTTATGATTTATCATCAGTAAATGTTTGATTTGTATACCTGTTTTACATACCTATTTACTCTGGGTCATATAAAGATTTCTCGAACAAAAAAGTTTAAAAAATCTTGCATTAAGCAACATTTAAAAAAAACTTCCCAGGTTACTTTCTATGGAATGGATGCTTCCTAATTCAGATGACTTTTTTTTCTACTATAATTCATTAACATGGTATCTCTGTGAAATTTAAATTCAAACACAAAATTTGCAAGTCTTTTGCATTCTAATTACAAAGTCCTTTATGATCTCTCTTTTCTTATCAGAAGTTTTATTTTTTCTTGTTGGTGAAAAACACCACAAAGAAATCCTCAATGTAATAAATAAATAAATAAAAGAGAAATAAAAAGAATCATAAAAGAATAAAAGAAAAAGAAAAATCAAAGGAATCAGAGTCATCGATTGAAGCTGGCAGCATGTTCTCAGTGGGTGCTGTCCAGCCCGCCATTTTACTGAGGAAGCTGAGAGTGCAGTAATTAACTGACTGAAGGTCTCAAAGCATTTGAATCTAGTTCCTCTGCCTCCAGAGTCAGTGTTCTCTTCACTATTCTACATTGTACCTTAGCAGGCCGTGCTAAGGCTAAGAAAACATGGGAACGCTGAGCTTCGTGTCTGTCGAGTTTCATGCACCAAGAGCTCTGCAAGCTGGACAGTACAAGAATGATTGCTTCTATATTCCTTGCACGGTCACAAAGTGAGTAAATCACAGGGAGCATTTGCACTTAAATCTTGACTCGCAGGGCCATTGATGCTTTAAAAATACATTGTCCTTCCCATAGGGCCATTATTTCCCACCCTCCTTTGGCAGAACAGGTTTACTGGCTCCTAAGAGACTTTGTTCCCTTCCTCCTGCTTTTCTCTCCAATGTGGCCGTGCCATTTTAGGGCTTCCATTTCCTCCCTGGGAAATGAGAGGTGTGGGCAAGATGATCTGGAAGGTCCTACTGGACCTCTGCAGGTCCAGTGCCATCTGGAAGGCGTCATCCCCTAAGAAGCTCCTTAAAGGCTGAGTCTGTTTCATTTTCGAATCAGTATCCCCAGTGCCCAAGCCGGGGTCTGAAGCATAAGTGCTTGTGATTCAGAATTCAAAGTCGGTACCTCTGATACCTATTCAGAACATTTCTTATGGAGAACTACAGAGAGCCAGGAGGCAAATATGTCAGAAACTAAAGCTTATTTTCCCCCAGTGCTGGACTCTTGGGCTCCAACCAGTAAAAGTGTCTTGGACCTGGAAGAGACCTCATTTAGTCAACAAACATTTATTGCCATCGGGCTTTATACTAAGTGGGTTACACAGGAAGGCCCCAAACACCCTGTTCCGTACATTGCAGGTGGACTCAGACAAAAGGCCCTTGCTAAGGAGGATGGGAAAGGCTTCTTGTGCAGGTAGCTGGGATTTTAGCTGAAACACGAAGGACGTCGGGGAACATTCCAGTCTGAGGTTCTTCACCTTTTGAGCCCTGGACCCCTTCAACGTGCTGGTGAAGCCCCTCCTCAGAATTATGTCCTGTGAGTGTAACCCCATGTTACCACAAAACATATACTACATGAATACAAAATTACATGTTTTATACATGTAGTTCTAGATACACCACAAAAACATGTACATTGGGACAAGGATCAAAATTTTTTTTAAATTTTTTTTATTGAAGCTTTTTATTTGTAAACCATATGGGTAGTTCCCCAGCATTGATCTTTACAAAGCTTTCCATTACAAATTTTACCCCCAGTCCCCTCCCCTCCCCTAGATGGCAGGAAGTCCACTACATGTTAATAATATTGAAATACATGACAAGTTGTGCAAGAAAAATCGTATCCACAAGAAAGAAAAATCAGAGAAAGGCAACACAATGCAAGCAAACCTCAATAGAGATCATGAAAATGTTACGTTGTGCTCCATATTTCACATCCCTCTCTCTGGGTGTATATGGCTTTCTTCAGTGAACAATTGGAACTGGTTTGAGACAATTCTTTGTTGCAGAGAGCCATGTCCATCAGAATTCAATGATCAAAATGTTAAACAAATAAACAAAAGGAATTCATAGATCCCAAGTGAGATGAACTTCTTGATTTTACAGATGAGAAAACTGAGGCCCGTAGAGAGATCAATTAATTTCAACTGAAAGAACATTAATTAAGTGCTTCCTGTGTGCAGAGAGCTCTCCTGGGCACTAGGAGAGATGCAGAGTTTAAATGTCTTGTTTTTGTAGTCTCTACCCCGACGAAGCTGATAATCTAATAATAACAACTCAAAACCTGTTTTACTGAACACTTTTCACCCATGAGATGGGTAGGGGAAACTGAGGCCATGAGAACTTAAGTGTCAATCTGCCCAGGCAGATTCAAAGCAAGATCTCCTGGTCCCAGGCTAGCCCCACCTTATAGTCCAGAAGGCTACAAGAGAAGATTGGAAAGCTGTTCAGACAAGAAAGCAACTGTTGGGCACTGGCGGCGTTCCTGAAGCAGATGGAGAGACAGGGCACTGAAGCAGCTGATGGACTGTGCGCCTCCTCCTCGGAGATCCCAGGGAGCCAGGGAGGGAGCACGCTCTGGGACTGAGTCGGGAGGCAGCTCTCTTGCAGAGAGTTAAAGGAACATTTAACAGTTCTGAAGAGCCTGGCTGGAAATCATGGGGCTGTTCCCATGAGCAATGGGCCAACAAATCTGACTGAATGGGGAGCAGAGGCACTGTGCTAAGTCAGTAGCCTGGTTCTGCCACCAAATAGCTGCTTCTCTCTCTCTCTCTCTCTCTCTCTCTCTCTCTCTCTCTCTCTCTCTCTGTGTGTGTGTGTGTGTGTCTGTCTCTGACTGTCTCTGTCTCTGTCTCTGTCTCTCTCCTCTCTCTTTCCCTGTCTTATTTTCTTTCTTTCTCTGTCTCTCTTTTGTCTATCTTTCTGTCTCTCTCCATCTGTCTCTTTCTCACTGTCTCTGTCTCTCTGTTGCTCTCCCTCCCTTCTTCCCCCTTCTCATTTCTCTCTCTGTACCTCTCTGTCTCTCTCTGTCTCTCTCTGTCTCTCTCTCTCTCCCTCCCTCTCTCTCTCTGTGTCTCTGTCTCTGTCTCTGTCTCTGTCTCTCTGTCTCTTTCTCCTTCCCCTCTTTTCTCTTTCTCTCCCTTTCTCAGGCACATAGCTTCACCTCTCTGGGCCTCAATTCCTTTCCTTGTAAGGAAAGATGAAAGGAACAAGCACTTTTTAAGCCTCTACTATATGTCAAGTACTGCAATAAGCACTTTACAAATTTCATTGGATCAAATATGGACCACAACATAACATTTCCATGCTCTCTATTTTTTGTTTGCTTGCATTGGGTTTCTTTTCTCTGATTTTTCTTTCTGGTAGCTACGATTTTTCTTGCACAACAATGATAAGTGTGGAAATATGTATACATATATTCGATTTGTCAAGTATTTTAACATAATTAACATGTAGTGGATTTCCTGCCATCTAGGGGAGGGGTGGGGAGTAGGGGGGGGAAATTTGTAACAGAAAGCTTTGTAAGGGTTAATGTTGAAGAATTACCCATACATATGTGTTGCAAATAAAAAGTTTTAATAAAAAATAAAAATAAAAAACCAAATATCATTGGATCCTCAAAATAATCCTGTGAGGCAGGTAGTATTATTATTCACTTTACAATTGAGGAAACTGAGGCAAATAGAGACTAATTCCAGAGTCACATAACTAGTAAATGTCTAAAAAGATTGAAACTGAGATCTTCCTGAGAAGTCCAGTGCTCACAATCCCAGCCAACTCACTGCTCCTCGTGGCTGTCCTAGGCCTTCTCTCATCATCCAGCCCCTTTGAGCCCCATTCTTAAGGTCTGGGATGGCCTGCTCCCTGCTCCCCACCCAGTCCCATCTCTACTTACTGCTTCCAAGCCCAAGCCTTCCTTGATACCTCATCCAGAAGCGATCTCTTTAAAGGGGAGTTCAGTAGGGGAAGTAGAATTATAACCTGTACGAATTATTTGTATGATTTTTTACAGACTCGATTGTAAGATTCATAATGGACCAGTATTTTATTGCATCTTTGACTCCCAATACTGAGCATAAGGCCCTGCAAAATTTTTCTAGGTTCAGACCAAGTGTAGAGAATTCTCACTATGGAAATTCTTCTTTCTTTCCTTTCTTTCTTTCTTTTCTTCCTTCCTCCCTTTCTTCCTTCCTTCCTCCCTCCCTTTCTTTCTCTTCCTTTCTTTCTCTCTTCCTTGTTCCTTTCTTCCTTCCTTCCTTCCTTCCTTCCTTCCTTCTTTCCTTCTTTCTTTCTTCCTTTCTTCCTTTCTTCCTTTCTTTCTCTTCCTTTCTTTCTCCCTTCCTCCCTCCCTTTCTTTCTTTCTTTCTTTCTTTCTTTCTTTCTTTCTTTCTTCCTTCCTTGCTTCCTTCCTTCCCTCCTTCCTTCCTTCCCTCCTTCCCTCCTTCCTTCCTTCCCTCCTTCCTTCCTTCCCTCCTTCCTTCCTTCCTCCCTCCCTCCCTTCCTCCCTCCCTTTCTTTCTTTCTTTCTTTCTTTCTTTCTTTCTTTCTTTCTTTCTTTCTTTCTTTCTTTCTTTCTTTCTTTCTCCCCTCCTCCTTCCTCTCCTTTCCCTCTTTCCATTCTTCTTTCTCCTTCCTCTTTCTCTTTCTTCCTTTCTGCTTCCACTCCCTTCCCTCCTTCCTTTCTTCCATCCTCCCTTCTCTTTCCCCATCTTACTTGAACTGAAAGTCTAGTGGTCACTCGTGGGCCTGACCTCATTGCTGATTGCTACAGAGTTTTAACCAGTTTCACTTCTTCCTCACGTCTCCTCTGGCAGCCTGGTGGTCGTCTGCTCCTGGAGACTCACCATATTGGTGCTGGGCAATCAGGAAATGCAGTCAGCATCATCCACACCACAGCTCAGAACTCCTGAACTTAAGCAATCCCCAGCTTCTGCTTCCCCAGTGTCAAGGATGATACCCCAGGAGTCTGGAATCTCTCTCCACTGATGCATATGGACAATTCTTCTCTAATCTAGTTTTAGAGAGATCCCTAGGACCCTGAACCAGCCAGAATTTGACTTGAACCCAGGTCTTCTCAGTTCCAAATTCTCCTTTTGCTCAACACCCAATATCTTTCAGGATAGCAGAGCTTAATTCATTGTTTGCTGAACTGGATTTAATTCAATTATTTCACCCTCTTCCCCTAAGATAGGAGAATTTACAATTTCTTTCCTTTGAAAACTTCAAAGAAAATCTTAAATACCTGTGAAAAGTCTATTATCTAAAAAAATAAAGGCTTGACAATTGAAAAAAAATAACACTTTTTTTAAAAAAAGAAAAATTGCTTACTGGGGCCTCTTACCACAGTCCTGACCAAATTACCCACATAGCCTGAGCATTATCCTGGGCATTTTCCCCAACTCCCACACTATCCTGTGAGCCAAGCCACCCACTCAAATCAAGTGACCCAGTTTGTCTCCCCTTCCTTTGGCAGTCTACCCCAATGGCTGTCCTCGGAGAGGGCTCAGCTTAGCTTCATGGCCAAGCCAAGTGGGGCAACTGGAAACTCACAGTCCAACAGTTCTCCTCTGTCCTTAGCTCCTTGTGCTAACACCCAACACCTTGCTAAGCCTATTTGTGCCTCAGTTTCCTTATCTGTGTAAAGGGAAGAACCAGCTTTATGGGATCGGGGATTTAGAACTGGAGAGGGACCTTAGAGAACGGGCATCTCTCCAGATCAAAGCAAAGATCCTTTTCTAAGTAATAAATATCATTCTGATTTATTCCAGATTTTGCTTCTTGTGATTCTTAGAATTTTCTCTCCATAAACCCAAACCTTTCTACAAAATACTCAGACAGCCGCGCCGGGGCCCTCCATTTTCAAACAAAGGAAGAGAAGGCAATAGGAGCCTCCAAAATGGAGGACGGGAAATTCGGCTACTATATATATATCTGCCCCTCTTCATCAGCTGTGGTCTCCAACCCCTCAGTCCTCGGCCCTGGCCTCTCTTCGAGGGTTTTCTTGGGGCCTCAAGTTCAAGTGCATCCAGGTCTGGGACCAGCCAGTTGCACTGGGTACCAGCCTGACTGATGATGGCTCATGGGAACCAGCTCCAAGATAGGAGATGAGACATGGTGGAGGGGCGGGATAGTCAGACTCGTTCCCCGTGGACACAAGGGGGTGAGAAGGATGCAATGGTCTCTTGCTCCCTTAAGAGGAAAGGGTCTTCTCCCTGAGCCAGCCCCATAGAGAGTGACTGATGTGGGAAGGAGCTCAGGCTTCCTCTTGCTGCGATTAACTCACTGGCTTGATTTTGAGTGAGTCACTCTCGTCTCGGGAGCAAAAATGAAGGCACTGGCCGCCATTTTCTGAGGTCCTTCCCAGCTCTGATGCTCTCCAGGTTCTCCAGCTCCGACATTCTCTGTTCTAAGGTCTTTCTAGGTCTCACTCCCTGTTCTAGGGTTTCTCCCTGTTTTAAGATTTGACATTCTGTGTTCTAAGGTCCCCTCCAGTTCTAACATTCTAAATTCTGTCCAAAGGACCAATTATGGAACGCTCTGCCTGCCTCTCGACAGAAGGGTGGATACCTTCAAGATGCCGAATGAGACGTTCATTTCTGGACGTGACCAATGTAGGAAACTGTTTAATTTATAAGATTTTTTTTTAATACAGAGAAGTAGGAGAAAAAGAAAATGAACTTGCATCTGTCATTGAACAAATGAAATCAAATCAAATAAATATTCACTATTTTACATACTAAGGTCTGTTCCGTCTTGGACGTTCTATACTCTAGAACCTCAGATCTATATGTCCAACCACCATCCTTACCCCAGTCAAGGAGAGGTATGGGAGAAAAAGAAATACGACTCCAAAGTTAGGCTAAAAGGAACCATTTCCTACAATTCTCTCATCTCGCTCTAGGGAAGGAAGGATCAGATGCTCAGCGTTGAGAATCGACCCTCTCTAGCCAGCCAGTTCATGGACTCTTAGACTGCATGATGGCTAAGAGCTCTTGCTAGAAATATAATTTCCACAGTGGATAGAGCACCAGCTCTGAAGTCAGGAGGATCTGAGTTCAAATCTGGTCTCAGACACTTAACATGCCCTAGCTGTGTGACCCTGGGCAAGTCACTTAACCCCAATTGCCTCAGCAAAAGAAAAAAAATAGAAATATAATTTCTGACATGTCCATTTGTCCTGTAATATTGATTTCTTCACAGAAGGCCCAAGATCCCATGGTATGGAGACAAAGTGACTTTACTTCCATTGATGGGATATTTCTTGACGTCTGTTTTTGTGTCAAATACAGAGATAGATTCTCTTTCCCTTCCCTCCCTCTCCACAACTGAATCTAGCTTTAAGTACAAGTCCTGGGGCCCCTCAAGACTTGGGGGTGTCTGGTGCTGAAGCCGAGTTTCAGAGGTGACGAAGTTACTGCTGCTCTCTCCCTTGTCACCTCAGTGGGGAATACCCCTTCGACCACCAGGCAAAGCCTCCCAGCTTTCTGGGTTCAGCATTCAATCAGGGGACTTAGCAAATCTGGGGGGAACCTCACAGGGGCCGACGGCACAGAATGGGCCAAAGCCCTGACTTCAAGTTCTACCTGCCTCAATCCTAAAAGAGTGAGGTGAGCTCAGGCTAATCTCTTAAACGTTCTGAGACTCAGTTTCCTCATGTGTAAAATTGGGGGGAAAGGGTGGTAATCTTCTATAGGAGTAGCTTGGAGGGACTCTAAAGGAAATACCAGAAGCTTTTATTCCATGTCACAAAATCAACACTTTCCTAAGCCAACAATTCCCAATCACTAAATACGAAAGAAATTAAACATAAAAATCTGCTGTTGTGTCATTTATATCCAATTAATAAAATCAGACAAATGGCATAAAAAAAATTTCCAATCACCGCCCTCATTAATGATTAATTTTGCTGTTCATCACTCGAGGTTTCTTTGTTATTATATAGTATTTATAGTAATATATAGATATCATAGTATTATATATACTATATATAATATATAGATATTATAGTATTAT